>JACBWV010000099.1:7451305-7853805 GCA_013435795.1 Chlamydomonas sp. ICE-L | reverse complement strand
AGATGTGTGTGTGGGGGGGGGGGGGGGGGGGGTACGCATCCTGAGTCAGAAAGCTCATGCGTGCTGAGAATGTTCAAGGGGCTGCGCAGGTGTGTGTGTGTGTGGATGTGTGTGTGTGTGTGTTTTGGGGTTACGCATCCTGAGTCAGAAAGATAATGCATGCTGAGAATGTCCAGGGGGCTGCTCAGGTGGGTTCTATCAGTGGTGGTGGGTGGGTGGGTTTGTGTGTGTGCGTGTGTGGTGGTGGTGGTGGTGGTGTGTGTGGGGGGGGGAGGGTATGCATCCTGAGTCAGAAAGATAATGCATGCTGAGAATGTCCAGGGGGCTGCTCAGGTGGGTTCTATCAGTGGTGGTGGGTGGGTGGGTTTGTGTGTGTGCGTGTGTCGTGGTGGTGGTGGTGGTGTGTGGGGGGGTATGCATCCTAAGCCAGAAAGATAATGCATGCTGAGAATGTCCAGGGGGCTGCTCAGGTGGGTACCATCAGTGGTGGTGGGTGGGTGGGTTTGTGTGTGTGCGTGTGTGGTGGTGGTTGTGGTGGTGTGTGGGGGGGTATGCATCCTAAGCCAGAAAGATTATGCATGCTGAGGATGTCCAGGGGGCTGCTCAGGTGGGTACCATCAGTGGTGGTGGGTGGGTGGGTGGGAGGGTAGGTTTGTGTGTCTGCGTGTGGTGGTGGTGGTGTGTGTGTGTGTGGTGGTGGTGGTGGTGGTGTGTGTGTGGGGGGGGGGGGGGGGTATGCATCCTAAGTCAGAAAGTTAATGCGTGCTGAGAATGTCCAGGGGGCTCCGCAGGTGGATTTTCATCTGTGGGGGTGGGGGTGGGGGGTCTTTACGCCTATAAGACAGAAAGCTCGTGCGTGCTGAGAATGTCCAGGGGGCTGGGCAGGTGGGTACCATCAGTGGTCCTAGTTGTATGTGTGTTTGCTTCCCTCCCTTCCTACCTACCTACCTACCTACCTACCTACCCACCTTCCTACCTACCTACCTACCTACCTACCTACCTACCTACCTACCTACCTACCCATCTTCCTACCTACCTACCTACCTACCTACCTACCTACCTACCTACCTACCCACCTTCCTACCTACCTACCCACTTTTCTTCTTGCCTACCAACCAACTACCTACCTACCTACCCACCTACCTACCCACCCACCCACCCACCCACCCACCTACCTACCTACACACCTACACACCTACACACCTACACACCTACACACCTACACACACACCTACCTACACACCTACCTACCTACCTAGCCTCCTACACATGCTCCTTTCTCCTTACCTACCTACCTACCTACCTACCTACCTACCTAGCCTCCTACACATGCTCCTTTCTCCTCACCTACCTACCTACCTACCTACCTAGCCTCCTACACGTGCTCCTTTCTCCTTTCCTACCCCTACTACCGAAATTATCACTGTAGCACAAACTCAAGGCTCCCGTCGGTAAAACGATTGTTTGGGGTTCAGTTCATCAGTGCCTTTTCTTTTTAGACCATCATGTCAAGGTTAGGCAATTCCCTTTAGCCTATTTGGCCTACCCCTGGACTGTAACATACATACTAGTCACCTACCCACACACATGCCCACTCGCTCACTTCCCCCTTGACCCCGTCAAGCCGAGGGCACATTTGGAGTACAGTAGGGCACCAGAAAATATGCAATCATCATCATTATCATCACTTAATCCTGAACTCTTTTTCGTTGTGCTTGTCCCAGACTGGAAATCGACGCTCAGTGCAAGGTGGCCCAGCGACTCGACGGGGAGAGACCAATCCTGTCCAGGTGTGATGAACATATATACTCATGTGTCATATATACTCATGTCATGTACTCATGCTTGTGCTTGCGTGTTTGTGAGTTTTAGTGTGTGTTCTCCTTGCATTGGATAGGTCACGGGGAGGGACCAATCCTGATCAGGTGTAATGTACAAAATGAATAAGTGATATGGCATATACTCATGTGTGTGCATGCGTGTTTTGTGAGTATAATTGAGAGCTCCTTGAACGACAAAGGAGCCGGTTTCGAATCCCCAAAGTTTTGAGACAGTTGGCTGAGGTGTCAGGCTTCAATTTGTTTTTTGGGGGGGGGGGGGGGGGGGGTCAAACGGACAAAGTTGCTGGTAACTGAAAAGAAAAGCAATGCTCATGCCAACCGCCATGGTAGCTTTGTCCAGGTAAAGTAGCAGCCCGTTCCCTACCGTAAGACGGTGCTCCCTAAATACCACTTCCCAACAGGCGTTTCATTACTGAGTATGATTGAGTGTTATCCTTGCGGTGGACTCCTGGAGTATCTTCGAAGGCTATCCCCGCACTGTAACCAGTGTTTCATTTTTTGACGACGCGTCGCTATTCTGTCGAATGCTAGACCCCCTCCGGACCCCCCGATATCGACCCCCCCGGACCCCCCGATATCATTTTTTGACGACGCGTCGCTATTCTGTCGAATGCTAGACCCCCCCGGGCCCCCCGATATCAGGACGTGCTGCCCCTCGACCCCCCCAGGCTCCGCGCTCGGCGCTCCGCCATGCAATGGCTACGCAACTATCCTGAGAGCAGGGTTGAGTAGCCCAAGTAGCTACTCAACCTGGACTTAAGAAATCTGAACTTAAAAACACTGACTGTAAAATACGGTATACATCATGCCAGATCATAGAAATCAATGATATATGATGTCGACATGTAGCACAAAGAAAAAGAGAGGACAGTCAGGCAAGTCCTTGTAGCCTCTCTGGCTGCCCCTGGACTGCAACATCCACATCATGCCATATCATATGATATCAGCATATGGCACATAGCAACAGAGAGAGCAGTCGGGCAAGTCCCTTCAGCCTATGTGGCAGCCCCTGGACTGTTTTTATCCACATCATGCCATATCATATGATATCAGCATATGGCACATAGCAACAGAGAGAGCAGTCGGGCAAGTCCATTTAGCCTATGTGGCTGCCCCTAGACTGTAACATAAAATTGAATAGGAAGAACAATACACGGTAAGCTGTGCAACGTGAGCCGAACAAAGATAAGTGATCATGATGGAAAAACAAGGGCAGTTGGCTTGGCACCAGAGAACACAGTGAGCTGTGCAACGTGAGCCGAACAAAGATAAGTGATCATGATGGAAAAACAAGGGCAGTTGGCTTGGCACCAGAGAACACAGTGAGCAGTGCAACGTGAGCCGAACAAAGATGAGTGATCATGATGGAAAAACAAGGGCAGTTGGCTTGGCTCCAGAGAACACAGTGAGGAATGCAATGTGAGCCGAACAAAGATGAGTGATTATAGGTTAAAAACAAGGGCAGTTGGCTTGGCACCAGAAAACACAGTGAGGAATGCAATGTGAGAAGAACAAAGATGTGTGGTCCTGAGGTGCTCGCGTTGATTAGACCTTGCATAAGTTGTCTGCTGCACATGGGTTGCTCAAAGCAATGTTTAACATCCAAAACACAGATTCTACAGGGGCCCTTAACCTCGGAATCAGCCAGGATCACAAGTGGGGTACCTGGGGGTGCTGGGGTGTTTGTGTGGTGGTGGGGATGAGGACAAACACGGTTAGTAGCGCGAGTGAACGTAGCAACGATGCATATACACATACACATACATATACATATACTGACGGTGACTAAGGCTAGCTCCGGCTTACGCTGTGATGTCCTTCACATCACGTCCTGTGAGTAACTGTATTACATGGATGTAACAATTTCAATTTCAATATACATAAACTGACATGCCCTGCTAGCCATTCTGCGCGCAGCCATCATCTGCCCCCAACCATCATCATATACATATACATATACACATACATATACATATACATATACTGACGGTGACTATAGCCAGCTCCGGCTTACGCTGTGATGACCTTAACATCACGTCCTGTGAGTAACTGTATTACACGGATGTAACAATTTCAATATACATATACTGACATGCCCTGCTGGCCATTCTGCGCGCAGCCATCATCTGCCCCCAATCCCCGCCAGACTCGCCATGGGGGGATGACCTTGAAAGACGCCATTTCCAGCAGTGTGCATGAGGCCGGTGAGTTGTTTTCCTGGCTTTGTGTTTGCCTCTTTTTTAGCGCAGTCCCCCCTACTGGGCCACCCCGTTGTCCGTCCGACCGACCGCCTCCCCAAGACGAAGCCTGACAAGCCAGCCAACTGTTTCATAACTAACTGGCTTCGGTCTGCTCGATTCCGTTGCCACCTGTCGCTCCAATTACACTCTTAGCCAATTTTCCGCGTCGCTTGCAACGCTGCCTAGGACTTGTTGCTCTTAAGCCCCTTTCAGTGATGTACATTGGTCTAGCTGTAGACCAAATCAATCTGAGGATGAAAAGTCGGTGGTTCGATCCCCCCTTGAGTCGCTCTTGGCGTTGCAGGTCGTCGTCAACCGCGATGGTAGCTTGCCCAGTTGAGGTAGAAGACCGCTCTCTACCCGCGTACGATGGGCTCCCTTAACACCACGCCCCACCAGGCGTTATCATTACCTGTTGCTCTTCACTTTCTCACCGCCTAACTTCTTGTTATGATTTGAGTTGGGTGGGTCTTTGAGTTATTTTGTACTAGGAGGATTTTCGCCCCAAAGGGTGGGTCTCCCCACTCATGCCCTAGGCTTTAAGGATTAGATGTGATGTGGCGGAGCCTTTCTAATCTCAATCTCAATATCGATCAATCAGTTTAAAGGCTGGAGCCATGTAGCAACCAAGGTCAATCGATCAATCAATAAATCGGTCTTAAAGGCTGGAGCCGTGTAAACCCAAGTTCAATCAATCAATCAATCAATTAGTTATAAAGGCTGGAGACGTGTAGCAACCATGTTCAATCAATCAATCGGTCTTAAAGGCTGGAGCCGTGTAAACCCAAGTTCAATCAATCAATCAATCAATCAGTCAGTCAGTCAGTCTTAAAGGCCATGCTATAAGCAAGTTCAACCAACCGAGTTCAATCAGCCAATCAATCAATCAATCAATCAATCAGTCTTAAAGGCCATGTAATAACCAAGTTCAATCAACCAACCAACCAATCAATAAATGAATCAATCAAACAATCAATCAATCAATCAATCAATCAGTCTTAAAGGCCATGTAATAAGCATGTTCAATCAGCCAATCAATCAGTCAATCAATCAATCAATTAATCAATCAATCAGTCAATCAATCAATCAATCAGTCTTAAAGGCCATGTAATAACCAAGTTCAATCAATCAAGCAAGCAAGCAAGCAATCAGTCTTAAAGGCCATGTAATAACCAAGTTCAATCAACCAAGTTCAATCAATCAATCAATCAATCAGTCAATAAATCAATCAATCAATCAATCAATCAGTCAATCAATCAATCAATCAATCAGTCTTAAAGGCCATGTAATAACCAAGTTCAATCAGCCAGTCCATCAATTCCCCGATTCTGGCAGGTGTCAAGCTCTTCCTCAATTGTGGCATAGTCTTATTGGCTATCATTACACTGCTCCTCCTTGATGCTGGATTCGTGGTCTACCTGTCTTTGGACACTGAATTGACGTGAGTGTATGTGTTGATGTAGCATGTGTGTGTACCATATGTATGTGTAGTATGTATTTATTTAGTTTGTGTATGCTCCTCCTTGATGCTGGATTCGTGGTGTTCCTGTCTTTGGACCCTGAATTGACGTGAGTGTATGTGTTGATGTAGCATGTGTGTGTACCATGTGTACGTGTAGTAAGTGTTTATTTAGTTTGTGTATGCTCCTCCTCGATGCTGGATTCGTGGTGTTCCTGTCTCTGGACATTGAATTGGCGTGAGTGTGTGTATTTATGTAGTATGTGTGTGTACCATTTGTATGAGTAGTATGTGTATGTATATGTAGTGCTAATTTGGGCCAAAAATAGCGATCGCTATATATAGCGGTAAACAATCCCTGGACTGACTGATTGGCTGCCCCAGGGCTGACCCCAAAGGTTTACTGTCTGACTGAAGTGATGGTAGGATGAACCGCACGCACGATGGGAGGATTTTGTTTTTGTTGTGAAAGGAATTTCACCCCAGGAGGTGGGTCTCATGACACAAACCAGCGACACCAAGGATTCAGTTGGAATGGAGTTGCCACTCCTACAAAAGAGTAGGTGCAATTAAGGTTGGCGGGAGATACCGACCCTCGACCAAACAAACATTCAGCACTACCCCTATTGACCACGTCAGACAAGCTCCCTGTCTGACTGAACTGATGGATGGATGAACTGCACGCGTGATGGGAGGCTTGTCCAAGCTTGGGCATTCCAGATCACTTTAGATCAGATCGGATCGGTCAATCCAGCTCAGACAATCCAGCTCAGACAATCCTGATCAGACAATCCAGATCAGACAATCCAGATCAGACAATCCAGATCAGACAATCCAGATCAGATAACCAGGAGGGACTCATTTAAACTAGGTGATGAATTGGTGGTCCTTAGCAAATCATGACTGCTTGATTGTATTCATCCTGCTGCCTATCCTTTGTACAGTCACCACACACTGTGCTTGTATCATTCAGGTTGGCCCAGAGTTTAGGAATTGTTTCTGTTGCTGGCATTCAGTTATATTCATCCTGCTGCCTGCCCTTCGTACATTCACCACACACTGTGCCCATGTCATTTGGTTTGCTCCCTGGTTTCCGTTGGTACCGGGATTGCACAGGGTGACTTGTAATTGGAAGATGGTGAGCAGCCCAGAGTTGGCTGGGAAAACATGTAAAATCCAATCCAATCCAATCCAATCCATGTCATTCAGGTTGGCCCAGAGCCTGGGAATCGTCGCTGCTTCTGACATCTTTGTTATATTCATCCTTTTGTCTGTGCTCGTCATACGCATTATCATCGCGAGTCGACGAGACAGCGCGTCCCCCAGCAGGGACAGAGGAGGCGAAGGTGGAGACAGACCTGTAGAGGGCATACTAGGCATGGTGCTGTCCCCGATCATTGGTATGTTAAGAGGAGGCCATGACAGCTCCACCCGCACCTCTGGCGAGGGGGGCCATGCGGGTGGGGGGGGGCTAGGCCCCTTAGGCAACAACCTGCGTAAGGTCTGGAGCGTCGTGGGCAAAGTGGCTGGCTTTGATCACCAACACTTGCGGCGCCCCTCACTGGACAGAGTGTCAGGTGTCATGTCAGAGAGGGGTTCCCAAGATCACGGCACTAGATCACAAGTATTCATGAATTACCATGAAAGTGACGGCATAGGAGCTTCATCCACCGACAACAATAACAACAACAACATCTCTGATTACGCTCGCTCAGCCGCCTTGATGCAGCATGCCTATAGGGATGTCTGAGCGTGCGTAATCAGTGTTGCTGTTGTTGTTATTCATGTTCTTGTTCTTGTCGGTGTATGATTAATTAAAGGGCAGCTAGGGAGCTTCATTCTTGAAATCTGCTCACCGACAACAACAACAGCAACAACAACCACAACATCTCTGCTTATGCACGCTCAGCTGCCTTGATGCAGCATGCCCACAGGGATGTGTGAACATGTAACCGGTGTGAACATGTCCCGGTATGTAGATTACCCGTAATGCAGCTGGGGAGCTCCATTCTTGAAAGCTACATCCACCGACGACGACAACAACAACAACAACAGCAACAACAACAACTCTAATTACGCACGCTCAGCCGCTTTAAAGCAGCATGTCTACAGGGATGTGTGGGCGTGCGTAATCAGTGTTGTTGTTCTTGTTCTTGTCGGTGTATGTTTACCCGGAGGGCAGCTGGGGAGCTCCATTCTTGCAAGCTACATCCACCGACAATAACAACAACAACATCTCTGATTACGCACGCTCAGCCGCTTTAATGCAGCATGCCTACAGGGATGTGTGAGCGTGCGTAATCAGTGTTGTTGTTGTTGGCGGAGTGTGTTGGCAACGGAGCGACTTGTGGCAACGATAGAGATGACCGAAGCCAGTTAGTTTTGAGACAGTTGGCTGACGTGTCAGGCTTCGTCTCGGTCGTCGGTCGGACGGACAAAGGGGTGAATCTGGGGGCACCTGCCCCCCAGGAGGGGGGGCTCCGCCCAAAAAACTGAAGCTGTGCAGGGTCTGGATGATCAGAAAGCTAGGTTTAAAAAGAAAACGTCTGGAGGGGCGTGGTGTTAAGGGGACCATCCCGCAGCTGGGGAAAGTCACCATCGAGAAAGCTAGGTAGATTACCCGGAGAGTAGCGGATAAGATCCATTCTTGAAAGTTGCAGGTCCATCCAACCCCTATCTTTACATGCTCAATCTTAGTCTTTTTTCAGATTTCTGTAGGCCAGGTTGAGTAGCTACTTGGGCTACTCAAGACTGATTTCAGGATTGTTGCGTAGCCATCGCATGGCAGAGCGCGAAGCACAGAGTTTGGGGGGCACCACCTAAGAAATGTGTCCGCCATGCAACATTGGAATGGCGAAATATCGTTGAAAGAAAATAAGCTGCTAGATTACCCGGCCGGCTTGAACTTGAACTTGGTTTCATGGCTCCAGCCAGCAATTTGGCTGCTCGCCGTCTTTGGCAGTAAACAAATATTTACCAGAGAAAATTCGAAACCCGGTTTGTTACCCGGCCGGCAAAGGATGAGCTCCATTCTTGAAAGTCGCAGGACCAGTATATATGTTACAGTCCAGGGGTCGGCCAAATAGGCTTAGGGGATTTGCCCAACCGAGACAGGAAGGGCAAGGGACCAGACAACACCCCTATGTACACACGTTTAAGGCAGTGCAACCCTAAAGGGGTTGTAAATAACCATAGGCGCCCAGACACTCCAGTAGAAATGATGATGATTACATTTTTCCTGGTGCCCTACTAGGCTCCAAATGTGCCCGCAGATTGACGGAGTCAAGGAGGGCTTATACATGCAGGGGGGCCTTAGTCAGGGTAATTCAAAGCGCGCGCTTTTTGAGCGCTGACTTTTTGACCCCCTGTGCGCTTTAAGTGCAGTTTTTTGCAACCCCTTGTGGGCGCTGCAAGCAATTTTTGCGCTTTTTGCTCTACAACGCGCAGTTTTTGTTGTTGTCAAGTGCGCTAAAGCGCTGGCCAATTTGGCCATTTGAAGTACCCTGGCCTTAGTGTGTCTGGGGAAGGTGCTGAGCAGATCTGACTGGTCCGAACCAATTTACCTTCCAGAACATTTATAAGTTGTGAAAGGAATTTCACCCCTGAAGGTGGGTCTCCCGACGAACCAGCGACACCGAGGATTCACTTTGAAGGGCGTTGCCACTCCTACAGAAGAGGAGGCGCACTTAGGTAACTTGAACTCGAACTTGGTTACATGGCTCCAGCCAGCGTAATGCATAAGGACCCCTATATAAATATCGAGCTTAAAGGGGGCCCGTTTTAAGTGTAATAAGATAAGACAGCTTTAACGCTAAAGCCCTGGCAATCAAACCTGCGTCAAATGTGGCTCCACTTGGAAGGATAATATGCACCCTGTTGTGGTTTAAAAAGCGATAAACTATGGGCAAAGCCGATAATACTAAGCCCGGTTCTGAATGGTTGGAATCGGTTTTGTCAATCGGGCTTCCAGGAACGTTTTCGGTTTTCAGATGCTTGGCTTGAGCATCGGGCGTGCACGATTTAAACATTTAAAAAATACTGTCTTGGACCGGTATTGGACAGAAAAAGAAATAATAGTCAACGGGTCAAGGCTCTTACAGCCCCCTGATCTTACTGCATAGCTGCCCCCATATTGTATCCTACATTATCTCAACATGCTGCCCTAAAGGTGACCTAAAGATGCGGTAAAAGGCAGGATTCCATTGGTTTTGTAATGCAAAAATCCACGACAAAATCTTGAAGTATGAATTGTGAACACTTAACTCGACGTTATGACCAGCACTCCATCCAATCCATCCTAAACACCTTCCCTGGTACATGCAAGTGAGCCGCGTCATTTATGCCCCAGACAACAAGACAATAAAATAAATAAACCAGACAATAATTTGGCTTCATTCAGCGACCAGACAACAATTTGTCTGCTCGCTGTCTTTGGCAGTCTCGTGAAAAATTCAAATGTGACGTTAGCGATGGTTCGACACATTCGACCATCTGGTCAGATGGTCGAAAGGGGCACACCATCGCTTACAACAATATCGATAGTTCGGCACACTATCTGCAAGTCTAACCGGGCCTGACTGTATGAAACTTGCGAAGTGCATGGAGGCAGTACCAGGGTATTTCAAAAGGACGCCCAGCTCTGCTGCATGAGACGCAACCAATTGTGTAGCCTGCGTCCTGCGACGCAACGGACCCTTCCTTCTGGTCAACGGATCCTCCCCACGTTGCGTCCTGCGACGCAATGGACTCTTCAACATTGCGTCTGCGACGGAGGACGCAGCTTCCTGAACAACCCTGGTCTGGTGGTAGGCCACTGAATCACCCCTGAGCCTGAAGTGCAACTACCATAGAGGCAGGAATAGCCCAGGCCTCAAAATGCTCAGTCGGGCCGATCGTTTTTTTCTGAGAACGTGGCTGTAATGGCATGTAATATAGCGATAATTTAAGTTACTGTTCAGGTCATTCTAAGAGACTCATTTAGGGGGGGGGGGGGGGGGGGGGGGGAGGGGGGTAGGTAGTATTGATAATCGTGGAAGATTGGGGGTCAAGGAAGAGTATTCTGATAAGAACGCCTAGATTGGAAATGTTACTGCCGAAGAATTGCTGGCTGGAGCCATGTAGCAGTAAACAAGTTCAAGTTCGAGTTACAGGATTTGGCTGCTCGGACATTGTTTGAAATGGTATTTTTATTACAAGGTACATCACTGTACATCAATGCACAGGGCTTCAGCCCTCTCTCTCTCTGGGCAAGTGGAGAAACACGGGTAATATAAAAAGCAACTTCGCCACACTCCCAACTCCCAAGTACAGAATGTAATCACGTGGGTGCGGGCAGCTAATCGACATGCTCAGGCCATGATCTGGACAAGTCTTAAATCCGTCTCATCCGCTTAGTAGGCTTCCTGGTTTCAGTGTGTGTCGCACGAGGGGACTTGGAATTGTAAGACGGTGAGCAGCCCGGAGTTGGCTGAAAAACCATGTAACAATCCAATCCAATACTATCTAATCGACATGCTCAGGCCATTTGGAAGCCCCTAAGTATGCTCCCTGATTTCTGCGATAATAATTCGCACGGGGGGACTTGGAATTGGAAGCACTGCGCATCCCGGAGCTGGCTGAAAAAAATGTCATAATCCAAACCAATCCAGGGCACTTGGAAGCCCCCTTCCAGTCATCTCATGCGATTTGGATAAGCCTCGAACAGATATTTATTTTCCCAGCAACAAATCATGTTCCCCCAAAACAACAACTGGTTTGCTCAACGAAGTTCGCTACGGTAGTAATTAGCCAACTTCAGAAGAGCCCAGGGGTGACCTTGACAAGTCTTTAGAGACCTGTCGGTATAGAGACCTGGGCATGCCTGTAATCGGTCTGAGTTCAGACCCTGTCACACCCCTTGGTTTCCGTGGCTATCGCAAGGGTTGAAGTTTTGTATTCTGCAGATGGCCAGACACCGCATTGCCGGCATATAGAACCTTGCAACAATTCTTCTTATTAAGTTATTATTATTACCCAACACAATACCTAGTTTGCCCAACAATTCCTTAATAATTGACCAACTTCAGAAGGGCAAATATAATGCTCTCCACGCCCCCTCCTGGGATGAGAGGAGAGCATGATAGTTCTCAACAGGGTTGCTCAAAGCCCTCAGATTTCACGTGACACACGCAATGCCCTCACCCTAAGTGTGCGTGAAAACACGCAGTCGCCCTTCTGGAGTGTGCGTGTTTCTGGCCTTTGTCACGCAAACACGTGCGTTTTGAACAATCCTAGTCGCCGTGCGAGTGCAAAGATCAGCTTCTGCCCCGGCCCCGGGTCCGGCCACCAAAGGAGGGAGTGCGCCCTCCGAAACCACCTCGCCCTCCCCGTCCGCCACTATCTCCTCGCCCCCCTCCATATCCACCCCGCCCCCGCCCACCTCCATCACCCCTACCGCCATAACCTCCCCCTCTGCCCCCATATCCACCACCCCCACCCCGCCCACCATAACCGCCCCCTCCCCGACCACCATAACCACCACCACCCCGTCCACCACCATAGGCCTCAACGGGCTTGTCCTTCAATTCCGGCAAAGAGGAAGGCGTTTCCAAAGTAAACTCAGGTTGACCCACTGCACATGAAATGAGCAAGGGGGCAGTGGTGGGTGAGTGGGTGGGTGGGTGGGCGTGGTTGTGTGTGTGGTGTGTGTGTGTGTGTGTGTGTGTGTGTGTGTGTGTGTGTGGGGGGGGGGGGGGGGGGGGGGGGGGGTCAAGCACTGTACCTTCACATTCAGAAGCTTATGTAGGGTGTCAACCTCTTCTGGGCTCAACATGTTTGTGTGTGTTTGTGTGTGTGTGTGTGTGTGTGTGTGGGGGGGGGGGGGGGGGGGGCTCACCTGGATATGGTCTTCCCCATGACATCATGAAAACGTGCATAGTAGTAGAGCTCGGGTGCATGGATAATGGGTGAAATTCTGTGTTTTGGGGTGAAACGATGAGTTTTTGAATCAATTATAACTAGGGATCGGCAATATGATATCATGTCATCATATGATATCATATGATGACGGCGGTCTGACTAGGTAACTTTGGCCTGGGGCATCAAATCATATAATATTTAATCATCTGATTTTTGTACGATATCATATGATATCGTACTCGTCTTTGGTCAACATCATATGATTTGCCGTTCCCTACTTATAACCGTAGGTATCCAGGGAGATGGACAAGTCCTCGCCTGTCTTAATTGTATCTTGTCAGGCATGGTAGCTTTGTCCAGGTGAAGTAGCAGCCCGTTCCCTACCGCTGTAAGACAGGGCTCCCTTAATCCCTCGCCCCACCTGGCGTTATCATTATCTTGTCAGGCTTGGGTCGGTGGGTGGCAACGGTTTTATGCAGGTCGGTTACAATGTCGGTTACGTTTGTTTTATACAGGGTGGGTGTGTATGTGGCTGGGTAGGTGGTCCAAACAGGGGGGTAGAGCGAGGGAGGGCACATGGTATGCAGGTGTGTGTGGATGGGGGGGTGAGTGGTCCAAAGAGTGGTCGATCGACTTGGGTAGGTGGGTGGAAACGGTTTATGCAGGTAGGTTAGGATGTTTCACGCAGGATGGGTGGATCAGTTGTTTTCTTTCCAAATCTGAAAGTTTTTTTTTATGATCAAGGTTGTAGGCCTCCTCCATGGACAGCCGTTCCATGCTTTTTATAGCTTTTATAGCATTTTAGGGCAAACGCAAAAACTTGTTTTTTAACATTTTGATAGCGCAACAATTTAGCTTAAACGGGGTCAAAACTAGCGATCGCTATATAGAGCGGAAAGCCCTGGGGTGGGGATGTGGGTGGTTGGCCAGGTAGGTGGTCTAAACAGGGGGGTAGAGCGAGGGAGGGCACATTGTATGCAGGTGTGGGTGGGTGGGAGGGTGGGTGGTCTAAAGAGGGGTGGGTCGAGAGAGGGTGCAGAGTATGCAGGTGGGTGGGTATGTGGGTGGTTGGCTGGGTAGGTGGTCTAAACAGGGGGGTAGAGCGAGGGAGGGCACATGGTATGCAGGTGTGGGTGGGTGGTCTAAAGAGGGGTGGATCGAGAGAAGGTGCAGGGTATGCAGGTGGGTGGGTATGTGGGTGGTTGGCCAGGTAGGTGGTCTAAACAGGGGGGTAGAGCGAGGGGGGGCACATGGTATGCAGGTGTGGGTGGGTGGGAGGGTGGGTGGTCTAAAGAGGGATGGATCGAGAGAGGGTACAGAGTATGCAGGTGGGTGGGTTTGTGGGTTGGAGGGTGTTTGGTCTGAACAGGGGTGGAGTGAGTGAGGGCACAGGATATGCAGGTGTGTGTGTGTGGGGGGGGGGAGGGTGTTTGGTCTAACAAGGCATGGATCGAGGGAGGGCACAGGACATGCTAGTGGGTGGCAATGAATTTATGCAAATAGGTTAAGATGACCCCCCCCCCCCCCCCCCCCCCCTCCCCCTGTTCTTCACATTGAAAGGATTTCAGACCAGGTAGTGGGACCCCGCACACAAGACAGCGCCCATCAGGGATTCGGAAAGGATGGCAGAGAAACTCCTTCTAAGTCCCGTTTTGTCGGTTCGACAATTTTTGGCGGAGCCCCTCCTTCTGCGGGCGGGACCCTTCTGGGGGGCGGGAGCCTCAAGTGTTACCCATTTGTCCGTTCGTCCCTCCATCCGTCTGACCGCGATGAAGCACGACACGTCAGCCAACGGTCTCGTAACTAACTCGCTTCTGTTGCCACCTGTCGGCTGTCGCTCCCTCGCGATCACTCTCCGCCATTTTTCAGCGACGCAGGCGACGCTGCATAGAACTTGTTCACTGGTTGATCATTTGGCTAGACCGGAGGTGCTGGGTTCAAATCCCTACGGGTGCGCTTTAGTGCTCTTGGTCCCTGTCAACCGCCAGGGTAGCTTTGTCCAAGTACAGTAGCAGCCTGTTCTCTACCTAAGACGGGGCTCCTTTACTACCACGCCCCACTAGGCGTTATCATTACTATCCTATCTTGCCACCCCTGAACTGCAACATACATTCTATGCGACCACTACCAGCATACCTGCTGAGGCCAGGGACGCTTTAGCATAGACGGTGGACACGTCAAAGACCGCCCCCTTGCTATCTGCTGTTAGGGACATGCGCTTGGCGCTCTCAACCACACTTTCAAAGTACCTTAAGCACAAATTGCCATCCCTGGACTGTAACAAACATTCAATGCGATCGTTACCAACGTACCTGCTGACTCCAGGAACGCTTTGGCATAGACGGTGGGCACGTCAAAAACCGCCCCCTTCCTATCTGCTGTTAGGGACATGCGCTTGGCGCTCTCAACCACACTTTCGAAGTCCTAATAGCCCAAATTACCACCCCTCGACTGTAACATACATCCAATGCGACCATTACCAACATACCTGCTGACTCCAGGAAGGCTTTGGCATAGACGGTGGGCACGTCAAAGACCGCCCCCTTGCTATCGGCTGTTAGGGACATGCGCTTGGCGCTCTCAACCACGTCATGAGCCAGCTTGCCAGACTTCCTAAGGAAGGTAAAGATCACGCCAGGAGAGAAGATCTGGGAGGTTGCTTGGAGCAGTAGGGTGGTGTGGTCGTCGTGGGCTGTGAGCAAAGAGCGTGCCTGGAGGGTCTTGTACCTTGGGGGGGGAGGAGTGGCGCGTGCGTGTGAGTGTGTGTATGTGTGTGTGAGTGGAGGGGGTGGGGTGGGGGGTGGGGGGTGTCTGTGTGTATGGTGTGTGGGTGTTTGTGGGTATGGGGATGCTTGTGTTTGTGGTTGTCTATGGGTGGAAGAGTGTTGGCGTTTGTGTCGAGTGACAACTGAAACAACTGACAACTGAAACAACTGACAACTGAAACAACTTGTGACAACTGAAATCTATACTGAAACCTTCCCACCCTGTGATCTTTCCCAAGGCCAGAGAAAGTGCTTCAACTGACGACTAACCACTGACAACTGAAACAACTGAACTGAACTGAACCCTTCTCACTCGGTGATCTTGGCCTAGGCCAGAGACAGTGACAACTTGTGACAACTGAAAACTGAAACAGCTGAACTGAACCCTTCTCACCCGGCAATCTCTGCCAAGGCCAGAGACAGTGACAACTAAAACAACCGAAAACTCAACTGGAACAACTGAACTGAACCTTTCTCACCCAGTGATCTTGGCCAAGGCCAGAGACAGTGCTTCAACAGGGGAATTGCTTTCCTCCAGGAACTTCTCCGCAGCTTCCCTGAAGTAAGGGAGCACGGAGTCATCGATATCCTTCAACATGTTCACCGCTCGCTCTGCTGCAATCTTCGCCATGTCAGAGGGCTGCGCAGTGGTGGTGTGGGAGGTACAGAGGAGTGAGGCGAGCGGGGGAAGGGGGGTGGGGGGGGGGGGGAGGGGTCAGAGGGCTGCACCGTGGTGGTGTGGGGGGTACAGAGGAGTAAGGCGAGAGGGGGAAGGGGAAGGGGGGAGGAGAGGAGGAGAGGGTCACATGTTCACCGCTCGCTCTTGCTGCAATCTTTGCCATGTCAGAGGGCTGCGCAGTGGTGGTGCAGGAGATACAGGGGAGTAAGGCGGAGAGGAGGAGGGGGGGGGGGAGGGGGGGGTCAGAGGGCTGCACAGTAGTGGTGTGGGGGGTACAGAGGAGTAAGGCGAGAGGGGGAAGGGAAGGGGGGGAGGAGAGGGGTCAACATGTTCACCGCTCGCTCTGCTGCAATCTTTACCATGTCAGAGGGCTGCGCAGTGGTGGTGCAGGAGATACAGGGGAGTAAGGCGAGAGGAGGAGGGGGGGGGAGGGGGGAGGTCCAGAGGGCTGCACAGTAGTGGTGTGGGAGGTACAGAGGAGTCATGGCGCGAGGGGAAGTGGAAGGGGGGGAGGAGAGGAGTCAACATGTTCACCGCTCGCTCTGCTGCAATCTTTGCCATGTCAGAGGGCTGCGCAGTGGTGGTGCGGGAGGTACAGAGGAGTAAGGCGAGAGGGGGAGGGGGGAGTCAGAGGGCTGCGCAGTGGTGGTGCGGAGGTACAGGAGGAGTAAGGTGAGAGGGGGAGAAGGGGGGAGTCAGAGGGCTGCGCAGTTGGTGGTGCGGGAGGTACAGAGGAGTAAGGTGAGAGGGGGAAGGGGGGGAGTCAGAGGGCTGCGCAGTGGTGGTGCGGGAGGTACAGAGGAGTAAGGCGAGAGGGGGAAGGGGGGGAGTCAGAGGGCTGCGCAGTGGTGGTGCGGGAGGTACAGAGGAGTAAGGCGAGAGGGGGAAGGGGGGGGGGAGAGGGGGGAGTCAGAGGGCTGCGCAGTAGTGGTGTGGGAGGTACAGAGGATTAAGGCGACCATCTCGACGAGGACCCTGATGCTCGTCCTGACTTGTGTTCGTGTGTGTGTGTTTGTGTGTGTGTGCGGGGGGGAGGTTGTGTTCATGTGTGTATGTGTCTGGTGGTGGTGGTGGTGTGTGTGTGTGGGGGGGTGAGGGTGGCTTGTGTTCATGTGTGTGCGAGGAAGAGGAAGACATAGTGCAGGAGTTGTTTGAATTGGTAGGCTGCCCTTGTCAAGTGCATGGTTTTGTAAGGGAATCAAGTGCTCAAATTGGGGCCTTGGTGTGGGTGCAGGCTTGCTCTTCTCCCCCCCCTTCACTGAACTGAACTGTCACAGCACTACAAACAAGCACTACATCTGCCCTGCAGCTTACCCATAGCACTGAGCTGTCACAGCACTACAACTGCCCTGCAGCTTAACCTTAGCACTGAGCTGTCACAGCACTACAAACGAGCACTACAACTGCCCTGCAACTTACCTGGGGTGCGCCAATGCGCTCATATTTGAAGCCTCCTTTTTTCTCAATAATGGCCACCATGTATTCCATCCTGGCGGTTACAAGAGTGACACAGGTGCCGGTGTGACCAGCTCGCCCTGTTCGACCTGATCGATGGATGTACGTCTCCCAGTCTGAAGGGGGGTCAACCTGGGTGCCATGATTGGGATGGTGCATGTTTGGTATGTATGTATGTATGTTTGGTATATTTGGTATGTATGTATGTATGTATGTATGTATGTATGTATGTATGTATGTATGTATGGTATGTATGCATGCATGTATGTATGTATGTATGTATGTATGTATGTATGTATGTATGTATGTATGAATGTATGTATGAATGATTGTATGTATGATTGTATGTATGTATGTATAATTGTATGTATGTATGTATGTACATATGTATGCATGTATGTTTGCATGCATGCACGTCTGTATTTCCATCTGGGTGCCATGATTGGGATGGTACGCGTTTGGTGAGTTACAGTCCAGGGCGTAGCCAATAAGGCTGAAGGGACTTGCCCACCGTCAAATAATTAATAAAGTTCTAGACTATCCTGAGAGGCTATATTTACAAGCCTTTGGTATTGATTTGAAAACGGTTGTAGGGTTGATTGATTGATTGATTGATTGATTCAGTTAATGGCTTTTCTTTTTTATTCTCAATTTGATTTAGACAACCAATCAACCAACCAACCATTTTGACAACCAACAAGCCAACCATTTGACAACCAACAAGCCAACCATTTGACAACCGACCAAAACATTTTGACAACCAACCAACCAACTATTTTGACAAGCAAGCAAGCAAGCAAGCAAGCAACCATTATGACAACCAACCAACCAACCAACAAACTATTTTGACAAGCAAGCAAGCAAGCAAGCAACCAATATGACAACCAACCAGCCGACCATTTGACAGCCAACCAACTATTTTGACAACCAGCCAACCATTTGACAACCAACCAACCATTTGACAACCAATCAACCAACCAACTAACCATTTGACAACCAACCAACTATTTTGACAAAAAACCAGCCAACCATTTGACAACCAAGCAACCAACCAACTAACCATTTGACAACCAACCAACCAACCAACCATTTGACAGCCAACCTGACTCACCATGAGAATGAGCTCCACCCCACTAATGTCCAACCAACCAACCAACCAACCATTTTAACAACCAACCAACCAACCATTCTAATAGCCAGCCTGACTCACCATGAGAATGAGCTCCACCCCACTAATGTCCAGCCCCCTGGCAGCGACGTCTGTTGCGACTAGGACCGGGAACTTGTTGTTCTTAAAGCCCTCCAGGGTTGTCTCTCTCATAGACTGAGCTAGGTCACCGTGGATGGGCTGGGCTCCGAGGCTGGGAGGTTGGGGAGAAGGGGTGGTGGGGTGTGGGTGTGGGTGCAGGTGCGGATGTGGGTTTGGCTCCGAGGCTGGTAGGTTGGGGAGAAGGGGTGGTGGGGTGGGGGTGTAAGTGAAGGTGTACGTGTGGGTGTAGGTGTAGGCGTGCAAGCATGGGTGTAGGTGTGGGTGTAGATATGGGTGTGAGTATGCATCTGACTTCTGGTTTGAGGATTGGGTTTGGGCTCTGGTTTCCTTAAAGCCCTCCAGGGTCGTCTCTCTCATAGACTGAGCTAGGCCACGGTGGATGGGCTGGGCTCCAAGACTGGGAGGTTGGGGAGAAGGGGTGGTGGGGTGTGGGTGTGGATGCGGGTTTGGTTCTCGGCTGAGAGATTGAGGAGAAGGAATGGCGGGGTGTGAGTGTGGGCGTGGATGTGGTTTAATTTTCGGAGTGGTTTTGGCTTCATCTTAGGGGAGTGGGTTTGGTCTGTGATTGTGTGCTGGGTTTGGTTTTGGGTCCGTTTTTGTAGGTGGAGGTGGAGGGGACATGGTCACATACATGAAGTGTTCAGGAACTCATATACACCAACACCAACATCCCCACACACATACACATACCAACACACAAACACATACATAAACACACCGACACATACCCACACAAGTACACATCCACATGCACGCCCACCTGTCCTGAAGTCCCATTACTAGGCTTGCTGCATCCGCCTTGGTGACTGTGGAGATGATGGTGCAACCACCCAGGCCGAATTAAATGAAGCATTCCGTACACCCACATTCATACACACACTCACATACACACACAAATGCACGCCCACCTGTCCTGAAGTCCCATAGCTAAGCTTGCAGCATCCGCCTTGGTGTCAGTGAAGATGATGGTACGACCACCCAGACCGTAGGAGGTGATGAGGTCCTTCATGAGACCCGCTCGCTGAGTATGGTGGCAGGGGAGCAACAGATGGCGAACAGTGGTTGCAGCTTTCTGCGGGGCAAGGGTTTTTTGGGATGTTGGTGTATGTTGGCAGATGGCTGCGTGGTGTCTAGTGGTGAGTATGGTGGCAGGGGAGCAACAGATGGCGAACAGTGGTTGCAGCTTTCCGCGGGGCAAGGGTTTTTTGGGATGTTGGTGTATGTTGGCAGATGGCTGCGTGGTGTCTAGTGGTGAGTATGGTGGCAGGGGAGCAACTGATGGCGAACAGTGGTTGCAGCTTTCTGCGGGGCAAGGGGTTTTCGGGATGTTGGTGTTTGTTGGCGTATGTTGGTGGATGCTGTAGGGATGGTGGCAGATGGCTGCTTGGTGTCTGGTGGTGAGTATGGTGGCAGGGGAGCAACAGATGGCGAACAGTGGTTGCAGCTTTCTGTGGAGCAAGGGGGTTTAGGGATGTTTGCGGATGGTGTAGGGATGGTGGTTTAGTGCTATATATGTGTTGAATCTTATTATGAAAAATTCGTTTGCAGTGGTGGAATCCTTCATTTCAGAAACCAAAGTTTCTCTGCAGCAAAAACTCAGGGCCTCCGCCGGTAAACAATTTGTTGGGGACCAGTTCATCAGTGCCTGATTTCGCTTTAGCCCTCCTGATATCGAGCCTCGGCAAGTCCCTTGTGTTGATTTGGTTACGCCCGGACTGTAACATGCATGCATGCATAGTTGTCAATATCGTGGATGTCGATATATATAAAAAAAATATTAAACATTAATATTTCAGCATGATAGAAATACTGGTCTACCTGCATAGGGTCATGCACCGAATCACAACCACAGTGCTGAATGCTAGTGCACAACCTTCGAACCAACAACTGCATCTGAACATCCACGGCATCGACAAATATGCAAGCATGAAAAGAAAACAAATCTGTAGAATTTCAGCAATAACTTTTATTTGTATATTAATAAACAGTCCTGGTCTACCTGCATTGAGTCATCCACCAGATCAGCCATCTTATAATCTGGCCTGAGGAAGCGTTCACAGAGTGACTTCACCCACTTAGGCATGGTGGCGCTGAACAGGAAGGTTTGGATCTTGGCCTGTGAGTAGCAGGATGAGTGGGTGGGTGGGTGAAAGGCAGGTTGGGAGTGTGAGAGGTGGTGGGGCATAATGCAGTGCTCTTAGAGTGACTTAGGCATGGTGGCGCTGAACAGGAAGGAATGGACCTTGTGAGGAGCAGGTGGGTGGGATATGTGAGGCCAGCGGGAAGTGTGAGAGGCCTGTGGGGTGCGTGAGGCGGGAATAGAGTGTGAGAGGCCGGTGGGGTGCGTGAGGCCGGTGGAAAGTGTGAGAGGCCTGTGGGGTGCGTGAGGCGGGTATAGAGTGTGAGAGGCCGGTGGGGTGCGTGAAGCGGGAATAGAGTGTGGGAGGCCGCTCAGGTGTGTGAGGCAGGTGGAAAGTGTGAGAGGCCGGTGGGGTGCGTGAGGCGGGAATAGAGTGTGGGAGGCCGCTCAGGTGTGTGAGGCAGGTGGAAAGTGTGAGAGGCCGGTGGGGTGCGTGAGGCGGGAATAGAGTGTGGGAGGCCGCTCAGGTGTGTGAGGCAGGTGGAAAGTGTGAGAGGCCGGTGGGGTGCGTGAGGTGGGAATAGAGTGTGAGAGGCCGGTGGGGTGCGTGGGGTGGGTGGAGAGTGTGAGAGTCAATAGGCGAGTTTGAAGGGTGGCGTACCATCAAACTACAACACATGCTTCAAAAAAAAAACTTGTAGGGGCGTGGTGTTAACGGGATGCCACCAAGTAATAAGTACAAATGGTACATCCAGGCCCTACTACAAAGTAAATTGCCACCAAGTAGCTAGCCACCATGACCCACCGCCTGCTCTTCCTCATTCATACAAAACTCTAAACCCACTGTCTGCTCTTCCTCAGTCTTCAGAAAACCCTGAACCCACCGTCTGCTCTTCCTCAGTCTTAAGATAAACCTAAACCCTAAACCCACCGTCTGCTCCTCCTCAGTCTTAAGAATGGTCTCTACGTCTTCAATGAAGCCCATGGCCATCATGCGATCTACTTCATCAAGGACTCGGTACCTGGGACAAGAAAGAGCTGCATGTGAGGACGAGTAAAAGAAGTGGGACAGGACAGTGTTGCATGTGAGGCGAGTAAACAAGTCCTGGGCGGCGGCGCCAGCGATGCGGAAAATTAGCGGAGAGTGTTGGCTATCGGAACGACAGGTGGCAACGGAATGACGCGGACCGAAGCCAGTTAGTTACGAGACAGTCAGTTACGAGACAGTTAGTTACGAGACAGTTGGCTTAGGTGTCAGGCTTCATGTCGGTTGCACAAACGTCGGACGTCAGTCGCACAAACAGACAATGGGGTGACCCTGGGGTCTCCCGCCCCCCAGAAGGGGGGGCTCCGCCAAAAGAAGTGGGACAGGACAGTGTTGCATGTGAGGACGAGTACAAAAGTGTGACATGACGGGGTTGCGTGTGAGGACGAGAAAAAAAAGTGGGACAGGACAGTATTGATCAAATACATAAGGAGGACGAGAGAACAAATGCTATGAAGCTTCAATGAGCCCCTGGCCATAGTATCCTTGATGAGTAAAAAATGCTATCAAAAAAGAGTAAAGAAGAAGTAAAAATGCTATTAAAAAGCTATGAAGCTTCAATGAGCCCCTGGACATGAGATCCTTGATGAGTAAAAAATGCTATGAAAGGAAGAGTAAAAAAGGGGTAAAAATGCTAAAATGCTTTGAAGCTTCAATGAGCCCCTGGCCATGGGATCCGTGATGAGTAAAAAATGCTATCAAAAGAAGAGTAAAAAAGGGGTAAAAATGCTAAAATGCTTTGAAGCTTCAATGAGCCCCTGGCCATGGGATCCGTGATGAGTAAAAATGCTATCAAAAAAGTGTAACAAACGAGTAAACAAAAGGAGTAAAAGTGCTATATAAATGCTATGAAGCTTCAATGAGCCTCTGACCATGAGATCCTTAATGCCGATCATATAATCATTCTACACATCTACTAATGTTGAGTTACTTCGGTACTCAAAAGCCCATTGAACTGACTCTCACCTCACCCCCACCCCCACCCAACTCTCACCTCACCCTAACCCTCTAGATCATCATCTGCAGCACTCACCTAATGCAATCAAGCTTCAATGAGCCCCTGGTAATCAGATCCTTGATGCGCCCTGGAGTGCCCACCACTACATCAGCACCCTGCATCAGGAAACAACAGAGTTTTTCTTTTCAGCTCCTCTGCCTTTTCAGCCTTCCACCCTGCATCAAGAAACAAGGGGGGGGGGGGGGGGGGGGGGGGGGGGGGGGGGGGGGGGGGGGGGGGGGGGGGCAGGTTCTCGGTAAGTTATTTTCCCATACAAGTTCCGTTTCTGGATACGTTCAGAACGTATCCAGAAACAGAACTTGTACGGGGGTTGAATAGGTTTCTAGAAAGTTCTTGTTTCGCTTTGTTTCTAGACAGGCTTCTGGTGTGCCCACCACTACATCAGCACTCTGCATCGTGAAACAACAAAGTGTTTTTCTTTTCAGATACGAGCAGTAGCTTCTATGCAGCTCCTCTGACTGCCTATTCAGCCATCCACCCTGCATCAGGAAACAGGGGGGGGGGGGGGGGGGGGGGGGGGGGGGGGGCAGGTCCTGGGCAAGTTTTTTCCACACAAAAGTTTCGCTTCTGGATAAGTTCTGGATTGCTATAACTTCTAGACAGGTTCAGAAAAGGATTCCAGACAGTTCCATGTTTCGTTTCGTTTCTAGATAGGTTTCTGGGGTGCCCACCACTACATCAGCACCCTGCACCAGGAAACAACACTCTTGGGTGCTTGGTCTTTTCTACGGCAAGTCCCCGTTCCGACAAATGGCTCCATGGTTGAGCTTCTAAAAAGAACGAGGAAACTGCCGGGCTTGACTTCCCACGGCTGCGATTTAGTGTTCGCAGTCGCTGTCAACCGCCATGGTAGCTTTGTCCAGGTTAGGTAGCAGCCCATTCCCTATGACCGTCAGACGGGGCTCCCTTAATACCACGCCCCTCCAGGCGTTATCATTACTTTCTGTTGCAAAGATAGTAAAGCTTCTCTCTGGAAGTGTTCCTAACTTCTGCTAGTGCTGCAATTAGACTCTCGTTCTATCAGCCCTTGGCCCGCGACTTTCCGTTTCAAGCTGCAGTTGTTTTAGCAATTCAGGGGATGAACTGGACAAAACATTTCCGAGAGAACTCATACTTTGTACTTAGTCGAGAATTTTGGCCTGGAAATCCGATAATTCTCGACAATTTGGCCTGGAATTCTCGACAATTCTTGACGAGGTACGAAACGTTTGTCCAGTTCATCCCCTGAATTGCTTTAAGCACGGTGTTCACACCCCAGAAGACGAGTGGCCGAGGCATTGGTGTTATCATTACTCTCTATGGCAAAGATAGTAATGCTTCTCTCTGTAAGTATTCCTAACTTCAGGAATATCACCGGGTGGTGGTAGAGGCTCCTCAACAGGCTCTTCAAGATGCGCCACGAGCGAGTTCGCCTACGACACGAAGGTCGAGGTGTGGGCCACGGTCGTGACAAGTCTCATGATCGGGAGGATCAAGTGGTACTGCTAGTGCTGCAATTAGACTCTCGTTCTATATCAGCCCTTGGCCCGCGACTTTCCATCCAAGCTGCACTTGTTAAGCACGGTGTTCACACCCCAGAAGAAGAATGGTCGAGGCAATGGTCGAGTCTTCGTATTGGGTTTTCTTTTCAGCTACGAGCAGCAGCTTCTAGGCAGCCCAGGCACTGGGATAAGACCAAAGATGTCAACAGTACTGGAAATATGATTATGTCAGCTTCCAGGTGCACCACCTCGCTTTAGGTTTGGCTGCGTAGTAAGTCAGGGGAGCTGCCTAGAAGCTGCTGCTTGTAGCTGAAAAGGAAATCTATGGTGTATGTGCAGCAGGGCATTTCGGTCCCGTTACTTACACACAGCTGGACCAGAGATTTCACCCCCCCCCCCCCCCCCCCCCCCCCCCCCCCCCCCCCCCCCCCCCCCCCCCCCCTTTTATAGCTTCCGCTACTTGAGACCCCGTTTTGGCCCAAATTGCCGCTATAAAGAACCCAAATCTATGGCCCTAAATGGCCCTGAAAAGCTGTAAAAAGCTATAAAAACGCTTCCGCTACTTCAGACCCCAAATTGCCCCTGTAAAGAACCCAAATCTATGGCCCTAAATGGCCCTGAAAAGCTGTAAAAAGCTATAAAAACGCTTCCGCTACTTCAGACCCCAAATTGCCGCTATAAAGAACCCAAATCTATGGCCCTAAATGGCCCTGAAAAGCTGTAAAAAGCTATAAAAACGCTTCCCCTACTTCAGACCCCAAATTGCCGCTATAAAGAACAGAAATCTATGGCCCTAAAGGACCTAAAAAGCTGTAAAATACTATGGCCCTAAAGGACGCTGTCCCTGGAGGAGGCCTAAACCCATCAAGCTACACAAAAAAACACTCTCTTCACTGACAAACAGTCCCTGAGCTGGACATAGTTTTGACCCCTGGAATCCAAAAAGTTAGGACGTGAACCCTTTAAACCCTTCAACCCAAGAATCCAGAAAATTAAGAAGTTCACCATTATTAACCTTCAACCCTTCAACCAATGAATCTAGAAAGTTAGGAAGTTAACCTGTGAACCCCCCAGCCTAACCCCGAAACCCCAACCCAAAGTCACCATCCATTCAGCCCCATCCAAATCCACCAACACCAAATCGACCAACACCACCAACACCGCCAACACCACCAAATCCACCAACACCAAATCCACCAACACCATCCCATCAAGGACGCTCCCTAAACTCTAATCACCAGAGCTTTTCTTTTCAGCTACGAGCAGCAGATTCTAGGCAGCTCCCCTAACTAGCTATACAGCCAAACCTAACGCAACCTTGTGCAACTTGAAGCTGGCACAATGAGTCCAGAAGTGCTGAAGTATGCGGTTGTAGCACAGTGGCAGACTCAGGGAGCTGCCTGGAAGCTGCTAAGAAAAGCCGAAAAGAAAAGCCCTGAAACTCACCAGAGCTTTTTTTCCTGCAACCAGTAGCGATAACTACCTGGAACCCTGTTTTGGCCAAACCTTCCACTACCAGAAGACTAAAATCTCGGCCCCATCTCCCGACCCAAATCGTTACCAGGAGCCCAACCTTGAAAGACACCAAATCCCCAATCGCTACCAGAAGATCCCCTTCCTAAAAGTTATAAAACAAAACTCTGAAACAGTGCTATGCAACCGTCCTGGAATCCGGCTTGCGTCCCAAATTTGTCTATCTGACATGACCTGAACATGACCAACGGAAACTTTTTGAAAAGAATTTCAAAACAAAATGCTGAAAGTCACCCTGCACAAGACGCCCTCCTGACTTTAAAAAACCGTGAACCCTGAACCTGAAACCTGAAACTCACCTTGCGCAAGACGTTTTCCTGACTTTAAAAAACCCTAAACCCTGAACCTGAAACTCACCCTGCGCAAGACGTTCTCCTGACTTTCAAAAACCGTAAACCCTAAGCCCGAAACCTGAAACTCACCCTGCGCAAGACGCCCCCCTGACTGTCAAAAACCCTAAACCCATAACCCGTAACTTGAAACTCACCCTGCGCAAGATGCCCTCCTGACTTTCATAAGGTGTTCCTCCATACACACAAAGGACAGTCAGATGCGCAGCTTTGCCCACAGAGGCAAACACCTCAGTCACCTGGATATATGTAGGGAACGGCAACTTATATTAGTGTTTGGAAAACTAATATGAACTAATATTATTACAGTGTCACAATAATATTAGTGTTTCAAATAAATTCAAAATTTTGGTAAGATGGCTCGTCCGACTAATATTATATAGTATTATTTATTCACTAATATTATATAACCAAGCCGACCCCTATACGGCCTCCCCCAAGCTATCTGAACCACCAAGTGACCATAATTATTGTTTGGAGGGCCGCTAATATTTTGCCAGCGATTCCCAGCCACTTTTTCATTTTTTTTTAGGAAAAGGGAAAAGGATTATGCCGGAGGGGTCCTCATCCAAGTTGTGCCTAGAAAGTTATTTTCTGGTGAAATAAGGATTTTGGGGGGGTTAACGACCCCTCTACGGGTCCCAGGACCAAAAGAAAAAAACTAGTTGGATGAAAAGTTCAGTTGATCCATCACGATGAATGTGTGACCAATGGCGACCTCGATTTTTCAGCGAGCAGCGAGATTCGACTTTTTGCGTCAAAAGGGCCAAATTGGTTCAGATAGCTTGGGGGAGGCCATACATATGTGCATCAGGGTACTACTTCTTGCCACTTGGTCAGCCCTTAGAGCGCACAATCGTCAAATAGGTCGGCGCTTTTTAGTGCAAAAAGCGCAAAAAAAGACCCCTAGGCAAGATGTTGTTGGTCTGGTTTGATCGCACAGGTGCAGACAGTTTGAAAGGGTGTGGCAGTCATGGACATAACCAGAACCTCCTCCGGAACCAGAACCATAACCATAACTAGAACCTCCTCAGGCCCCCTCTTCAAAAGTGAAAGGGTTTATTGGAACCCTTTCACTCTTGAAGAGGGGTGCCCGAGAAAAGTTAACTCTAAACCCTGAATTGGGTCCAGCCATAGCGAGCTGGAAGTAGTCAGGAAAGGTTTAGGATCCAAGGCTTCCAGAACCAGAATCAGAACCTCCACGGGCCCCCCTCTTCAATAGTGAAAGGGTTTCTTGGAACCCTTTCACTCTTGAAGAGGGCTGCCTGAGAAAAATAACTCTAAAACCTGAAATGGGTCCAGAAATCGAGAGCTGGAAATAGTCAGGAAAGGCTGAGGATCCAAGGCTTTCCTGACTTATTCCGGCTCGCGATCGCCGTTTTGTGTTTTGTGTGTTATCTTTTGTGTTTTGTGCTTTGTGTGTTAGTTTAGCGGTGACGTGTTTTGTGTTATGTGCTTTCTGTTTTAGTGTAGAGGTAGTGTGTTTTGTGTTTTGTGTGCTAATTTAGTGGTGGTGTGTTTTGTGTTATGTGCTTTCTGTTTTAGTGTAGAGGTAGTGTGTTTTGTGTTTTGTGTGTTAGTTTAGTGGTGGTGTGTTTTGTGTTATGTGCTTTCTGTTTTAGTGTAGAGGTAGTGTGTTTTGTGTTTTGTGTTTTGTGTTTTGTGTTTTGTGTTTTGTGTGTTAATGTAGTGGTAGTGTGTTTGTGTTTCTTGTTTTGTGCTATGTGTTTTGTGTGTTAGTGTAGGGTTCGTATGTTTTGTGTTTTGAGTGTTGGGTGTTAGTACGAGAATGGTGGTGTTCTGTTTTGTTTTTTGTGTTTTGAGTCTTGGGTGTTAGTGTGGTGGTAGTATGTTTTGTTTCTTGTGTGTTAGTGAATTGGTGGTGTTGCTTTGTGTTTTGTGTTTTAGTGTCCTGTGTGTTAGCGTAGTGGCAGTGTGTTGTGTGTGTTGTGTGTTAGCGTAGTGGTGGTGTGTTTTGTGTGTTAGTGTAGTGATGGAGTAAGGGTAACATGTCCACACGTATAACGTCACAATACAAGCTCGTTGTTTGGATGTCAAGCAGTTGTTTTTTTCAAAACGGGGTCAGCCGATCCCTATATATAGCGGGGGGGAAATCCCTGATGTCAACGCCGTAGAATAACTGGAGCTACTTTATCTGGTAAGCTAACCCATAAACAATTAAGTGCTAGGTCGGTATATATCAATTGGCTGTTCTCGGTTCATGAAGAACCTTGTCAGAAACCTAGTCAGAACCTAAAAGCTGTTCAGAAACAGACAACTGGTCATAGACAGAACCAGAAACCTAGCCAAAAACCTAGTCAGAACCAGAAACCTAGTCAAAAAACCTAGCCAAAACCAGAAACCTAGTCAAAAACCTAGTCAGAACCAGAAACCTAGTCAGAACCAGAAACCTAGTCAAAAACCTAGTCAGAACAAGAAACCTAGTCAGAACCAGAAACCTAATCAGAACCAGAAACCTAGTAAAAAAATAGTCAGAACCAGAAACCTAGTCAAAAAACTAGTCAGAACCAGAAACCTGGTCTGATGCCGTCCATTAAGCCTAACTCGCTACCCTCTGGACTGTAACAACATGCATACACATAACACACACCTGCTTGGCAAGCTCCCTGGTGGATGCCATTATAATTGTGCTAGGGTGCCTCACAGACCTAGTACCCCATATGCCGTTCATTCAGCCTAACTGGCTACCCCCTGGACTGTAACAACATGCACACACATAACACACACCTGCTTGGCTAGCTCCCTACTCTATTGTACCATGACAATTGCGCTAGGGTGCTTTGTGAACCTGGTAACTCATATGCCGGCCATTCAGCCTAACTGACCACCCCCTGGACTGTAACAACATGCACACACATATCACACACCTGCTTGGCAAGCTCCCTGGTGGATGCCATGATAATTGTGCTAGGGTGCTTCATGGACCTGGTAACTCATACGCCGTCCACTCAGCCTAACTGGCTACCAGTGCTTTTTATTTCAGACATCTTTAAGCCATCTTGGTAGTCACAAGTGGCGACCACAGGCTCATCCTGGGACGGTGTGGTAGCACCGTCTGCACTAGGTGAATAGGTAACTTCCATCAGGGGTGGGCCTGAGCTAGCTACTTGGGCTGGGCCTGTGCGACCCAGGTGCGACCCAGGGCACAAATCACTGACCTGAGGGTCGCCATCGTGGCGACCAAGGGCCCATTTCGCCCGAATTTTGCACACCTGAGGGTCGCACGGGGTGGCGACTGCGCGCCACAATATGCCGGTCGCCGGTCGCGCGATATTACCGGTCGCACAAATTAAAAACACTGCTGGCTACCCCCTGGACTGTGACAGCATGCATACACGCAACACACACCTGCTTGGCAAGCTCCCTGGTGGGAGCCATGACAATTGTGCTAGGGTGCTTCGTGGACCTGGTCTGATACAGAGCAGGGGCCTTTGAGGTTGCCGCCTCTTTCTGTTGCAGCAGGATTCTCTCCACAATAGGAAGGGCAAAGCCTAGGGTTTTTCCGCAGCCTGTTCGGGCGCGCCCAACGACGTCGAAGCCATCCAGCCCAAGGGGCACAGTGAGGGCTTGGATGGCAAACAGAGCTTCAATGCCTTGGGAGCGCTGCATGGTATTGGGTGTAGGGTTCAGGGTTCAGGGTTCAGGGTTCAGGGTTTGGACTTGGGGTGCGTTGGTTGGAGAGCAGGTGGGGTTGATATGAGTGATATGAGTAGGGATCAGCATATCATATGATATTGGCCAAAGGTGAGTATGATATCATACAAATTGCATCATATGATATTGTATTTAAATGGGAACTTAAGCCTAGCCAGACTGCCGGCATCAGTGAGCAAGTGGGGCTGATATGAGTGATATGAGTGATATGAGAGATCAGTGAGCAGGTGGGGCTGATATGAATGATATGAGTGATCAGGGAGCACGTGGGCATGATATGAGTGATATGAGTGATATGAGTGAGCAGTGAGCAGGTGGGGCTGATATGAGTGATTTGAGTGATATGAGTGACAAGGGAACAGGTGGGCCTGATATGAATGATATGAGTGATATGAGTGAGTAGTGAGCAGGTGGGGCTGATATAAGTGATATGAGTGATCAGGGAGCAGTTGGGCCTGGTATGAGTGATATGAGTGATCAGGGAGCAGGGATATTTGCTCCATGGAAGAATCTTGATGGCGGTATTTTGTTGGGGACACATGTGTGGACTTGCAAAACATATAAAGAATATGAATAAATATTATAAAGACCTGTACAAACGTAGTATAAATACCGGTACAAATTAATATTAATAAAAAAAATCACATATAAACCAAGGATAAATAAAAATAATAATATATAATAAAAAAATCGCATATAAATAAATCACATAAACCTAGGATGAAAGTCAACTAATAACTTTTCCTTCTTTATTTCTTTTTTTTAGGTCCAAGTGATGCAATATTTCCAATAAGCACAAGCGAGGGCACATGCCGCAGCGCATGTGCATGTGTACCGTACTGACTGCAAAATTTAACGTTTTAAGAATTTCATGTTTTTTATTCGGTGGCGACGCACCCAAGTCATCCGTCGAACCCAGGACTGTGGAATCGGGGGTATGGTTTCGCAAGGCCTCGCGCACCGTGCGACCTGCTTCCAACACGCGGAACCCCATTTTGGCCCCTTCGCGTCGCCCCCGGAGAAAAACGTTAAATTTTAAAAACGTTAAATTTTGCAGTCAGTACGGTATGTGGAATTGCAGGCATCTATGCTTTGTGTTAATTCTTGTACATTCATTCATGCATCCGGCATGTGTAAGCACATGCACATGCTCGCTCTGAATGCATGCCCATGCCTGCACACATGCACATGCTGGCATCCGAATGCATGCCCATGCCCGTAGACATGCACATGCTGGCATCGGAATGCATGCCCATGCCCGTACACATGCACATGCTGGCATCGGAATGCATGCCCATGCCCGTACACATGCACATGCTGGCATCGGAATGCAAGCCCATGCCCATACACATGCACATGCTGGCATCGGAATGCATGCCCATGCCCGTACACATGCACATACTGGCATCGGAATGCATGCCCATGACCGCACACATGCACATGCTGGCATTGGAATGCATGCCCATGCTCATACACATGCACATGCTTGTATCGGAATGCATGCCCATGCTCTTACACATGCACATGCTGGCATCGGATTGCATGCCCATGCCCGTACACATGCACATGCTGGCATCGGAATGCATGCCCATGCTCATACACATGGGCATGCCTGTATCGGAATGCGTGCACGTGCCCATACACATGCACATGCTGCATCAGAATGCATGCACGTGCCCATGCACATGCACATGCTGCATCAGAATGCATGCATGTGCCCATGCACATGCACATGCTGCATTAGAATGCATGCACATGCCCATGCACATGCACATGCTGCATCAGAATGCATGCACGTGCCCATGCACATGCACATGCTGCATCAGAATGCATGCACGTGCCCATGCACATGCACATGCTGGCATCAGAATGCATGCACGTGCCCATGCACATGCACATGCTGCATCAGAATGCATGCACGTGCCCATGCACATGCACATGCTGCATCAGAATGCATGCACGTGCCCATGCACATGCACATGTTGCATCAGAATGCATGCACGTGCCCATGCACGTGCTCATGCTGGCATCGGAATGCATGCCCATGCCCATGCCCATACACATGCACATGCTGGCATCGGAATACATGCACGTGCACATGCACATGCTGGCGTGGAATGCTGCCTAAGCACAAGCACATCATGGCATCTGCAGGAGTGTGTGTTTCGATTTTGAAGTGAGCTGAACCTCAAGGATGGGGAAGGCCTCTACAGACTGTGCGCCGAAATCTATCAAATCCTGGACCCCTGGAACGTAATACACCCCCACACACCCTCTCACACACACACCCTCTCACACACACACCGCACATACACACGCACACACCACACAAACACACACCCTCACACACCCTCATACACACCATACACACACCCTTACACGCACCATACACACACCACACACCCTCACACAAACAATCAGTCGCACAATGGCCAGTGCATGGCTGCATGGGTTCACCAGAGCAATAACTTCCCCTAAAGAACTTGTGTATCTCTCACCCATGCACGTCCTTGTGTTGGGATTTTTAGGCGGAGCCCCCAGGGTTACCCATTAGTCCGTCCGACCGTCCGACTGACCGACCGACGGACCGACCGAAAAATTGAAGCCTAACACGTCAGCCAACTGTCTCATGACTAACTGGCTTTGGTCACCTCCATTTCCGTTGCCGCCTGTCGTTCTGTTGCCGACACACTCCGCCAATTTTCCGCGCCGCTTGCGATGCTGCATAGGACTCGTTAGGTACATAACATTTATATCAGAGACATCTATATGACAGCTCTAGATATATAACAAGGGACCGGCATATCATATGATGCAGACCAAAAGGCGAGTATGGTTCCATATGATATCATACAAATTTCATCACATGATATTGTATATAAATGGTAGCTTTAGCCAAGTCAGACTGCCAGCATCCTATGATATCATATGATGACATGATATGTATGATATCATGTTGCCGTTTTCCTTATTTGACACATATATGCTGCATCATGGGACTGGGTCTCACCAGGATGCTTTTCACACCAGCTGAGAGTGGGAAGTTATCGAGAGACAGCTCGTTGAAGTCAGGTGCAGGAGCATCGTCAGTCTCGGTGGGTCCAGCCTTCTTTTCCGCTTTCTTGGACTTCTTAGCAGGGGGGGCCGCCGGCTCCGACTCAGCATCCGCCACCCCGTTTTCGTCCTTCTTGCTTTTCTTGCTCTTCTTCTTGGCTGGCGCAGCTGTGGGCTCTACATCAGCGGCCTCTAACTCCTCGCGTTTCTTTTTATCCTTCTTCTCCTTCTTTTCCTTTTGCTCCTTGGCGACCATGACGGGAGACGGTCGCTAGTCGCTGTGGAATCTGTACTGTGTTGCGAGCAATCAATCGGGGCTGTGATGGGGGAAATTTAGTTGAGGAAGGGAATCAGCAGAAGTGGCAGTAATCAGATGGGTACATAATGGGCATTCTGGCGGACATGTGCATGTGTCTCCGGGCTTCACGTCAGCGGCAGCTGGCGTGCCGTCCACCATATGAAGCGCCATTTTCAGTCCCGAAAACCTAGTCCAGATCAAAGCATACTTCGTGTGGTGGACAGATACCGAGGAGATTCGACCATCCTTGAATTATTGGACACTCAGCCACTCAGGTTCACCCACCAGCCCGTGGCGTGGCAAGAGAGTAGTTATTCATTCATTCATTCATTCATTCATTCATTCATTCATTCATTCATTCATTCATTCATTCATTCATTCATTCATTCATTCATTCATTCATTCATCCATTCATCCATTCATCCATCCATTCATTCATTCATTCATTCATTCATTCATTCATTCATTCATTCATTCATTCATTCATTCATTCATTCATTCATTCATTCATTCATTCATTCATTCATTCATTCATTCATTCATTCATTCATTCATTCATTCATTCATTCATTCATTCATTCATTCATTCATTCATTCATTCATTCATTCATTCATTCATTCATCCATTCAGTCAGTCAGTCAGTCAGTCAGTCAGTCAGTCAGTCAGTCATTCATTCATTCATTCATTCATTCATTCAGTCAGTCAGTCCAGTCAGTCAGTCAGTCATTCAGTCAGTCATTCAGTCAGTCAGTCAGTCAGTCAGTCAGTCAGTCAGTCAGTCAGTCAGTCAGTCAGTCAGTCAGTCAGTCAGTCAGTCAGTCAGTCAGTCAGTCAGTCAGTCAGTCAGTCAGTCAGTCAGTCAGTCAGTCAGTCAGTCAGTCAGTCAGTCAGTCAGTCAGTCAGTCAGTCAGTCAGTCAGTCAGTCAGTCAGTCAGTCAGTCAGTCAGTCAGTCAGTCAGTCAGTCAGTCAGTCAGTCAGTCAGTCAGTCAGTCAGTCAGTCAGTCAGTCAGTCAGTCAGTCAGTCAGTCAGTCAGTCAGTCAGTCAGTCAGTCAGTCAGTCAGTCAGTCAGTCAGTCAGTCAGTCAGTCAGTCAGTCAGTCAGTCAGTCAGTCAGTCAGTCAGTCAGTCAGTCAGTCAGTCAGTCAGTCAGTCAGTCAGTCAGTCAGTCAGTCAGTCAGTCAGTCAGTCAGTCAGTCAGTCAGTCAGTCAGTCAGTCAGTCAGTCAGTCAGTCAGTCAGTCATTCAGTCAGTTCAGTCAGTCATTCAGTCAGTCAGTCAGTCATGTCAGTCAGTCATCATCAGTCAGGTCAGTCGAGTCATCAGTCATCAGTAACAGTCAGGTCAGTCAGTCAGTCAGTCAGTCAGGTCGTCAGTCAGTCAGTCGTCAGTCCTCAGTCAGGTAGGTCAGTCCAATTCATCAGGCATCAGTCAGTCAAAGTCGTCATCAGTCAGATCAGTTATTAGTTATTTGCAGAACGCAAAAAACACAAAATAGTATTTAGGTTTTGCACCAGGTACTTATGTTGTGAACAGTTGATAATCGTACAGGTGTACACCCCAAGCTGTAGTGTGACTATCAAGAGGAAAGTATACGTATATATGTGTGCTCTTATACTGTGCACTGTGAGCCAGCCAACAGGCCAACACCAAGTGTGCATGAGAAGTATCAGTGTAGCAATACTTGCTAGGAACCAAAACTGACAGTAGGAAATGACGATACCGGTATAACCGCCAACATTGGACTTCTGGAGATTTTTTGCAGGTTGGTTACTTGATACCAACTAGAAAAAGATGTCCCCTAGTGTGCCCCTAGTGTTATACCGTACATGCTTTGATTAAACCTTAGCCCTCCGTTACCCGATAAAGTCCTTTTCAATGCGAGACGTTATTTTCACGGCCTTATTCCCCAAACTGATATGCAGGGTTCAGTTGTCGCATCGGGGTTGAAAAGGGAGCCATCCCAAACAAAATGATTCCTCTCCACAGCCTCTCCAGTACTTGTTTTTTTCCCTCAAAGGGTATTATTTCCTACACTAGCCCTAAACTAGGATTGTATGATGTGCAATCAAGAGGTGGAATGTGGTGAAAAATTGCCTTGGTTTATCAATGATTGCATGAAGAGATTGGATCAAGTATATTTTGATACGAATGCTTTGCTTTGAATTTATTATGTTACTGCCGATGACGGCAAGTAGCCTCAAGGGATGGAGCCATGTAACCAAGTTCGAGTTCAAGAAACCTTACCTGACCCGGCCTGGCCAATTTGGCCATTGAGTTTGTGTCAACTTGCTGTGCTCGTGTTCAGTTCTTCAGATCAGGAATACTCAATTAATCCACAGGGGCTATTATTGCAGAATTAAATGATCACTGTAGCACGAACTCAGGCCCCCCGTCGATAAAACGATTGTTTGGGTTCAGTTCATTAGTGCCTTTTCTTTTTAAGCCCTTCCTATCACGGTTGGGCAATTCCCTTAAGCCTATTTGGCCTACCCCTGGATTGTAACATAATTACATACATACATATTTATGTAGGCTGAGTTCACTGTCTACTTGCCGGCATGGCAACATTTTTAAAATGTTGCGAAAGGATTCACCCCAGGAGGTGGGCCTCCCGACACAAAACAGCGACACCCAAACCAGCAACACCGAGCACATGTTTGCTTAACGCGTGAAGTACATGTCCAGGTCAGATTGTTTGATTTCCCCAGTCAACCACTCTGATGTATATATTCTTTGTTTGTCTTTGTTGATGTTCAATTTCCCCCTGGAAATTTCTTTTATCACTGGAGGCGGCGGGAAGCATAAGTGTTGACCGAAGCCGAGTTCACAGGGGAGCTGATTGTCTTCTGCAGATGACCTGGTCAACAGGGTTGTTCAGGACGCTGCGTCCTCCGTTGCAGACGCAACGTCGAAGAGGCTGTTGCGTGGCAGGAGGCAACGTCAGGAGGGTGCGTCGATGACGAGAAGGAAGGGTCCGTTGCGTCACGTGATGTAGGCTTGTGTCAGGCAGCAGAGCTAGGGTTCCTCCTGTAGTACCCTGCTGGCCAAGTCTTGCAATGAAAAAAGGGTCATGTTATTGTTACATTTCCTTGTTATATCTTCACCAAGTAGTCTGCCCAAGCTTGCTGTAAAACCATGTAACAATTCAAATCAGGTGCATTAAACTTGCTAGGTCTTAGTAGCCAGACCGGTACATGGCTCCAGCCAGGTGAGCCAGCCAAATTGCTGTGAAAATGTGACTAAGTTTAAGTTAAAGTACATGAAGTAGTCTGCCCGATCTTGCTGTAAATAAAACCATGTAACAATTCAAATTAGGAACATTTAACTTACTAGGGCTTAGTAGAAGGAGTACCATGGTAACCGTAACTTGGCAAAGGCCAAGACCTGGAGTGGTCTCAAGCCGGATCCCTAATCCGGTTTGGTAAGGGGTCGTTAGCCAATACTGAAGGCGCAAACGGTAATATGGCGGCCCAGAGTTGGCTGTAACTATGCAACGAACCACTTGTACGATCTTTAGCAATTGGTTGGATGCTTCATTCCTTCGTCCAATACGGTAGAACCGAGGGACAATTCTTCTTCTCTTTCTGGGGTGCTAACTGAGATTGGGGTTGATAGGGATAGGTCAGTAGGCAGGCAATCTAACTAACTGGAATGGGACACATATTGGACTGCCAAAGACGTCGAGCAGCCAAATTGCTGGCTGAAACTTTGTAGCCAAGTTCAAGAATGGGGGAGAAAATGGAGGGGTAAAATTCGCTTACAATGTTCCAGCAACAGGAGAGATTGAAACTGAAGAATGGATAGTCGGAATAAAATAAAGCGGTCATACCGAACAGTCAGAATAATTACAAGCCAACGCCGACCTTGAAGGTTGATTGCTCAAAGCTGCACCTAGCATGGACCGGTATCCATGTCATTGACTTTGGCACATCAAGTTCAGAGGGCAAGTCACCTGGGCAAGAATCTGCGAGTACATATCCAATGTGGTGTGTGGTCTTCACAGCTCCCAACACATGTGCACAATACAGCCAGACTAAGCGGCCTGAGACAGTAGCTCTGATGAGTGATCATCTGGTGTTGGCATAAGAGCGCCAAAAATAGGTTAAATGGTAGCTGGTCTAGGTGGTTACAGGTAGCTAGGGGTGGCTAGGTCTAAGTTAGTAAGGTATTGTCTAGAGGTTGTCAGGGCTGCTGCTTCTGCACAACTGCGGGGAGTCCCGCACACAGAGTGCATTCAACGGAGGCAGAGGACAGGCTTGACTTGGATCTCTACCATCGTCGCTTGCCTCCTCCTCCTCCTCCCCCCCAACCTCCTCCCCCACGACCACCACCTCCTCGGCCTCCACCTCCGCCCCACTTGCTGGCTCCTCCACCACCCCATCCGCCACCACCGCCCGATGTCATGGCAGCCAACTCAGGGGGGATCACCTGGTCCGCCTCACGCATTAGCTGCACCAACTCCCTGGCATACTTCCTGTCTGTGTCTTGGAAGAAAGTGTACGATGTTCCCGTTGCACCAGCCCTACCAGTGCGGCCAATACGATGCACGTAGTCCTCAATACCAGTGGGGAAGTCAAAGTTGACAACAGCCACAACATCGGGTACATCCAGTCCACGAGCAGCCACATCCGTTGCTACCAAAATAGGCATGGACCCATCCCTAAACTGCTTCAGGGCCTGGTCACGCTCCCACTGCATCTTGTCACCGTGAATGGTTCCGGTCCAGAACTCCTGGCCGATTGCTTGGTGGAGCTGGTCGCACATACGCTTGGTCTTGCAGAAGATCATCACCCTCTCTGTGTCCTTGTACTTCCGGAGGATTTTGTTCAACTCAGTCATCTTGTCACTGGCGCCCTTAACCATCTGGACATTCTGGGTGATAGCCTTGTTGGCCACGAGCTTATCAGACACACTTCCCACAAAGACATGGACGGGGTCATTGGTCACAAAGTTGGCAGCAATCTTCTTCACCTCCTTAGGCCAGGTGGCACTGCAAATGTAATTTTGTGGGTATTGACTGTTAGTGGGCGCGCAACATTACCTTGTGACAGGGTTATTTCAATTCCAAATTATTTTGTTTTACTTGTAAATTTGTTTTTTATGGTTATTTGGTTCTTGAAGTTTTATTCTAGTTCCAGATTATTTTACTAACTGTGAAAGGGTTTACTTGGGTCCCAGGTTACACATGTGACAGGATTTACTAGCGTGTCAGGATTGAGGGTGGGAATTTCAATGCATGCACTGCACGTTTCCACACAAACAATCATTTGCTTACACAATCCCTGATATTCTTTTCACTTCCTTGGGCCAAGTGGCGCCAACAGGCATCCCCTTCCGGGAACCCGAGAATCGCGAAGTCGTCCGGCATGTAGTTCGTGGAAGAGCACACGATGAACACAGAGCTTCGAAAACTCGAAAAAGAACGTGGGTACACTCACGTCACATATAGCAGATTGATCGTTGCGGATGCCCTGGGCCTCGTCGTCGGACTCATCATCAGACGATACCAAGGATACAATGCACGGCTCAAGTGCATTTAGAACGCAGTTGCAGATTTGTGTAACAAAGTCGCGAACAATGTCTTCATCGTCCCTATCAAGGGACGATGAAGACATTGTTCGCGACTGCGTTACACAAATCTGCAACTGCGTTCTAAACGCACTTGAGCCGTGCATTTCACGGTAGATGTGAAATTAAAAGGTAGATGTAAAAGGTAGATGTGAAAAGGTAGATGTAAAATTGTGAACGGTAGATGTAAAAGGTAGATGTAAACGGTAGATGTACATTACTTCCAGTGCACGCACAAAAAGGTAGATGTGATGTCCAATTTCATGCTGGTCAACATTACTTCCAGTGCACTCACAAAACGGGGCAATATATTGGGGCAAAATTACAAAGGCCACAGGGTCTTGTCGAGTTAGAAGGTCGCCTGACTTGAGTTCGTTTGTCGTTGTGTCGTGCCCCGTGTCGCAAACAAGAAGAGGTACTACAACATTATTGCGCTCAAACTAAGGGGCCTTACATTTGAACGACACTCAGCAAGTGCGCTCACAAGACTGGTAATACATTAGGACAGCCCTATACATTGAAGTTGACGCTACATTGATGGGGTTGTATTTTGGTTGTATTTTGCAAAGACGGCAAGCCAAATTACAGGCCATGTTACCAAGTTCAAGTCCTGGCACCAGAGCGCACACAAAAATCCTTGCAGCCAAGGAGCTGACCAACAGAGGAACACAAATATGTACTTATGTACGAACTGTTATCTGTACGTACAAACTGTTATCACACACCTCACATCCAGCACAAGGCATATAGAAGATATCCAGAAGTGACCTGCTGCATCTAAGCTATTGGTACTTCCCATGGCTGCTTCATGACATATGACATTGAAGTATACTGCTTAACACTGTAACCAGAATTGATGATCTGCATCGCGACATCTTCTTTTGGTACTTGCCATGACAGGATCGCAAAAAGCACAACATACTGGCAACCAGACTGTTGCTAACGGCAGGCACATTCAGGGTCCTGTAGGGCACCAGGAAATGTTATCATCATCATCACTAACCTGAAAAAGATGGTCTGCCTGCTCTTGGGCAGCTGGTCCACGATGGCCTGGATTTGAGGCTCAAAGCCCATATCAAGCATACGGTCAGCCTCGTCCAGCACCAAGTACGATACCTGGTGAAGGTTGATCTGCGGGGACAAGTCCAAATGGATAGGTTCAGTACCCAACAAGTCACAAGGATAGGAACGAATTGCGGGGACAAGGATGTGTGGTACAGTTATGGATGAAAACAGTTATTACGGGGGCAAGGCTGCATGAATAGTTCCAGTACCCGGGACGATGGCAACTTAAAACTTTTCAGTACTCAAAAATAAGGTGTACATATCCTCATGGACTATTTTCAACAGATGTTTGAGATGTTTCCTTCAGCCAGGTCACGTCTCGGAATATTGCCTCAGCTTTAGTTGTGCGCTGGCTGCCAGTTCCATTCCATAAATATGTCACCTTTGACAACATAGGCTATATCCCCAAAGCAGCTTTGCATAAACATATCTTCGTTATCATCACTCACCAGTCCACCCTCAATGTAATCACTCAAGCGTCCTGGGGTGGCAATCACAATGTGGACACCACTGCGGATGTCCCTCAATTGTGGGCCCCTAGGGGCTCCGCCATAGGCACATGTGTTCATGATTTTTGATGACTTTCCAAACTTGTCTGCCTCAGCCTTAATCTGCACAGCCAGCTCACGGGTAGGTGCCAGCACAAGCATCATGGGGCCCCCACGTGGGTCCTTCTTCTCCTTCTGGATTCGCATCATGCCAGGCAGCAAGAAACCCAGAGTCTTGCCACTGCCAGTCTTGGCAATGGCCACCAGGTCACGCCCCTCCATGGCAATGGGCCATGCTTGAGCCTGAATGGATGAGGGCGCGGAGAAGCCAGCCTTGCTGATCTGAGGAAGGGTTGGTTGGGCAGGGGTGAGGTTAGTTGGGGCAAGGGTGGGTTGGGGAAGGGGTTGTTGGTGGTTGAGGCTGGGAGGGTGGGGTTTGGACGACAATAAGGGGAAAGGCAGACATGCCCCTTTGGAGTTGATGTTGGTGCTAGTGTTGCAGCTGCTGCTTGTGACTCGTTTGGCATAGGAGGGGTTCAAGGGTTGTGGAGGCTCGAGCAGCAGCGAGCCCACAATTTTCCGAAGAGTGACTCGACTTCCATCGTGGGTTTTTCCCGGAAGGCCAATGGAAAAGTAAGCATTAAGAGAGGGGCCATCTTTGCTACAACTGCCATTCGCCACGTAACAGGCTATTGCTGGAAGTTCACGTCCTAGTTTGGGCAGCCGCTAGGTTCGGTCTGGCCAGAATTAACGCGAACGGCCTAGGGCTTCAGGCAACAACATCCAAAGGCGCGCGAATATTTGACAATACGACACTGGACATCTTATGTATCAGTTATGAGCACATTCTCTCACTATAAACTCGCTAAGTAGGGAGGGTATTCAGAGCATACGCAGAGTTGCACCACTATGCATGGTGCCATTCGGAAACCTCCCCATGCTCTCATGATGGGCGCAACTCACAACGCGCACCCCCAAGTTGTAAGCTTGCCGCCAAAAAATAAACCCCAGTCGCCCAGTAGCTGACCTCTTCGGCATTTTGAGCTTTTCCACCCACCCCTCAAACTGCTCCACCGTATATTGCCACCACTTCACTCCCACTCACCTCAGCGAGAACAGTGCTGGGGAAGCCAGCGCACTTGAAGGTCTGGAACGCAGCAGGTACTTTGCCGCCCTCAGTCCTCAGGTCATGCGATGCCAAGAAGTCCTTGTTGTCCACGAGGCCAGCGGGTGCAGCCTTCACAAGGACTGCAACCTGTCCCTCGCCATCCTCAACAACGACCTTCTTAGCAGCAGGAGACTCTTCGGAGTCAACCACCTTACGCTTCTTGTCGCCCTTCTCCTTCTTTTCCTTCTTCTCCTTCTTCTCCGTCTTCATGATGGCCTCAGTCATGACCTCGGAAATCAGTCCAGGCATATCAATGCCGTGGAGTAGTGGAATACGAGATTCCTCTAAAAGAAAGAAACGTATCCGACAGGCATATTTATTAACGCCGCCGCCCCTTGGCGGGGGGCGCCGATGTACAACGTGCGGTTTGAGACCACTAGAAATTCGGAACCATAATTCACCAACGCAACGGCCAGCGCTTCTCCAAGCGCGGCCTCGAGTCACCTCCCTGTCAGCATGCCTCGGTCTGCCTACAATGGCACGAGGGAGAAGGGGCGGGCCCGAGAATATTTTGTCCATTCACGCATGCTTACGAGGATCGGCCCATTACGTGAACCACACTTGCACGGTTATCTGCTCGCTTCCAGTCTTTACGCTGATCCGAACAGATTCGTGGACAAGGCTCAAGCGCCTTCAACATTTCCTCAGCTTCTTCCCTCTTTCACTGTGTGTGTCCTTGCTGACTGCCCATGGGTAGCCCCTTCAACTGAAAGATCTTACGCATGGGTCAAATATTTTAAGAAACTGCTTCATGCAGTGCTGCAGGAGCCCACTCCATACACACACTTCCAACCATTCCTTGCATAGCTTTCCTTTTCAGCTACAAGCTGCAGCTTCTATGCAGCTCCCCTGACTGGCTATTCAGCGGAAGATAAGGCAACTTAGTGCCCCTTGAAGCCGATAGAATCAGCTATCAAGAACTGCTGAACTCTTGGGACCTAGCCCAGTGACTGGAGCAGGGAGCTGCCTAGAAGCTGAAGCTGCTGGCCAAAAATAGAAGCTATGATTCCTTGATCCAGCCCATGCACCCAGGCATCCTCCTTTTTTCTCAAGCTCTTATCCCGTCACATGCTATGATGCATTAGACCCATTAGCTCCCCTGGTTAGCTATCCAGCCGTACTGTAAGCAGCCTCGTGCACTTGGAAGCTGACAGCATCAGCCGTTCAGCACTGATGAAGTACGTCTACTTACTCAAGTGGCCGACTTAAGGAGCTGCCTAGAAGCTGCAGCTTAAAGAAAGGCAGTGGGATGGAGGCGGGCGATAGCCCCCCCGCGTTGAGCGTGTACATCGTCCTTGGCCTCGGTACATTTCTAGGAGGTGTTGTTCGGGGCTTGTCTGGCTTTGGGAGTGCCATAGCAATCACCAGCGTGTGGGCCCTGGCATCGGCCTTTGGTGTGGATGCAGGGTCGCTACACCAGTCGGTGGCCACAGACTGCCTCTCCTCCGTGGCAGCCATCATCCCCCTCCTGCTGGTCACTGAGCCCTGGAAGACCTCCTCCCTGCCCCTCACCCTCACCCTGGGAGGATTCTCCTTGGTGGGCCTGCCCCTTGGTGCAGCCTTACTGGTTCACTTTAACCAGCACTTGGTTGAGCTGGCTATGAGTCTTGCCCTCCTACTTCTCATTGCAGTCCGTGTCAACGTGTGTGCCCTCCTCTGCTCCCTCTTCCGGCGGTCTACCTCCGGGAGGCAGCCCCACTCACCTGCCCACAGTGAAAGCGCCGAGGGTGAGGATGAAACAATGGGTCTGCTAGCACCAACGCAAGAGCTGGCTGTTTTGGAGAATGTGGGTGATGCAGGAGGTGTCCGTGGGACTGAGAGTCAGGGTTTGTGGGGCCATGTGAGCGCTACATTAGCCTTGGAGGAAAGCAGCACAGGGGTACGTAAGACTGAGAGACAGGGGGTATGGGACCATGCGGGGGCTGCAATGCCCTTGGAGGACAGCAGGACAGGGGTACCTGGGACTGGGAGAGAGGATGTGTGGGACCATGCGGGGGCAACAATAACCTTGGAGGAAAGCAGTACACCCGCCATCCATGAAGGAGGGGACGGACAGAACCTTCCCAAAGCACGTCCTCCACCAACTCCTCCTCCTCTTCTTCCTTCTCTTCCTCCTCCTCCAGCTCTCCCTCGCCCTCCTCCTCCTCCAGCTCTCCCTCCTCTTCCTCCTCCTCCTCCTCCTCCTCCTCCTCCAGCTCTCCCTTCTCCTCTTCCTCCTCCACCTCTGCCACCAGCACCGTCGCCCCCACCACTGAGACTTGTCCCTTCACAGGAACCTGGAACTTCTTTTGGTGGGGAGGTCAGCAACGAATGTTTCTTTACAAAGCTTGAGTCGGGGCAGGCTGATGACCATCAATCCCGACCCCCCTGCCCCCTACTCCCTCTCCTTCCCTCCCCCCCTGCCCGCTCCCCCTCCCCCTCCCTACATACATTTGACCCCAGGCCCGATGATGCTTGCACCGAACAAAGCTACGAACAAGAACTCAGCTTCAAAGACCAATTCAGCTACAAGGAGCGATCCTATCACCAGAGCAGCACACTGAAGGACAGGCTGGCGGCACTGGTCCAAATAACAACTAGGCACATGTGCAAGAGAGAGTTCCTGCATGTGCTTGGAGGGGGCACAATAGCAGGCGCATGCTCGGGCATCATGGCAGGCCTGACCGGGATGGGCGGACCACCTCTAATGCTCCTTTACCAGGTATGGGGAAGTTGATGGCCTTGCCTGCAACCTTGCACGAGTCTTGCAAGAAGGGCATGTACGGAATCACGCCCGGTTCATGGAGTTACGCAAGGCGTTGTAGTTGAAGTAGTCCATCTCTCGAACAAGTCTACGTGTTGACCAATTTTACTTGAGTAAGCCTTCTTCGGACTTCATGTTCTCCAACATATACTCTGAATCCTTGCAGTCCGAGGATTAGTCTCCACTTCAGTTAGCCTCCACTTACTTAAACCCCTAACTCACCACACCTTTAATCCTAAACCCTAAGCCCCCTAAGCCCTAAACCTTTGAATCAAAAGCTAATCCACTAAACCCTAAACCCTGAACCGTAACCTCCCTTAACCCCCTAAACTTAAGTGGAGGCTAACTTAAGTGAAGGCCTATTTTCCCCCACCTATCCCATCCACCCACCCCTCCTTGCAGACAAGTGTGTGCTGCCACGTCACCAGCCACCCACCATCCCACCCTCCCAACCCCACACCCCTATTCCAGATAATGGACATTCCCAAGGAAACTGTGCGGGGAACAAACGCATGGCTGAATTTCACCTCCATCGGGAGGCTCCTTTCGTATTACTCCTTGGCTCTCTTCACACAACCCGCCATCCCTCTCTACGCGGCCAGTTGCTGCCTAAACGTTGTGGGCCTCTTAATCGGCCACCACTTTTCAGCCAAGGTTAACCAGAAAGCTTTTGGGCACATGTTAACTTCCTTGATGTGTGTGTCCTCTGCTTTACTCCTGGCTGCTGCAGCAGGAGCGACAGGATAGTGAAGCTGTTGCATCGCTAGTATCGTGTGGTGTCAGTGGTGTGGTGGTGGGTGTTGTCAGTGGGGTGTGGTGGTGGTGGCAAGGTTAACCAGAAAGCTTTTGGGCACATGTTGACTGCCTTGATGTGCGTGTCCTCTGCTTTACTCCTGGCTGCTGCAGCAGGAGCAACAGGATAGTGAAGCTGTTGCATCGCTAGTATCGTGTGGTGTCAGTGGTGTGGTGGTGGGTGTTGTCAGTGGGGTGTGGTGGTGGTGATAAGGTTAACCAGAAATCTTTGAGGCACATGTTGACTGCCTTGATGTGTGTGTCCTCTGCTTTACTCCTGGCTGCTGCAGCAGGAGCAACAGGACAGTGAAGCTGTTGCATCGCTAGTATCGTGTGGTGTCGGTGGTGTGGTAGTGGGTGTTGTCGGTGGGGTGGGGTGGTAGTGGTAAGGTTAACCAGAAAGCTTTTGGGCGCATGTTAACTGCCATGATGTGCATGTCCTCTGCTTTACTCCTGGCTGCTGCAGCAAGAGCAACAGGACAGAGAAACTTTTGCATCGCTAGTATCGTGTGGTGTCGGTGGTGGGGTGTGTCGGTGTGGTGGGGTGGGGGTGGTAGGTTAACCAGAAAGCTTTAAGGCACATTTTGACTGCCATGATGTGCGTGTCCTCTGCTTTACTCCTGGCTGCTGCAGCAGGAGCAACAGGACAGTGAAGCTGTTGCATCGCTATTATCGTGTGGTGTCGGTGGTGGGGTGTGTCGGTGTGGTGTGGAGCTGCCTGGAAGCTGCTTCTGGTGGTGGAAACGAACAGCTGTCCACTGAAACATGAGAGCAGCTGCGGCAGGACTTGCTGGCCAGTGAAGTAGTGAAGCCTCTACAGACCAAGGTGTACTTCATCACCCACACATATACATACACATGCAGCCACCCACCTGGGTCCTAGGCATCATGCCTCCTGTGAGAGCCCATAGTAGCGCTGTGATAGCCTGACAGGGGGGTCGTGACCTGGACAGGGGGCTCATGACCTGGACAGGGGGGTCGTGACCTGGACAGGGGGGTCATGACCTGGACAGGGGGGTCGTGACCAGGACAGGGGGATCATGACCTGGACAGGGGGGTCGTGACCAGGACAGGGGGATCATGACCTGGACAGGGGGTCGTGACCTGGACAGGGGGCTCATCTGTCCGGTTTGTCAAGGGTAGTGGCGAAAGTCACGATTGACAGTGGTTTGGCATGCGCCGCCTTTCCAATGGGTGCCTACTTGTGTAGGATCTTCTCTGCCTTTCTTTCTGAATCCTCGGTGGTGCTGGTTTGTGTAAGAGGTACCACTAGAGTTGTTCAGGACGCTACGTCAAAGGGTCCTACGTCAGGGCGCACTGTGGGGAGGGTCTGTTGCGTCGCAGACGCAGCTTCATTGGGTTGCTTGCGTCTGAGGATGCAGGCTATGGGTCGGTGATGGGTCGTTTGAGTCTCAGGACGCAGGCTATGCTGGTTAGGTTGCGTCTCAGGACGCAAGCTATGAAATTGGTTGCGTCGTGGGACTCAGGCTGTAAAATTGGATGCGTCTCAGAGCTGGGGGTCCTCCTGAACAACCCTGGGTCCCACCTCCAAAGGTGAAAATCCTTTCAATACTAAACTATCCTGGCGGCTATAATCCCAGGTTCTGCGGGTATCACCTGTGATAATGAATTGTACTTTTCGCTTTCTTGCTTTCTTGCTTTCTTGTTTCTTCGCCGCATTGCTTTATTGCTTGTACCCTGTGATTGTGAGGATAACCCTGGAATAGTTGGAAGACCCCCCTGGAATCCTGGGTGTAGTGGAGCAGACTTGTCTTAGGTCAATTATGGCCTGTCTATGGCAATGGCAATGCAAATGTATTATGCAGACGGGTAAAAGCCCTGGGTGTACATAAACATGTAACAATGATCGTTCTAGATTGGATTGGATATTTACATGTTTTGGGCGGAGCTCCCCATCCTGGGGGGCGGAAGCCCCCAGATTTACCCCGTTGTCCGTCTGTGCGACCGACCGACAAAAAAAGCCTGACACGTCAACCAACTATTTAATAACTAACTGGCTTTGGACAGCTCCAGTCCGTTGCCACCAGTCATTCCGTTGCCAACACTATCCGCCAATATTCCTTGTCGCTTGCAAGTTGCAACGCTGCCTAGGACTTGTTCCAGCCCAAATCTTAGTTCTGCTTACTTCACTTTCCCCCCTCTAGTTGTTGGCTTGTTGCCTTTGTATATTATCCCCCCCCCCCCCCCCCCCCCCCCCCCCAATTTTACAGATCTTCTTTTCTTTGTTACGTTGGTACCACGTGCCATGGTGACTTCCCACAGCTGCGGCAAACAGGAGGGTCCCCTTTACACCACGCCCCTCGCTCCAGGCGTTTTTTTACCACGTAATCCTCGATACCACTGCCCTATCAGGGGGCAGTTTCGTCGTCATACAGCTGAGTACCAACCACATGTTCCTTTAAAGGTATCTTGGTTGCCCTCGGCTTCACTGCTCTTTCGGGCGCCTCGCCGTTGTACTTCAAAGTACCGTCTCTTTGTTCAGTTTCTATCACTGTCACAAAAAAATGATGATGGCAGCAACTCACATGATGGCAGCAACTCACATGCTTCCTTTCTTTAGCCTCCCCCCCCCCCCCCCCCCTGATTTCGAGCACGAATGTAGCAGATGAGTAACGGCAGCGCGATGACCGCAATTTGCCTTAAGATAGGTGAGCAAGTTTGCCTGGAGAATGGCTTGCCGCTGGCGGTACCAGAGGTTTGAGAATGGCACTTCCCGAGCTCAAACCTTTTCCCAGGATCAATCGATCCACGCCAAAATATAAGGGTGCCCGGGGGGGTATGGTCGGCCCTCGCCCTCGTGCGTGCATGGCGGGACTTAAGGGTTAAGGTATATGGGACGACACGACAGGCCCCGGAACATGTCGGAAGCGACACGGAAAACGCTTTAGCAGTCACGGGCAGGGAGTGAAAGGGCAAGGGGGGCTGGAAGAGTCGAAGAAAGGCGATGTAAGGAGCTAGTACTTACCACCCAAGCATTCCGTAGCGGAATAGGCACAAACATAGAACAACAATTTCGATGGATCTTGGCTGCGATGCTGGTAACTCTAGGTCAAAAGCACGCCAACTATGAGCAAGATCTTTGGGTGCGGAGTTTGCCGGAGTTGTTCAGAGGATAGCACTCTATACAGCCGTATAAATAAACTTATTCAAACAGCGACAAACAAAAAGCGAAAACGCAAAAACAACGCAAAAAACAAATAGGGTTGTTTGTATTGATGCGTTACTCGGGCGAGGGCCGACCAACAAGACACGCAAGGCCGGCGCAGGCTGCTTTTTGGAGCCGTGTTCCCTGTCGTGTCATTCCGGAATTGTCGTGTTTCCGACAAACGTGTTCCGACGTGCCAAAAAACCGAACACAGATAGCAGGGCATAGTCTGAGGTGACGGAAATGGAGAATCATGCGCGCGTTCCAGCACTCGTGAAGTCCTGCCATGCACGCAATAGGGCCGACCATTAGGGGGGGCCGGGCGCCCTGCTATTTAGTGTACCACTTCCTGGGGTGAAAATCATTTCAATAATATTGCTGGATGAAGCTATGTAACCAAGTTCAAGTTCGTATGTAATGAACTGAAATGATGATGACAGTCTTCTGTTCAGGAAACGATGGGGACCAATTCATCATGAGTTAGCGTTCTCTCAAATCTACGGTTTGAGGCGTGAAACGTAAATGACTAAAGGAGGTCAGGGTTCTTAGAAATCTACGTTTTAAGATGAGATCCCTGAATGCGCCTACTCTTTTGTAGGAGTCTCGACGCCATTCGAAATGAATCCTCGGTGTCGCTGGTTTGTGTAGGGAGACCCACCTCCTGGGGTGGAATTCCTTTCACAACTTGTTTTTAATGAGACGTAACTTTTAGAATACCGGCACCCCTGGTATCAATTCGCTTCTTGTACCATTAAGCTTCACTATCTTGCTTTCTTGTTTTTTTGCGTCTTTGATCGATTGCTTGTACGATTGCACCACGCGATCTTAAAGATGGTTGGAAGATCCCTCCGGATGTTGTGGAGAGGACTTGTCTTGGGTCAACTCTAGCCTGTCTACCGTAATCAGATGCGTGAATTTATGGCCTAGGCATTAATTAGAAATCCATATTTTTGTATGGTTGTGTGGATTATGCCTTCGATGTAGAGCTTTACTGATACTAAAATTGAAATTGAAATTGTTACATCCGTGTAATGCAGTCACTCACAGGACGTGAAATACTATATATGCTATACTGATATACTATGTAGTGCTTAGTCGTGATTCCTTTATAGGATGGAAATACCCCATACATTTGATTTAAATATGAAAAATTAAATTAATTAAATAAATAAATAAATTAATTAAATTAAAAAGAATTATATATGAATCTACTACCAGAAGCTGTTTACAGATATTTATAGGCATGTCCATGAGGATACCGACTTAATCGTATGGAATGTGGAATTCTGCGATTCCACATTCAGAACCTTTATGAATGGAAATGGCACTAAGACTTTCTGGAGCAACCTAGCCGACTATCTTTCTACTTGTAAAAGAGCAAGACAGGAAGCCCTGGACTGCTTAGTGGCACCGTAATTTAGTATCCCTTTTTTTCTTCTTGTGACTTCTCATTTGTTAGCTTCTTACCTCCGCCACTGTAAGTGGTTGAGATCTGGGTCCTGCTCTAGGGGGTTTAATACCTAAGCCACCAAAACGGTGGTTGGGAGTTTGGTTTGTTTGTCCTCGACACACCCCTGATGTAATGGGGTTTTTTGCTTTGTGGGAGCTTTTTCTTTTTGTTTAAAGCACAGAGTCTCATACATGTCAAGTAGACTTTAACATGTAATGTAATGTAATGTAATGTAATGTAATGTAATGTAATGTAATGTAATTAATAACCGCGCAGTTAAATTATAATCCCACGTGGGATGACGATTTAATTATAAGTGTATAATTATATTATCACTGTAGCACGAACTCAGGTGGCCCGTCGGTAAAACGATTGTTTGGGGTTCAGTTCTTCAATGCCTTTTCTTTTTAGCCCTCCCCGTCACAGTTGGACAAGTCTCTTTAGCCTATTTGGCCTACCCCTGGACTAGAGCATAAATACAGCCGTAGACGACGGCCAGCTTTGAATGCTTGAGGTATGCATGCACAAGCTCACGCTAACCCATTGGTAAAACTGATCGAGCAGACCATTCTGTAGCATGTTCATCTCAGTATTGTGTGTGTGTGTGGGGGGGGGGGGGGGGGGGGGGGGGGGGGGGGGAGGGGGCAACAAGGATTTTCGCCTCAAAGGGTGGCTGTAATAGACTGGAAGTTCAAATTCAAGTTCTAGACTAGAAGGAAGAGTCTGGTACAACCAGAGGGGCCAAGAGGGACCTGCCCACCTGCCAAGTACAGGAGCCAGAGAAACCTACAACTTATTACAAGGATGTTCACCCCGGGAGGCGGGGCACCTTCGACAAACCAGCGCCAGTGAGGATTCAGACAAAAAGGCGGGGAAGGAGTACTATGGTATTGTAGTAGCCAGCGATAATGAATTAAAATGGGCCACGATCCTGCTGGCAGAAACTTATAGTATGTGGTACATCACAGATTCGTGAAAATGTTTATCGGTTTATCGGTGCCCCAAAGGGGTACAAAGGGTCACAATCCTGCTGACCAGAACTAACCTGACCGGAACTAACAGTATACGGTATATCACCAATTCGCTTAAATGTTTAACGGTGACCCAAAGGGGTGAAAAGGGTCACGATCAAGCTGACTGGAACTAGCCGAATTTTTTATTTTCGGCTACCAGCAGCAGCCTCTAGGCAGCTCCCCTGACTGGTTATCCAGCTGACGGAACCCAGTGCACATTGAAGCTGTCTCAATCAGCTGTCCAGACCTGCTGGAATATTTGAGTGAAGCACAGTGGCTGGCACTTGGAGCTGACTAGAAGCTGCTTGGAAAAGCCCTGGAAGTAATAGTATAACGTATCTTACAAATTCAGTCTACATTCTGTTACCCGTAGACCCCCCCCCCCCCCCCCCCCCCCCTCCCCATATTGTTACAATCCAGGGGTAGCCAAATAGGCTAAAGGGAATTGCCCCCCGAAGTATGTACAGCCTGCAAGAAGCATACAGGCTTGGCAGTGTTTTTCTTTTCAGCTATGAGCAGCAGCTTCTAGGCAGCTCCCCTAACTGGCTATTCAGCCAACCCTGGCGCATCCTCGAGCACCTTCAAGCTGGCATAATCAGCTGTCCAGAACTGCAGAAAAAGGTCGGTGCTGCCCTGTGGCCGGCTCAGGGAGCTGTCAAGAAGCTGCTATGAAAAGCCGAAAAGATAAACCCTGAGGCTTGGGTCCAGCTACCCGTCCCATGCCCTTTGAGCTGTTTAGAGCATATGTCCCTGTCTTCGGTCAATCCGTACACATGCATATGAATCCCAGATTGGTGGTTGGCCCCAGTGCAAGCAAACGGGCTAGGCCCCTCAACATCACGCCTCGTAAAAAGGCGTACTATTTATTTATTTATGAATCCCATAATCTGATCCACAACCGAATCAGTGGCGTGCGACTAATCCACCACCTTGAGGGGAGAGGTTGTTCATAAGTAGGAGGTTGGTAGGTAGGATGTATGTCGGATGTATGTAGGATATATGTAGGTAGCTAGGATGTAAGATGAATGAGGTGGAAGGTCGGTAGTATGTATGATGTATGTCCTATCCACTGCATGGAGTCGCTCGCAGGCAGAGCCTTCAATGGAAAAAGGAGATATTAGTAACCATTCCCCAGTGCAAGCATACGGGAGAGTTCCTTCAATCTATCGCTCCGTGCCAAGGTGTACCAATGTTCAATTTTATGAGGTATAAGGCCTTCGTCGTGGCAAGCTGACTTGTTTGGCATGGGAGTGGTGACCACGAGCGGTCGCAGAAAAAACTTCCATGCTTGGCCACGGACTATCTCAGCCCAGGGTCCACCATGTCCTCCACTACACCACGAACTGTAGGCATGGATGCCTCCTTGCGTGCCCTCTCCTGCTCCATGGGATGTCCTCCACTAGACCACGAGCTGTAGGCATGGATGCCACCTTCCGTGCCCTCTCCTCCTCTACGGGAGTGGTGACCACCAGCAGTTGCAGAAAGAACTACTACCATGCTTGGCCACGGACTTTCTTAGCCGATGGTCTACCATGTCCTCCACTACTAGACCACGAGCTGTAGGCATGGATGCCACCTTGCGTGCCCTCTCCTCCTCAACGGGAGTGGTGACCACCAGCGGTTGCAGAAATAACTACTTCCTTGCTTGGCCACGGACTTTCTCAACTGAGGTTCCACCGTGTCTTCCCCTGGACTACTGACCGTTGTAGACACAACTATCTTCCCTACTTGGCCACGGACTTTCTGAGCCGAGGGTCTACCGTGTCCTTCACCAAACCACGAGCTTTAGGCATGGAGGCCTCCTTGCGCACCCTCTCCTCTTCCTGGTCCTGGTTGTAAGACTGAAGGAGTGTAGAGCCACCAGAAGCACTTGCAGCAGCCTTGGTTTTCTTCGCAGCTGAGCCGGGACGCTTGGAAGTGCTGCCTGGCCTTCCCGCCGCGCCCATACTTCCTGTGCCTCCTGATTGTGCGTACTCTTCTTCCAGGCTCTGGTAAGAGAAGTAGATGTTCGCCAATTTATCGATGGTGTCATCTCCCCGAACGTCCTCGCCAGCCTGCATGTCCGGTGGGGTGAAGTTAGCCCCCACTCAATTTAGCCCCCACTTCAGTTTAGGGGGGTTCAGGGGGGTTCAGGGGTCCGGTGGTGTGAAGTTAGCCCCCAGTTAAGTTATAGCCCCCACTCAAGTTAGTCCCCACTTCAGTTTAGGGGGGTTCAGGGGTCCGGTGGGGGGAAGTAAGCCCCCAGTTAAGTTATGGCCCCCACTTAAGTTCAGGGGGGTTCAGGGGGGTTTGGGGTCTGGTGGGGGGAAGTTAGCCCCCCAGTATAGTTATAGCTCCCACTCAAATTAGCCCCCAGTTAAGTTATAGCCCCCACTTAAGTTTAGGAGGGTTCAGGGGGGTTCAGGGGTCTGGTGGGGGAAAGTTAGCCCCCCAGCAAAGTTGTATCCCCCACATAAGTCAGCGCCCACTTAAGATTAGGGGGGTTTAGGGGGGAGGGTCCGGTGGGGGGAAGGTAGCCCCCAGTTAAGTTAGCCCAGGGATTTGTTTCCGCTATATATAGCGATCGCTACTTTTGATCCCGTTTTGGCCCCAATTGCCGCTTTACCAATTACAGTTCTTATGAGTGCCCTAAATGGCCATAAAAAGCTACAACAGCTATAAAAACGCTGTCCCTAGAGGAGGCCTAAAACCATGAAGCTAGAAAAAACCCACTTACAGATTTGAAAACAAAATCCCGAAGTTAGCCCCCACTTACAGATTTGAAAACAAAATCCCTAAGTTAGCACCCACTCAAGTCAGCTCCCACTTCAGTTTAGGGGGTCTAGAGGGTTTACGGGGGTTTAGAGGGTTTAAAGTTTAGTGGTTTAGGTTGTGATTCCAAGGTTTACTTAGTTTAGGGCTTAGGGTTTGGGGTCTAGGTGGGTTTAGGGTTTAGGTCCAGGTAAAGTAGCAGCTTGTTCTCTACCGCCGGAAGACAGGGCTCCCTTAATACCACGCCCCACCCGGCATTATCATAACTTAATCACTTAAGTAAGTGGGGGCTTACAAAGTGTGTGTGTGTGTGTGGGGGGGGGGGGGGCACTTGTAGTACTGTTGTACTCAACCCTAAACCCACCTACCTAACCCCCTAAGTTCTCCCCTACCTGCATGTCCTGGTGCACACGAATGGCATTCCCAGCATATGGCAGAAAGTCGATGTTCCAGGCTGACTCGTAATCCTGCCAATGGCAGTGTTGCATGATCTTGTCCTGGTAGTCGGGGGGGATGAAACATGCGATGATCAAATTCTTCAATTTGATTTGCTGGGTGAGCACACGGTAGTCCTCTAGCATGCCCTCTCGCTCTCGTTGGAACTGCTCTTGTAGGTCCGCCATTTCCCCCTTCTTGCCTTGGTACTTCTCAAACAGCTTTTTCAACTGCCGGCCCTTGACTTGTACTTCGTCATCCAAGTTGTCGAACTTCCGGTTGAAGTCAAGCTGCTGCGACTCCAGCTCGGCTTTCCTTCGCTTGATCTCTTCCTCTTGCCGCTTGTGCGCATGAGCTTCGCGCTTCAAATCCTCGGAGCGCTTCTTCAGTTCATCTACCTTGTCAAGCAAGTTCTCGCCTCCCTGCAATACCTTGCTCTCCATGGCCTTGATCTTGGCCTCCAGCTGCTCCTTCTCCCTGTGGTGAATACGGGGGTGCAGTTGGTAACATGGTGTTGTTTTAGGTGCAACCAGCAGCACAAGTGCTCTGGCACTTCTTCAGGTCATCGACCTTGTCAAGTAAGTCATCGCCTCCTTGCAATACCTTGCTCTCCATTGCAGCAGCAACAGGAGCAGCAACATCAGCCATGGATTTAGAGATGCCACAAAGAACATGACAGAGATATGGATCTGGGTTGAAAGAGGTTGAGGACTTGCCTCAGACCCAGATGCCCAGATATTAGGAAAGTTCTCGGCCTCTTTCAACCAACCCAGATGCCACAAGGAACATAACAAAGATATGGGTTGAAAGAGGCCAAGAACATTCCTCAGACCTGTCGCGCGGTAGCCCGAGCTCAGGCGCAGTAGCGGTCTGCCTAAGCAAAACCCACAATAACCATTCCCCAGTGCAACCGAGCGGGAAGGTTTCTTCAAACTCACGCCCCGTAGCAGGGCGTACTACTTTTCAATTTCCGATTGTAATAGAGATGTGGATTTGGTTGAGTGAGTCAAGTGATGGGAGGATACCAATGCATAATCACAGCAGGGATTTGTTATGCGCTGCATGTAGCGATCGCTACTTTTGACACCGTTTTGGCCCCAATTTCTGCTACACAAAAACAATGAATGCATATTCACATCAGACATATAGAAGAAGTCATCCTGTTTCGACAAAGGCTCAATGGTAGAGCTTGTCGAAACAAGAAGGTGCGGAGTTCAAATCCCTAAGGGTGCGCTTCAGTGTTCGCAGTCGCTGTCAACCACCAAGGTAGTTTTGTCCAGGTTAAGTAGCAGCCCGTTCTCTACTGCTGCAAGACGGGGCTCCCTTAATACTGCGCCCCACTAGGCCTTATCATTACTTTGAATAGAAGAAGTCAAACGGGCGGGCCCCCTCAACCTCAAGCCTTGTAATAAGACACACTGTTTATTTATTGTATAAGAAGTATAACCTACCTTGCACCCTCTTCGATCTTCTTGGACATGCTCTCCATCTCAGCAGCCTGAGCCTTGATCGCATGCCTGGCCCTTTTCCGCTCATCTTCTGATTTCCCAGAGTCACCAGCGATGGCTTCCAACTGCTTGCGTGCATGTGTCTCTGCATCCTTCTTAGCCTTGTCGAGAGCCTCAGCGCTTATGTCCTGGGGAGATACAACAGGGAGGGCAGGGTCAACAGGGAGGGCGGGGTGGGCAGGGTCAGTAGGGTGCGTGTGCATAAGAGGCACTGGACTGGTAGGGAAGGTAACGCAGTTGTCTCTGCATCCTTCTTAGCCTTCTCAAGAGCCTCAGCACTTATGTCCTGGGGAGATACAACAGGGAGGGCAGGGTTGGCAGGGTCAGTAGGGTGCGAGTGCATAAGAGGCACTGGACTGTTAGGGAAGGTAACGCAGTTGTCTCTGCATCCTTCTTAGCCTTCTCAAGAGCCTCAGCACTTACGTGCTGGGGAGGTACAACAGGGAGGGCGGGGGTAGCAGGGTCAGTAGGGTGCATGGGCAAAGGAGGCAGTTGATAGGAGGCAGTTGATAGGAGGGGCAGTTCAAAGGAGGCAGTTGATAGGAGGCATTTGATAGGAGGCAGTTCATGTATGATGGACAATCAGGGGGAGCTAGAGTCACAGCACAGTAGGGTGCGTATCACCAGTCCGGTGGTGGCCGAAAAAGGCAAAAGCCGACTACAATTATTAAATTATTTAGCAACAAGTATATGGCTTCTTTCTAATTGTACAGAGTGCAAATATTTTTCGGTTTTGTTAACTCTGCCAAGTAAATGAGAATTGAAGTCACTTTGCGGTGGTGAGTGGCGGGTGGGTTGGGTGGTGGTGGGTTGGGTGAGTGGTGAGTTGGGAGGGTGGTGAGTGGTGAGTGGGGTGGTGAGTGAGTGGTGAGTTGGGTGGGTGGTGAGTGGTGGGTGGGGTGGGTGGTGAGCGACTGGTGAGCTGGGTGGGCAGTGAGTGGTGAGTTGGGAGGGTGGTGAGTGGTGAGTGGTGAGTGGTGAGTGGTGAGTGGGGTAGTGAGTGAGTGGGGTGGTGAGTGAGTGGTGAGTTGGGTGGGTGGTGAGTTGTGGGTGGGGTGGGTGGTGAGTGCCTGGTGAGTTGGGTGGGTGGTGAGTGGTGGGTACAGCAATATGTTACAGGAGGTACATTTATAGAAGACAGCCAAAAAAACTCATAAAACCCACCTGCAGCTCTTTGGCCACAATTGGGTGCGTGGTGAGTGGTGGCAGTGTTTCTTTTTACGATGACGCGTCACCATTCCGTGGCCATTATGTCGAATGCTAGACCCCCCCGGACCCCCCGATATCAGGACGTGCTTCCCCCTGACCCCCCCAGGCTCCGCGCTTGGCGCTCTGCCATGCGATGGCTACACAACTATCCTGAGAGCAGGGTTGAGTAGCCCTAGTAACTACTCAACCTGGACTACAGAAATCTGAAATAAAAAACACTGAGTGGTGGATAAAGCAATATGTTGCAGGAGGTAGAGTAATGGAAGAAATACTCAAGGCAGCCACGATACTTTTCAAATAAAAACAAATAAAAGCAAAATACAGATAATAATAATAATAATAATACAAATAAATAAAAGAAATACAGGTAATGATAAGAAGAAGAATACAAATAAATAAAAGAAATACAGCCCAAACACTCATTAAACCCACCTGCTGCATTTTGGCCTCTAGCTCCTTTCTCAGCTGCTCCCTAATAGCCCCGATATCACCCTCCACCTCAATCACACGCTCAGTCGACTGTCCGCCACTCCCAGTACCAACAGCGCCACCGCCTCGAGCCTGTTAGCATGAAGAACGCAGGGGTATATGTTACTGGTAGTGCATGATGTATGAGTGTTATGTATGTGTGTATGCATGAGCTTATTTAGCATACAGCGCCACCGCCTCGAGCCTGTTAGCATGAAGAACGCAGGGGTATACGTTACTGGTAGTGCATGATGTCTGTGTTATGTATGTGTGTATGCATGAGCTTATTTAGCATACAGCGCCACCGCCTCGAGCCTGTTAGCAAGAAGAACGCAGGGGTATATGTTACTGGTAGTGCATGATGTATGAGTGTTATGTATGTGTGTATGCATGAGCTTATTTAGCATACAGCGCCACCGCCTCAAGCCTGTTAGCATGGAGAACGCAGGGGTACATGTTACTGGTAGTGCATGATGTATGTGTGTTATGTATGTGGGTATGCATGAGCTTATATAACATACAGCGCCACCGCCTCGAGCCTGTTAGCATGAAGAACACAACATTTTTTATTTATTCAAATTTTTTTCTTCTGCAGGGGTATATGTTGGTGCATGATGTATGCATGTTATGTATGTGTGTATGCATGAGCTTATATAGCATACAGCGCCACCAAGCTTATACGTAAGTACGCAAGTATGTTATGTATGTGAGTATGTATGTGTGTACGAGCTTATATGTATGTGTGTATGTATGTATGTATGTATGTATGTATGCATGCATGTATGTATGTATGTGTGTTATGTATGTATGCACGAGCTTTTATATAGCATAAAGCGCCACCGCCTCTAGCCAGTTAGCATGAAGAACGCAGGGGTATATGTTACTGGTAGTGCATGATGTATGTGTGTTATGTATGTGTGTATGAGCTTATTCGTAATTATGCATGTATGTTATGTATGTTATGTATGTGAGTATGTGTGTCATGTATGTATGTATGTATGTATGTATGTATGTATGTATGTATGTATGTATGTGTGTATGTATGTATGTATGTATGTATGTATGTATGTATGTATGTAAGTATGTATGTATGTAAGGTACTGGTGGTGCATGATATCAAATGCATACATCAGATAAGTACTGATTGTTACTGATTGCTTAGCCAAAACCTTGCACTCCGTGCTTGTGAACGGTAGTCCGAGCTCAGGCGCAGTGGCGGTCTGCAAAATTATTACATTATAATAATTAATACCTTGATAAGTAATACCGATATCAAAACCTAGCACTTCGTTATTTTAAGCCGTGGTCCGAGCTCAGGCACAGTGGCGGTCTGCAAAACTATTACATTATAATAATGAATACCTTGATAATTAATACCGATATCAAAACCTTCCACTCCTTGCTCATGAGCCGAGGTCCATGCTTAGGCACAGTGGTTGTCTGCGGAGGCAACACCCACAGTAACCATTCCCCAGTGCAAGCGGACGGGAAGGTTCCTTCAACCCCACGCCGTGTGGCAAGGCGTAACAATTTCCAATTTTACAATACCTTACAGGATACTGGGTTACCATTATAATTTTGTTCTCCACAATTTCGTACCGGTACAGAGTTTCAATATTTCAGTTAATACTCATAAATTGCATTGAACGAGCTCACAATTGGCCATATTTCCATTAAACCATTCACCATTTATTTTCATTGCACACATCCATCCATATATCAATCATCCATCCATCTCCATGCAGCCATCCACCTATCCATCTACATCCATCCATCTCCATGCGCACATCCATTCATCCATCCCATGCACAAATTTTCCATTTACCATTTACCATTTTTCAAGAGGGTTTGTGTTGTGTTATGTTGAGGTGGGTTGAGTTGAGGTGGGTTGGGGGTGGGGATCTGGGTGGGTTGGGGAGGTGGGTTGGGTGGGTTGGGTGCTGGGAGGGGAGGTGGGTTGGTGGGTTGTGTTGATGAGGGTTGGGGGTGGGGGGGAGAAGACAGGGACTCACATCAAGCAGAGACTTGAACCTCTTGATCTCCTCCTCCTCCCAGTCTAGAACTAGTGCAGGGACTCAGGGAGACCCACCCTGTGAGGTGAAAATCCCCCCCCCCCCCCCCCCCCCCCCAAAAAAAAATTAAAAAAGGTGTCTTGACTTTGGGCTTTACAAGGTACATTGTTGATTAGGTTCTCTGCTGCCTTGTCACAGAGCTGAAGTCAATGTATAGATAATATGTTAAATATACTTATTCGATCTTATGACTCACATCAAGCAGAGACTTCAATCTCTTGATCTCCTCTTGGAACTCTCGCAACATGGCATCCTTGGGGTCCTCATTGATGCGGGGCTTGTTTTGGATGTTCTTAGCACGGTTGGCATACCTCAAGGTAGACATGGTCTCGTCGTAGTTCCAGTCAGCAGGGCCGATATTAGCGACCATGACGGTCTTGGTGTTGCCGCCCAGGGAATCCTGAGGGGGTGGGGTGGGCAGGATGAAACAGGATGGGATGGGATGGGATAGGGATGGGATGAGATGAGATGGGCTAGGATGAGATGGGTTGGGTTGGAGTAAGCGAGATGGGATGGGACAGGGTGGGCGGGACGGGACGAAACAGGATTTCAGGATTGTTATGAAGCCATAGCATGGCTGAGCGTGGGATTGGTTGTGCTGTGTTGGGATTGGTTGAGTTGGGTTGAGATGGGATGAGATGAGATGGGATAGGATGAGATGGGTAGGGTTGGGGTAAGTGAGATGGGATAGGACAGGGAGGTAGGATTGTTACACATGGCGGAGTGTGAAGCCCGGGGGTTCGGGGGGCAGCGCCAAACCCATGCAACGAAGGAATGCTAGGAAGTGGCGACCAGGGTACTACTAAGCGTGCGCAGCAGCACGGTGCCACGCTGAAAGACGGTGAGCAGTCCAGAGTTGGCTGCAAAACCATGTTACAATACCATGTACACAAGAATTCATTTTGTCTTTTGCAAAACCATGTAACAATTCAAATTCAAGGCAAGGAACCCACCTGCAGCAGAATCGTTAATTGAAAGACGGTGAGCAGCCCAGAGTTGGATGCAAAACATGTAACAAAACCATGCTAAAAAAATGTTCTTTGCAGAACCATGTCTTATTTAAATCCTAGGCAAGGAACCCAAGTAACAAAACCATGTAAAAAATATTGTTTGCAAAACCACGTCAAATTCAAATCCAAGGAAACCACCTGCAGCAGAATTGACAATTGAAAGATGGTGAGCAGTCCAGAGTTGGATGCAAAACATGTACCAGAACCATATACATAAAATGTTCTTTGCAGAATTATGTCTAATTCAAATCCTAGGCAAGGAACCCAAGTAAAAAAACCATGTAAAAAATATTGTTTGCAAAACCACGTCAAATTCAAATTCAAGGAACCCACCTGCAGCAGACTCGTCAATTGGAAGACGGTGAGCAGCCCAGAGTTGGATGCGAAACCATGTAATATAACCATGTACACACAAATAGTGTATGCAAAACCATGTTACAATTCAAATTCAAGGCAAGGAACCCACCTGCAGCAGACGTGTGAGCTTGGAGTCACGATAGGGGATGTGCCCAGACTTGCCATCCACCAACGCACTGATGACGTTACCCAAGGCGGTGAGCGACAAGTTAATCTTGATACCTTCCTTAAGGCGGTCCCCTAGATAAGGAAAGGAAGTAAGGAGGTAAGGTTTGCAGAGAAGCAGGTTGAGTGGGTAAGAAGGTAGGGAGGACAGGAGGTAAGGTTTGCAGAGAAGCAGGTTGAGTGGGTAAGAAGGTAGGGAGGACATGAGGTAAGGTTTGCAGAGAAGCAGGTTGAGTGGGTAAGAAGGTAGGGAAGACAGGAGGTAAGGTTAGCAGAGAAGCAGGTTGAGTGGGTAAGAAGGTAGGGAGGACAGGAGGTAAGGTTTGCAGAGAAGCAGGTTGAGTGGGTAAGAAGGTAGGGAGGACAGGAGGTAAGGTTTGCAGAGAAGCAGGTCAAGTGGGTAAGAAGGTAAGAAGGTAAGGAGGTAAGGTTACCCAAGGCGTTGAGCGACAATTTCATCTTGATACCTTTCTTAAGTCGGTCACCTAAAGAAGGTAAGGAGGTAAGGAGGTAAGGTTTGCAGAGAAGCAGGTCAAGTAGGTAAGAAGGTAAGACGGTAATGAGGTAAGGTTACCCAAGACGGAGAGTGACAAGTTAACCTTGATACCTTCCTTCAGGCGGCCACCTAGATAAGGTAAGGAAGTAAGGTTAGCAGAGGAGCAGGTCAAGTGGGTAAGCAGGTAAAAATGTATGGAGGCAAGGTGGTAAGGCTACCCAAGGCGGTGCGTAACAACTTAATCTTGATACCTTTCTAAAGGCGGTCACCTAGATAAGCTAAAGAGGAGAGGAGGTAAGGAGGTAAGGTTTGCAGAAACGCAGGTCAAGTGTGTAAGAAGGTATGGAGGAAAGGAGGTAAGGTTACCCAAGGCGGTGTGTAACAACTTAATCTTGATACCTTTCTTTAGGCAGTCACCCAGTAATTTGTTTTTCAAATCTGAAAGTGGGTTTCTTCTAGCTTAATGGTTTCAGGCCTCCTCCAGGGACAGCGTTTGAGTGCTTTCTATAGCTTTTTGTGGCCATTTAGGGCAAAACAAAAAACAATTTTTTTCTCACTTTTTCATTGCGATAATTTCGCTCAAACGGGGTCAAAACTAGCGATCGCTATATATGGCGGAAATAAAAATCCCTGCAGTCACCTAGATGTAGATGGAACACATATTACTTTAAATGCATCTCCGCTCAGGAAGATGTCAACAACTGTCAACAAATAATAAAAGAAAAAAAGAAAAAGGAGAGCTTGTTAGTTTATTAAACAGCAACAATTAAGGTAATATGCAGTTACCGGCGGCGTCCACGAGAACAGCTCTTGCAAAGGACACCCCTCTCATCCCCCCAGGTTTAGAGTTTAGGGTTTAGGGTCTAAGATTTTACCCCCCTCTGATCCTCCCAGGTTCAGGGATTACTGTTGCAGGGTTAAGGGCCTAAGCTTTGACCCTCCTCTCACTCTCCCCACACTCATGTTGCTGGATAGATGATGGATGGATGGATGGGTGGATGGATGGATGGATGGATGGATGGATGGATGGATGGATGGGTGGATGGATGGATGGATGGATGGATGGATGGATGGATGGATGGATGGATGGATGGATGGTGGAGGATGGGTGTGGGGATGGGGGGATGAGATGGATGGGTGGATGGATGGATGGAGGATGGATGGGTGGGGGATGGGGGGGGGATGGATGGATTGGTGATGGAGAGGGATGGATGGATGGATGGATGGATGGGTGATGGATGGGTGATGGATGATGGATGATGGCTGGATGGATGGGTGGAGGGATGGATGATGGATGGATGATGGATGGGTGGAGGATGGAATGGATGGGTGGATGGATGGATGGATGATGAATGGATGATGATGGAGTAAGATGGATGGAGGGGGATGGATGGATGGATGATGGATGGAGTGGGTGGATGGATGGTGATGGATGGATGGATGGATGGATGGATGAATGGAGGAGGGGAGGGAGGGAGGGAGGGATACACACCTGTTGCTCCTGTCTTGGACTGCCTCTCGGAACCTGCCAAGTCAACCAAATTGATTTTACCCACGCGAATGTGTGAGTCATCAGCCTTGCCACCCATGGCTGCGGAGGCGGCGGCGGCGGCAGCGTCGTACTTCTCCGTCATCTCAACAGTGATAGTGAAGATGGAGTGGGACCTTGAGGAATCCTGGTTCATTGCGGTGGCACCGGTGGAGCGGTTCTTCCTACCCACCTGCAGGGGGGGGGGGGGGCAGGGGGGAGGGAAAGAGAGAGAGGGTGAGTGGGCAGGGTGTAAGAGGCAGGGGGGAGGGGGGAGGGGGGAGGAGAGAGAGAGGAGAGGAGAGAGGGGAGGGGAGTGGGGGAGGGGAGTGGGGGAGGGGAGTGGACCCACACACATACTTGCACACCCACCCACCCACACATACTAGCACACACACACACGCACAAGCAGCACACCCACCAACCCATGTACTAGCACTTCCACCCAGACACACACACATGTACCAGCACACCCACACACTCTGCCACACACGTACTAGCCCCCCCACCCCCCCACACACACACGTACCAGCACACCCACACCCACACTCACGTACCAGCACACACTGCCACCCCCCCACACTCACACGTACCAGCACACCCACTCACCCGCACTGGTTGCGGGTCATGAAGCGTCTAACCCAAGCACGAACACACCAACAAACAAACAATGCAAGCCACCCAGCCACACACCCAGCCACATACCAACAATCAAACCCATCCAGCCACCCAGCATCAACCTACCAACGACTCCAAACTAAATGCACCCACCCCAAGTCAATCCAACAAAGCTGAGCACCCACCCAGGGCACCCACCCCAAATCAATCCAACAAAGCAGAGCACCCACCCATCCACAAGACCCATCCAGCACCCCAAATCAACCCAACAAAGCAGAGCACCCACCCACCCACCCACCCCAAATCAACCCAACAACACAGAGCACCTACCCAGAGCACCCACCCACCCATCACAACTAAGCAGAGCACCTACCCAGAGCACCCACCCACCCATCTACCCACACAACCCATCCAGCCACCCAGCACTAACCTACCATGAGCTCGCTTGTAAGCTCCTGAGTGCTCTTCACCACAAACTGCATCAACCTACCAACGACTCCAAACTAAATTCACCCACCCAAAACCAATCCAACAAAGCAGAGTACCCACCTACCCACAAAACCCATCCAGCCACCCAGCCACCCAGCACCAACCTACTAACGACTCCAACCTAAATCCACCCACCCCATACCAATTCAACAAAGCAGAGCACCCACCTACCCGGCCACATACCCACCCACGAAACCCATCCAGCCACCCAGCACTAACCTACCATGAGCACACCAAACCACCCAACCCAACACCCACCCACCCACCAACCCACCCAATCCAACACCGACTCAACACCCACCCAACCCAACCGCCCAGCCACCCAGCACCAACCTACCATGAGCACGCTTGTCAGCTCCTGAGTGCTCTTCACCACAAACTGCATCAAATCCTTCACATAGACTCCCTTATCTGCAGACTCCTTAAGCTCCAGTTTCTTGGAAACGTCCTTGGACAGCAGATCTCGGACATCCTCGTTGTATATCTCAAGGTAACTGGCCCTTACCAGGAACTCCTTGCTACCGCTCTGCTTGCCGATCTCATCGAACACGTACACAAAGCTGTTGGGGATGATACCCCTCAGTTCAGGAGGCTCCTCCTTCCCTTCCATGGTGTGTGATTTGCCGGTGCCAGTCTGGCCATAGGCGAAGATGGTACCTGGAGTGGGGAAGGAAGCGGTGGGTTGGACGCTTGGGTGAGAGGCTTGGAAGGAGTGGGGTGGATGGTGCGGGAAGCTTATGGGTCAGTATTAAGAGGGGATGATACCCCTTAGCGCAGCAGGATCCTTCTTTCCTTCATGGTGTGTGATTTGCCGGTGCCTGTCTGGCCATATGCAAAAATGGTACCTGGAGAAGGAAGCGGTGGGTTGGACGCTTGGGTGAGAGGCTTGAAGGGAGTGGGGTGGGAGTGGGGTGGATGGCGAGGGATGCTGATGGGTCAGTAGTTCAGTACTAAGTAAGGATGATACCCCCTTAGCAGCAGTTGCAGCAGCAGCAGCCACAGCAATAATAGCAACGAGAGCACCAACAACAACAACGGCAGCAGTAGCAGTAGCAGCAGCAGTTGCAGCAGCGGCAGCTACAGCAATAACAGCAACACGGGCACCAACACTAACAACAACAGCAGCAGCAGCAGCAGTAGCAGCAACAGCATCTCTGAAGTGCCGTGGTGTGTGCCAACTCACCGTTGTACCCTTCCTTATCAGAGTCAATGATCTGCTTGGCAGTGAAATCAAACATCACACACACACATACACACCACCTCCCCACCCCCACCCCCACCCCACACACACACCACATCCCCCCCCACCCACACCCCACCCCACCCACACACCCACCCACCATTGTATCCCTCCATGGCAGAGTCAATGATCTGCTTGGCTGTGATATCAAAAATCTCTTGCTGTGTGCTGTTCCAGTCATACACCTGATCAAAGGTGAAACTCTTGGGAGGCTCCCTCTCATCAGACTTGGGGTTGTTGATCTGCAAGGTTGGTGATGGTGATGGTGATGGTGGTGGTGGTGGTGGCGATGGTGGTGGTGGTGATGGTGGAGTTGTTGTTGTTGTTGGTGGTGGTGGTGATTGTGGTGGTGGTGGTGGTGGTGGTGGTGATGGTGGTGGCGATGGTGGTGGTGGTGGTGGTGATGGTGGAGTTCTTGTTGGTGGTGGTGGTAATGGTGTTGGTGTTGGTGGTGATGGTGATGGTGGTGGCGATGATGGTGGTGGTGGTGGAGATGGTGTTGTTGTTGGTGGTGGTGGTGATGGTGGTGGTGGTGGTGGTGATGGTGGTGATGGTGTGTGTGTGGTGGAGGTGGTGGTTGTGGTTGTGGTTGTGGTGATGGTGGTGGTGATGGTGGTAGTGGTGATGGTGGTGGTGATGGTGGCGCCTTTGTTTAGCACTTGATCCGAACACAGCCAACATTTTAAAGCTTGTCAAATGTTTAGGGTGGTCACACACAATGTCATACTATGACGCTACTCGTGTGATATTTAAATGTATTATGCAACTAAGAATGACGAGATGGGGGCCTTGCGGGATGATGCATTGCAGCTGTTGGGCTATCATGTTTTACTAACAACAAGCGGACAGTAAGATGCAACATTGAAGTATTGACAAAGGGTATAGGATGAAGTGCCAAGGGGGATGGGTGTGTATGCGTGGTGTGGTGTGTGGAGTGTGGGGTGTGGAGTGTGAGGTATGGGGTATGGGGAGTGGTGTGTGTGTGTGGGGGGGGTGGGGGGTGGGGTGGGGTGGGGGGGGGGAATAGATCCTAACACGAGCAACCGAGGTTACAAGCAGTTGGCTTATGATTGTGGTTGCTATGGTGATCAATCCTTCTGGCGTGGCTGGGAATGTTTAGACTGGCAGACAGCACGCAGCCAGTGACCGGAATCCGGTCTCACATCTCTCCCGACTGACCCATCAAATACCCAACAAAGCCTGCAACTCCCCTCAACCCACCTCACAATCGCCAACACCAGCTCCGTCAACCCACTCCACACCACTGCATGCGCTCATAGTCACGACAGCCACCATGATGCCCCATCAACATTATTTACCCTAGCAGATACTTCAGATATTTAACAGAAGCTGAATGGAACATGAGTGGACTGTTCATGGGAGACAATTATTTGTCTTGACAACTCTGCCTGTACTAGGGCATTTGCTACCCTCCTTGATGCCCAGTATATGTTTGCCTGTGCAGCTGATGTTAAGAGGAACACTTAGATCCAATTGTGCTACATCATGGACATCTAATTTTCTCATCCCTAAACCTCTCAGCAAAGCTCTTACCTTAATAGAGCCCTCATTTGAATCCATCTCAACAATACGGGAGCGCCCATCCTGGGTCTCCTTGCCGTTCAAGGGTCGGCACCTGACTACCACCTGTGTGCGTGGGTAGGGGGTATGGTGTTGAGGATATTTGCACAGTCATGACGCGGGCAGATTGGGGGGCGAGGATCAGCGAGGTAGGTGAATTGAGGCATTGAGTATTGCACTCATACCTTCACGGCCTCGTTTCCTTTCTTTTCTGCGGGCGCCATGGCGAGCTTGCTCTTCAGTGGGAAAAGCCTTCAGGAATGCTGCTGCTAACTCTCGCGCGAGGCGGGGTAAAGCGTGGCTACAACGAACTGGAAATCCAAAAGCAATGTATCAAGGGAGCAGAGGAGATGGAGGATAGTGGAAGGGGCAGGGATGAGCTCAGTCGCCGTTTCAAAGAGAATAAGCAGACTCTCTATGTTTCGCAGTCAAAATAAGAAGCAGCGGCCAAAAGCGAAACGCAGCAACGTGCCAATGACCAGTAAGTGTAGCACGGCAACATAGGTTTCATCGCTCGGAAGACGCGCCCCTCGCCCTCGTGTACCGCACCTGTACTTCGCGTGTGTATCATTGACCGGCTTCATCTTCGAACCCTCTCCCTCGCATGTGCGTTTCTCCCTGGTTTCTCCCCTTTCTTCTTCCAACAGGGGACGCTTCTCCCATAGAAGTTCACGTTCTAAAAGGTTTATTGCTTTTCTCCCCTTATAGTTAACAATTATTTACCCGAGTTCTTACAAGCTAGAGAGCTCTACTCACAGACTTCCCGCCAAGCGCTTGGCTTGCTGCTCTTCTTCAACGCACTATACAGCGCATCTCCACATCTTCGTTGGTTACTCTACTGCCGCTTCAGTACACAGTTGGCGTGTGGCCAGACTTCCCGACACCTGCCCCTGCGTCATATCGCTTTATCGCCCACACAGTCTCACATCACCTCAGGTAGAAGGTGCATTCCATTCCTACCGACCTCCGCCTGCCTCGGGGGCAGTCCGCATAGTGTTCTAATCCGCGCAACTTGGATGCTCTAGCTCACAAGCCTCACTGCGCCTCTGGTGAAGAACATATGTTCGCCCGTCATCCCACAAGGATGCATGAGCTCTGTCGGAGCATGTGAGCATGGAGGTGGAAGCTCTCAAATCCCTGGCTTTCTCCTGACTTCAACCACTTACAAGCTTTGCAAAGAGACAGCTAACTAATTGTTACATGTTTTTTCAGCCAACTCTGGGCTGCTCACCGTCTTCCATTTCCAAGCCCCCTCAGAACCTCTGGAGACAAGGGAGCATACTTGGCAGATTAGACATTTCAAAAAATTGTCCAGGAGACTGCTGGGCAGCTGCAGTGTAGAGTCTACCGCATTTGCTTTCACTGTTTTTCTTTTTGGCTACTAGCAGCAACTTCTGGGCAGCTCTCTGAGCCAGCCTCTGAGCTAAGCCTCAAAACTTCAGCAGCGCTAGAAAGCTGATTACGTGAGCTTCAAGGTGCACTAGGTTGCTTTAGGTCCGGCTGATCAGCCAGCCAGGGGAGCTTCCTAAAAGCTTCTGCTCGTAGCGACAAAAAAACGCATGAGCTGCCATGTCACCTTCAGACATTTCACCTACAGGCATGTGCATTCTTCACTCTTGAAACCGCTCCACATTTAAAGTGAGCACATTACCTCTCAGCTAAAGATATATCATAAAGATGTCAGGGCCAGGGGGGCTAGACTTGGAGCTTGACCAAGATGAGGCCATGTTCTTGGAGGGAATGCTGCATGATAGCACCTTCGGGGAAGATGAGGAGGAGGACAGTTACTCGAACAACTACACAGGTCACAACAACGGGTTTGCAGACCACAGCTGGAGATCAGAACCGACCCCGGGACATGAGCAGGACACGGGGACAGGTCCGAGTCTGTATGATACCCCAGCTGCAGCAGGAGGGGCAGCTCAGTATGAGTACCAGTCAACTCATGGCCCAGATGATGGCGAGGAAACCACCGATCAAGTCCCCTACATCCCCCCTGGCTCAGGTAGGGGGAAGTTAGCCCCCACTCCAGTTAGCCCCCTCTAACCTAAACCCTTAACCTATCTAGACCCTAAAACCTAATAACACCTAAACCCTAAACATTAAACTCAAAACCTAAACCACTAAACCCTAAACCCACTAAACTCCCCAAAACTTCAGTAAGGGCTAACTTCCCCCCACCCCTGGCCATCCCATTACCCATTCCCCTCTCCTAAACCCTAAACCTTGAACTCAAAACCACTTAACTCAAACCACTAAACCCTGAACCCCCTAACCCCCCCCCTAGAATCAAGTAGGGCCTAACTTCCCCCCACCCCTGGCTCAGAGTCAATCATCAGCTACCAGAGCTCTTCTGGCCAGAATGTGGATCTCCCCTCACCATACTCATCCTCGCCCCGGCAGCAAGCCAGCCGAAGTAGCAAAAGCGCAACTACCAAGTCAAGTAGTGCATGTGTCTCCCCTCACCGGCCAGGATTGCCAGCCATGGATGATCCGCCCCTCCCAACGGTGTCGGAATCAGAGCCGTCTCAACCCGGCAGCCCCCCCACCCGCATGGATGCCTACCGCTCAGCTAGGGAGTCAATGAGCACACACTGGCAGTACGAGAGCATATGCAAGCAGTACAACGAATCTGCCATGCAGTTCTTAGAGTCTGGCAAGCATGTGACAGCTCATGAGCTACTCACAAAAGCCCTGAGCATGTTTGAAAACGGAGGAGCCTTAGTATCAGACCCCCTGGACCACAAGACCGAACCCATCAGTGCTGACTCAGCCGCTATGATCAAGGAGCATCGCCAGAGACTGCATTCCCTGACCCTCAACAACCTGGGATGCTATTATAAACAAAGGGGCAAGTTAGAGGCTGCTCTCATGTACCTCATGCAGGTAATAATTACAATATCACTGTATAAAAGTTATCAAATTTTTCTGTACTCCCTCACCCTGTACTTCCTGACCCTCAACAACCTGGGCTACTAATACAAACAGAGGGGGAACTAGAAGCTGCACTCATGTACCTCAAGCAAGTGATTTTTTATTGTTTACTAAAATGTCACTTTATATCCTGTATTCCCAAACCCTCAACAACCTGGGCTGCTATTACAAGCGGAGGGGCAAGCTAGAGGCTGCACTCATGTACCTCATGCAGGTAACAATTAAAATATCACTGTATAAAAGTTATAAAAGTGTTCTATACTCCCTCACCTTTTACCCCCTGACCCTCGACAGCCTGGGCTGCCATTACAAGCATAGGGGCAAGCTAGAAGCTACTCTCGTGTACCTCAAGCAGGTATAATTAAATTATCTATGTAGCAGAGGGGGGGGGGGGGGGGGGGGTTATAACATTAGTTAAAGAACCCATCACATTTTTCTTTTCTGACACCCCTCTGCAGACCACCACCCACCCCCAGGCTCCCATGTACCTCACGCAGGTGTCATCTCATAACTCCCCTGTACCGCAGGTATCATCTCATAACTCCCCTATACCACTCCCCTGTACCTCATGTATCATCTCACAACTCCCCTATACCACTCCCCTGTACCTCCTGCAAGTATCATCTCACAACTCCCCTAAACCACTCCCCTGTACCTCATGCAGGTATCATCTCATAACTCCCCTGTACCGCAGGTATCATCTCACAACTCCCCTATACCACTCCCCTGTACCTCATGCAGGTATCATCTCATAACTCCCCTGTACCGCAAGTATCATCTCACAACTCCCCTATACCACTCCCCTGTACCTCATGCAAGTATCATCTCACAACTCCCTATACCACTCCCCTGTACCTCATGCACGTGTCATCTCATAACTCCCCTGTACCGCAGGTATCATCTCACAACTCCCCTGTACCGCAGGTATCATCTCATAACTCCCCTGTACCGCAGGTATCATCTCACAACTCCCCTGTACCGCAGGTATCATCTCATAACTCCCCTGTACCGCAGGTATCATCTCATAACTCCCCTGCACCGCAGGTATCATCTCATAACTCCCCTGTACCGCAGGTATCATCTCATAACTCCCCTGTACCCCAGGTATCATCTCATAACTCCCCTATACCACTCCCCTGTACCTCATGTATCATCTCACAACTCCCCTGTACCGCAGGTATTATCTCACAACTCCCCTGTACCGCAGGTATCATCACATAACTCATTGCTGTTACCAAATCAAATATTTTATAGCTTGTCTCTGCGTTCCAGCTAGCCATGCTGTGCTATGCTGCCACAATCATTGAGCATGTACCAGACAAATCACATAATTACATTATCACTATAGCACAATCTCAGGGCCCCTCCTGCATATATGATTAAACCCCGAAAAATATGTACCTCGTGCATGTATATTTAACCCTGACAAATATGTACCTCATGCATGTTTAATTAAACCCCGACAAATATGTACCTCATGCAGGTACAATTAAACCTCGACAAAATGTACCTCATGCAGGTACAATTAAACCCTGACAAATATGTACCTCATGCAGGTACAATTAAACCCTGACAAATATATACCTCATGCAGGTTCAATTAAACCCCGACAAAATGTACCTCATGCAGGTACAATTAAACCCTGACAAATATGTACCTCATGCAGGTATAATTAAACCCGTACAAAAATGTAACTCATGCAGGTACGATTAAGCCCCAAGAAATATGTACCTCATGCAGGTACAATTAAAATATTGTAAGACTCCAGCATGAGGCTGGTTATGGATCCTGAATCCTTTGAAAGATAGAAATATCTTTTAACATTAATAAAACATTTATAAAATTAATAAATTATCATTGACTTTGAATGATGATGAATTAGTTTAAGTAAATTATAAAAGTATAAGTAAATTATCACTGTAGCACGAGCTTAGCGCCCCTGTTGGTAAAACGATCGTTTGGGGTTCAGTTCAGCAGTTTATTTCCGTCTAAGCCCCCCCCTTCTGCCAACACACTCCGCCAATTCGCTTGCGACGCTGCATAGGACTCCGTTTTAGCCCCTCCTGATATCAGAGCTGGGAAAGTCCCTTAAGCCTGTTTGGCTACCCCTGGACTGAAACAACAGAAAATATATCCTAATGTAATTCCGAAGCCCGCCAGGATCATGCTAAGCTGAGTCCGGAAATCTTGTACAGTACTAAGACTACCCAGACTGCTGGGTAGCGCCCTTGTTGGGAAATACATAATTGGCATAATCTATCATACTACTCTACCAATGCACCTATCTGTCGGTGTACCAGATTCCGCACCCACCTACCCTACCTACAATCTACCCTACCCCCAACATACCCTACCCTGCCCACACCCACCTACCCAACCCACACCTACCTACCCAACCCACAACATACCGTACCCAGAAATGCACCTGTCAGTCGGTTTAACAGATTCTGTTAACACCTCATGCAGGCACACATCCTGGAGGAAAAACGGCAGGATGCCCCCCAGATTGTAGTGCCCCCCGGGGGGGGGCTGTACCCAGGCAAGAAAGTTCCCACCCTGGTGGGCCCTACATCAGCTGACCTCACGGCAACGCAGCTCAACCTGTGTGCAGTGCTCAGTGGCATGGGGCGACACGAGCAGGTATGAGAAAGTTAGCATACGGTGGTAAGTCCACAGCTTCTTTAATAATGTATGTCCTTCGGAGGGGTACAAGATTACCCACAGGCCGCAGGACGTACGACTTAGCTGACCTGGAGGTGCCACTTGGGGGATTGCCCTCGCCAATGAAGGGGCATATGCAAACTCCTAGCGGGAATCGAACCCCCGCCTTAGCCTCCACTGAAGTTAGCCTTCACTAAAGTAAGCCTCCACTGAAGCTGGCCTCCACTTTAGTTTTTCTTCACTTAAGTTAGCCTCCGCTTAAATAAACCCTAAACCCACCTAGACCTTGAACCCTAAACCCTAACCCCCCCTAAACCCGAAACCTCTGAATCAAAACTTTAACCACTAAACCCTACACCACTAAACCCACTAAACTGAATTAGAGGCTAACTGAAGTGGGGGCTAACTCCCCACCTCAAACACACACACATGAGCAGGCTCTGGAACATGTGGAGGCAGCCACAGGAGTGTTGTGTGCGGCCAGTGGGTTGGACGAGGCAGAGCTAGAGCCCCAGAGCTCTAGAAAATGTGGAGGCATGGCTAAGTTAGCCCAAACTTCCATGCTGGAATCAATCCCTAAACCACTAAACCCTAAACCGCTAAACCCCCTAAACTTAAGTGAAGGCTAACTGAAGTGTGGGCTAACTCCCCACCCTACCCTACCCCACCCACCATACCCCACCCCACCCAACCCAACCCAACCCAACCCACACCCACACCCACCCTACCCCACACACACCCCACCCCATCCACCCCCACCCCACCCCACATGAGCAGGCTCTGGAACAAGCAGAGGCCGCCACAGGAGTGTTGTGTGAGGCCAGTGGTTTGGACTTGTGCCCCACCCCACCCCACATGAGCAGGCTCTGGAACATGCAGAGGCCGCCACCGGAGTGTTGTGTGAGGCCAGTGGGTTGGACTTGTGCCCCACCCCACCCCACTCACACCAACCCAACCAACACACCCCACCCCACCCCACCCCACATGAGCAGGCTCTGGAACATGCAGAGGCCGCCACAGGAGTGTTGTGTGAGGCCAGTGGGTTGGACTTGTGCCCCACCCACCCCACCCAACCCAACCCAACCCAACCCCACATGAGCAGGCTCTGGAACATGCAGAGGCCGCCACAGGAGTGTTGTGTAAGGCCAGTGGGTTGGACTTGTGCCCAACCCCACCCAACCCAACCCAACCAACCCAAACCAACCAAACCAAACCAAACCAAACCACATGAGCAGGCTCTGGGACATGCAGAGGCCGCCACAGGAGTGTTGTGTGAGGCCAGTGGGTTGGACGAGGCAGAGCTGGCAGCCTTTGCCCAGCGCTTCGTGAGCGCATACAGCGCTGGAGCGAGGGCAGGCGGCTTGGCCCCATGTGTGCTTGAGTCTGTGGCTGTGACCGTCTCTCACCAGCTGGACGCCATGCAGCGGAGCAACGCCTCTGAGGCCAGCACCCTCCCCATCGCCTATTTCAACAGGGCCGTCGAGCTTGAGCATTTAGAGATGTGGCCTGAGGCACTCAGTGCGTTCAGCATTGCCACAGCTGTGGCGGTGCGACTGCAGGGCCGGGCTTCCGCACTGGCAATGACATGCACCAAGAGCCTACAGGTGAGCGGTACATCATGGAGGGAGGCCTGCTTGGCTACCCCAAGATCCACCAAGGTCCCAAGCCACCAGCAGCAGCAGCAGCACCACCATACCACCATCACCACCACCACCACCACCATACCCCAAGATCCACCAAGGTCCCATACCACCAGTAGCAGCAGCAGCAGCAGCACCATACCACCATCACCACCACCACCATACCACGACCACCAAGGTACCATACCGCAGCAGCAGCAGCACCTTACCACCACTACTATGGTCCCATGCCACCATCACCACCACCACCACCATACCACCACCACCACCACCAAGGTCCCATACCACCACCATACCACCACCACCAAGGTCTCATACCACCCACCACCAGGAGCAGCACCATACCACCACCACCACCACCTAGGTCCCATACCACCCCCACCAAGGTCTCATACCACAACCACCAAGGTCTCATACCACCACCACCAGCAGCAGCACCATACCACCACCACCACCACCACCACCATACCACCACCACCACCACCAATGTCCCATACCACCACCACCACAACCGTACCACCACCACCACGCCCCCATACCACCATTAGCAGCAGCAGCAGCAGCAGCATACCACCACCACAAGCAGCAGCAGCGCCATACTACCACCACCAAGGTCCCACTGCATCCTGCGCTCATGCGCACAATGGCAGACTGGGGTTAGGGGGCATGTTATGTTTTCGTACAGATGCACTTGTGAATCATAGCTGCATGGGGAAATCAGCCTCCACTTCAGTCTAGGGGGTTAAGATTTAGTGGTTCAGTTTTTGATTCAAAGGATTAGGGTTTAGAGGGGGTTGGGGGTTGGGGTGTACAGGTGGAAATGTGTCTCTCTCTTGTAACTCTCTTGCAACTCTCTCTTGTAACACTCTAACTCTTTTGTTACTCTCTTGCAACTTTTTCTTGTAACTCTCTTGCAACTCTTTATTCCATGTTGCAGGCCCACCTACCATCTTGGGGGTGGGTAGCTTATACACCCCGCCCACCATGTTGCATTACTCACACTCTCTTGTCCACCATCTTGCAAGGCTCTTGCTTTATTATTCACCATCGTGCAAGGCTCATACCACCCCATTCACCATGTTGCTCAACTCACACTCTCCTGTTCACCACCTTGCATGGCTCATACCGCCCCACCCACCATGTTGCATAACTCACACTATCATGTCCACCATGTTGCTCAACTCACACTTTGTTATTTACCATATTGCAAGGCTCATACCACCCACCCACCATGTTGCTCAACTCACACTCTCCTGTTCACCACCCTGCATGGCTAATACCACCCCACCCACCACGTTGCATAGCTCACACTCTCCTGTTCACCACATCGCAAGGCTCCTACCACCCCATCCACCACCTTGCACAATTCACACCCTCCTGCCCACCACATTGCATGTCACTGACTCTCTCACCCATCTCCTCCTCAAGCATCTCCTCCTCACCCATCTCCTCCTCACCCATCTCCTCCTCACCCATCTCCTCCCCACCCATCTCCTCCTCACCCATCCCCTCCTCACCCATCTCCTCCTCACCCATGTCCTCCTCACCCATCTCCTCCTCACCCATCTCCTCCTCACCCATCTCCTCCTCACCCATCTCGCTCCCACCATCTCCATCTCCCTCACCATCTCCTCCTCACCCATCTCCTCCTCACCCATCTCCTCCTCACCCATCTCCTCCTCACCCATCTCCTCCTCACCCATCTCCTCCTCACCCATCTCCTCCTCACCCATCTCCTCCTCACCCATCTCCTCCTCACCCATCTCTCCTCATCCCATCTCCTCCTCACCCATCTCCTCCTCACCCATCTCCTCCCCACCCATCTCCTCCTCACCCATCTCCTCCCCACCCATCTCCTCCTCACCCAGTCCTTCCGCCTGAAGATGAAGCAAGTAGACCGACGACGTCTGGTGTCAACAACAACATTCTCTGGGCAGCCCTCGTCCTGTTGCTCCGCACCCTCCTCTACGCGGCCGTCGGGTTCAGGTGATAGATTAGGCAGACCAAGCAACGGAAGTGGGTTGGGAACCAGAGACAGTAGGGTGCCCAGTGGGAATTACAGCATCGGCAGCAGCAGTACCAGGGCAGCGTCCTGCAGAGGGCCCAGAGCAAGCTCACCGATGGGGTCTAGAAATCAGCCCAGCGCTAGCATGCAGATCCGTGGGTCACCCCAGCGGGCGCCCCGGCGGCTGGGCACGGCCCAGTCCAAGGCATCAGACCCGGGCATGCCTGCAGGCGGACCCGCCAGCTCGCGCTCTAGTCTAAGCAGTGCGCAGTCCAAGTCATCGGGCGTGTCTGCAGGCAGGGCAGCGAGCTCGCGCTCTAGTCTCGGTGGCAGTGTGGGAGCACCCTCGTCACATACCTCTGCCGCTGGCTCAGCTCATAGTCATCAGGCCCCATACCCTCGGAGAGGCAGCAGTGCAAGCTCAGGCCCCCCTGGGCAGGGCAGCCAGCAGCTGCTGCCTCCCCTCTTCACAGCCACGGCGGCCAAGGCCCATGCAACCCATCGTTAAAAGGAGCTGGGTCACAGTCCAAAGACGGTTGGGCACCTGGCAATGGCAGTGGGGAGAAGGGAGGACATCTAGACAGTCCGAACTCCTCAACCTGTAGCCTTGAAGAGCGTATGGCAGCTCAGCAGCAGGCCTTTGCAAGGATGAAGGTGGACAGTTCAGCTAACTCCTAATGGGGGGCATCTAGCAGTATGCACTCCATCTAGCCATGGCTAGGGCAGTGGGGAGAAGGGAGGATATCCAGACAGTTCTAGCTCCTCAACCTGTAGCCTTGAAGAGCGTATGGCAGCTCAGCAGCAGGCCTTTGCACGGATGAAGGTGGACAGAGCAGCTGACTCCTTATGAAGGGCATCCAGCAGCATGCACTCCACCTATCCATGGCTAGGGCAGTGGGTAGAAGGGAGGACATCTAGACAGTCCTAGCTCCTCAACCTGTAGCCTTGAAGAGCGGTTGGCTGCTCAGAATAGAAGCAGTGTCTTTACATAGCACCGTTGCGCTCCTACTAGTCTCTGGGGTGCTATCAGCAGCTTTTTTGCCCCTGAAAGCAACCCCAACAGGCTCTGGTGTAGCGCTTCCAAAACTCAAAGGTACACAATACAGCACTTGTGCTACTGTAGCACCCAGGTGCAACCTAGGGCACAAATCACTCACTCGCGGTCGCACTTCGTGGCGCACAAGGGCCCATTTCACCCTAAACTCGCACACCTGAGGGTCGCAAGGTGGTCGCACCTTGGTCGCAGAATTTGCGACCGGTCGCACACAAAAAAAAGTGTTGCTACAAGTAGCGCCTTCAAGGAATCCCTGGTCTTGTCCAGTGTTTTCCTTTTCAGCTTAAAGCAGCAGCTTCTAGGCAGCTCCCCTGACTGTCTATTCAGCCAAATGTAATACAATCTAGTGTGACTGGAAGATGACAGAATCCGCTGTCCAGAACTATTGAAATCTTGGGGCTTGGCCCAGTGACTGGCCCAGGGAGCTGCTCAGAAGATGCTGCTCGTAGCTGAAAAGAAAATCCCTGACCTTGTCTTGAATAAGAAAATCCCTGACCTTGTCTTGAATAAGAAAATCCCTGACCTTGTCTTGAATAAGAAAATCCCTGACCTTGTCTTGAATAAGAAAATCCCTGACCTTGTCTTGAATAAGAAAATCCCTGACCTTGTCTTGAATAAGAAAATCCCTGACCTTGTCTTGAATAAGAAAATCCCTGACCTTGTCTGATAAGAAAATCCCTGACCTTGTCTTGAATAAGAAAATCCCTGACCTGTCTTGGATAAGAAAATCCCTGACCTTGTCTTGAATAAGAAAATCCCTGACCTTGTCTTGAATAAGAAAATCCCTGACCTTGTCTTGAATAAGAAAATCCCTGACCTTGTCTTGAGTAAGAAAATCCCTGACCTTGTCTTGAATAAGAAAATCCCTGACCTTGTCTTGAATAAGAAAATCCCTGACCTTGTCTTGAGTAAGAAAATCCCTGACCTTGTCTTGAATAAGAAAAACTGAATTAGATGTTCGATATGTTTCTGATTAGTGGTACCTAACATTCATGACTTTTGTTTTTTATTCAACTTAATAGCTGCCGCAATTCCCAAATATTTCATAGTAGTTGTTATAAAAGGTGTCGCCCTGGGCTTCCTTTATCATTTTACTGGCAGTGGTGGTGGCGGTGGTGGTGGTCGAGCTACTGGCGGGTACACACCACAGCTTCCACCCAGCCCCCCCCACCACCACCACCTCCCCCACTCAGCCCCACCCCCCACCCCAATCAGCCCCACCCTCACCCTCAAATAATAATAACCTTCAACAAGGCGTTGCTCCTGTGCTCCAGAAATGAATCAAGCAATGGTAGTCCAATGGCCGTAATAGAAGTCAGTGATTGAATGCGAACTTGTTTACATGGCTCCAGCCAGCAATTAGGCTGCTCGCTGTCTTCGGCTGTGATATAGACAATTCAAACCTAGATAAATAAAAAAAATCTTAAGTTCCAAGATATGTCACAATGACACTTCTAAGGACGTGGGGTTAAGGGAACCGGCTCATAAGTATGCGATGGACGGGCTTACATCACACCTAGAGTCCAGTTACCATGCCGGTGGACGACCCTCCGGGTGGGCCCAGGTGACCTTGATGGGGTACGAACCAGCGACCTAATTCAAACCGGGACTTGGTTACATGGCTCCAAGCCTCCAACCAGCAACTTGGCTGCCCAATGTCTTCGGCTGCAACATAAACAATTCAAACCTGGACTTGGTTACATGGCTCCAAGCCTCCAACCAGCAACTTGGCTGCTCTCCATCTTCAGCTGTGATACAGGCAATTCAAACCTGGACTTGGTTACATGGCTCCAACCAGCAATTTGGCTGCTCGCCGTCTTCGGAAGACAGTGACTGAAAATATGTATGTTGTCTGTTGTTACTGTCAAGGGGTAGACCAAATAGGTTAAAGAGACTTGCCAGACCAGAACTGGAGGGGCTGAAACGAAAAAGCACTGATGAACTGAACCCCAACCAATTGTTTTTGAGGTTGATTATTGTAGGTGCCTCCATTTCTTGAGGCACCAGTTGGTAACAGCACGGTGTGTAGATGTTCATCGTCCCTTGGTCACTACCAACTGTCAAACTCCCACAACTCAAGGCACCAGTTGGATGCCCCACCTGGTGGTTGGTGTCATTGTTTTGTGCAGGGAGACCCACCTCCTGGGGGTGAAATTCCTTTCATTACTTACTTGAACTTGGTTTCATTACTTAAAAAACAAGTTCTACGCAGCGTCGCATGCGACGCGAAAAATTGGCGGAGAGTATTCGCGACAGAGCGACAGGTGGCAACGGAAGCTACGAATTAATGACGAGACCGTTGGCTGACGTTTCAGGCTTCGTTTCAGTCAAGCGGTCGGTCGGTCGGTCGGTCGGTCGTACAAACAGACGGACAAATGGGTAACCCTGGGGGCTCCCGCCCCATTGGAGAGGGGGCTCCAACAACAATCGTGTGGTTATGTCCCTCACCTGTCCTATTTTGTGCTACATGGAGGAATGTAATTTGATTAGTTGGTTTTGTTTGTCTACATGGTGATACCTACGCAATGTAATCACACGGGATGTTAAGATACCGAAGCGATTCTACAGTTTGTTTGGTTATATATTATATCACTATATCAGCCTTCGTCTCCTGGCAGAGTAAACATGGATAGTATAAACACTACGGTACCACACCACAATACTGTACATAATGCAATCACACGAGTGTTTGGTTAATTGATGATGCATATCATAGCAAACTTAGAACTTTCACTTTCACCCATTCAGCGGATGATTTGGATTTTGATCTTTCAAAACAGGTCGTAGTGCGTAGTTCGGACCTCAGATTTTGCCTGAAATCCCGGGGAATCTGTGAGCTGTGTCGTACATTTGGCCGGAAATGGTCGAGGTACGAACTGCCAACTAGGGCTGAAGATTCCAAATCATCCCGCTGGATTTCTATAACTGGGGTCCCATGCTTCTATGCCCCCTCCTCTCTCTCCCAGAGACAGACACACTCACGCACAATGTGTATGTGACATGTATATATTGTTACAGCAAGGGGTAGCCAAATAGGTTAAATGGACTTGTCAAACCATGCTATCAGGAGAGGCTAAAATAACTGATGAACTGAACCTCGAATAATTTCCTGGCCGGCGGGGGGCCTGCACAAACCAATCTTCTAACTTCCTGCTCCAATACACTGGCATCCGACCTCAGTGCGTGGCAGCAGTGTTCTAAAAAAATGAGCGTAACTGGCAGGAAGATGCAGGGAAGCAGAAATAGGAAGGAGGAAAAATAAAGTTACAAGGGGCTCATGTCCTAGCAGTGAAACAACACCGCCCTAAAGTCGGACTCGAGAAACCACCCTCCATCTTCCGGCAGCGGGGTCGAACTCCTGTCACCGAAGCCTGAACGACGTGGAGGAAAGCCACAGGGGGGTGACAATTTAATTATAATTGGATACAGTTGTATACGGTAATTAAATGATCACTGTAGCACGACTGTCCCAATCGCTGAAACGAAGCGGGGTCGGGGGTTCGATTCCCCCTACGGTCACCCTGAGAGTTGCAGGTCGTTGTCAACCGCGATGGTAGCTCGTAGAGTGGTGGTATACCGTTCTCTGCCTGCATACGACGTGTTCCCTTAATACCACACCCCACCAGGCGTTATAAAAAGGTCATTATAACGCCTGATAGGGCGTGGTGTTAAGGGTGCGGGTGGGGAGCGGTCTCCGACCTCAAATGGACAAGCTACCATCGCCGTTGACGACGACCTGCAACGCTAAGAGCGACCGAAGGGGGAGTCGAACCCCCGACTCTTCATTTGAAAGTGACTCACCAGGCGTTATCATTACTTAGCACGACTGTGACATACGTACCTACCTCAAGGGTGTACCATTGTGCAAGATCGAGGGGGGGGGGGGGGGGGGGGGGGGGGGGCAGGGGGGTTGAGGTATCTTACAAACATCTCCTTGAAAAGGAAGACCAGAAAATGTGCAACACGCCCCGAACAAACTGTACTTATTATTGTTTTTATTTACATAATTCTTACCCCAGGAAGACTGGGATCCCGTTCACAAAATAGCGGCCACCAGGTTTTCGGAAATAAAGGCGGAGAAATTCATATTTAGGCATGCCAGGAATATATGTGAAACTCTGAATCTACTAGCTTTCTTGCTCACCTTTGTTGGCCAAAAGGTTGGAAGTCCTACCTACCTGGGTGATATGGTGTCCTACCTGGGTGATATGGTGTCCTACCTGGGTGATATGGTGTCCTACCTGGGTGATATGGTGTCCTACCTGGGTGATATGGTGTCCTACCTGGGTGATATGGTGTCCTACTTGGGTGATATGGTGTCCTACTTGGGTGATATGGTGTCCTACCTGGGTGATATGGTGTCGGCTCTTCTTTGACCAACAATGGCCTGCCTATGTCAAGTTGTCAACGTACTGTACTGTAATTTGGGGGGGTCTTCGGACCCTTTGTTGGGATTAGAAGGGTGCCTTAATGATTGGAGCGGGGCCCAAGTTTGCAGAAAAGGGTGGCGAAATTGCTGTGACATACATTAACATTTGAGTTCCTGAATCCTCCGGGTGGCTGGTTTGTGTTGGGAGACCCACCTCCTGGGGTGAAAGTCCACACACACTTTTTTTTTACGATGAGCGGTGCAACGTGAGCCTAATAAAGATGAGTGGTTCATGAGATGCTCCTGTTCACCGCCCTTGACATTGACCTTCCCTAGACTTCTGCTGCTGACATACATACATATACATACATAAACAGCCAGTTGAGGGAGCTGATTATAAATTGAGCTTTAGCTTCAGAACTTAGTTACATGAATTTGGCCTTTCAGAAAAAAGATGCTCGCCATCTTGGGCAAGGCTGCTTGCCATCCTCGGGAAGCTGGTGAGAAGCTGCTAAATGCAGTTTAAAAATAAGATGCGTGACTAGCTATGGAGGAGCTGAAAAAGGAATGTTGAGCAATGAATCAAAAGAATTAAAAGAATGCATGTATCATGGCATGTGAAGCCTGGACTAGTGTAATAGCTACTAGCTACTAGCTACATACCTCGATCGATAGATACTGGCACACTAGCCTGAACTACAGTGTAATAGCTACTAGCTGCTAGCTACGTGCCACAATCGATAGATACTGGCACACAAGCCTGGACTACAATGTAATAGCTACTAGCTAGCCACATGCCACAATCAATAGATACTGGCGACTAGCCAACCTGCTGATCTGCATTGTGGAATGGACAGGTGGTACAGTAGCTAGCTACTAGCCAAATGCTACAATGGCTCCTAGCGATTAGCTGACCTGCTAATATGCAGTATGACAAAGGGAGCCAGTACAGTAGCAAGCTGTCTCAGGGCTATTATTTTCGGCTTTTCATAGCAGCTTCTAGGCAGCTTCTAAGCAGCTCTGAGCTAGCTACTGTGCTACACCCAACTACTGTGCTTCACCCAAATAAATCAGCACTTCTGGGCAGCTCATTGTGCTGGATTCAAGGTGCACAAATCAGAAGTATCTTTGACTGCATAGCCAGTCAGGGCAGCTGCCTAGGAGCTTTTGCTTGTAGCTGAAAATAAAAGCTATGAGCTGCCTAGTTGACCTTGCCATTTCCATTCTCGTCACCCTGGCCATTGCCATTGCCATTGGTGGTATCATTTCCGTTCTCATCACCCTGCCCCTGGCCATTTCCATTGCCATTTCCATTACCCTGTCCGTTGCCGTTGGTGGTATCATCACTGCCATCATCTCCATCACCTCCACTGTTGCCATTGCCATTACCATTGCCATTGCCCTGTCCGTTGCCGTTGGTGGTATCATCACTGCCATCATCTCCATCACCTCCGCTGTTGCCGTTGCCGTTGCCGTTTCCTTTGCCATTGCCCTGTCCGTTTCCGTTGGTGGTATTATCACTGCCATCATCTCCATCACCTCCGCTGCTGCAAATCTGGCAGCCCATAGCCCACTTTCCGTAAACTGAGCTTCCAATGCCGCATGTGTCAGCCATGGCGAAGACGGGGTCAGAGCAGCAGCTTGACTGCAAGCATACAAAGTTTATGATATTTTGGTTGTGGTGGCGATAGTGGGTCAGTGGTGGTGGTGGTGAGGATGGTGAGGATAGTGTGGTGGTAGTGGTGGTGGTGTCAATGTCACCCATGATTAAGACTGTGTCAGAGCAGCAGCTTGACTGCAAGCATAAATAAATTGATGATATTTTGGTTAAGGTGGCGATGGTGGGGCAGTGGTGGTAATGGTGAGGATAGTGTGGTGGTGGTTGTGGTGGTAGTGTCAGTGTCAGTGTCAGTGTCAGCCATTGCAAAGACTGGGTTAGAGCAGCAGCTTGACTGCAGGCATAAGTAAATTGATGATATTTTGGTTGTGATGGCGATGGTGGGGCGGCGGTGGTGGTGGTGGTGGTGGTGATGAGGAGAGTGGTGGCGGTGGTGGTGGTGTCAATGTCAGCCATGGCAAAGACAGGGTCAGAGCAGCACCTTGACTGCAAGCATACAAAGTTGATGATAATTTGGTTGTGGTGGCGATGGTGGGACAGTGGTGGTGGTGGTGGTGGTGATGGTGAGGAGAGTGTGGTGGTGGTGGTGGTGTCAGTGTCAGCCTTTGCAAAGACTGGGTCAGAGCAGCGGCTTGACAGCAAGCATACAAAGTTGATGATAATTTGGTTGTGGTGGCGATGGTGGGAAAGTGGTGGTGGTGGTGGTGGTGGTGCTGATGGTGATGAGAAGAGTGGTGGTGGTGGTGGTTGTGGTGGTGGTGGTGACAATGTCAGCCATGGCAAAGACTGGGTCAGAGCAGCAGCTTGACTGCTGGCATAAGTAAATTGATGATATTTTGGTTGTGATGGCGATGGTGGGGCGGCGGTGGTGGTGGTGATGGTGGTGATGAGGAGAGTGGTGGTGGTGGTGGTGGTGGTGGTGTCAATGTCAGCCATGGGGAAGACTAGGTCAGAGCAGCGGCTTGACAGCAAGCATACAAGTTTATGATATTTAGGTTGTGGTGGCGATGGTGGGGCGGTGATGGTGATGATGGTGAGGAGAGTGGGGTGGTGGTAGTGGTGGAGTCAATGTCAGCCATGACGAAGCTTGCTGCACACATTAAAACATTTGTCGTTGTGGTGGCGGTGGTGGGGCAGTGGTGCAGGTGGTGATGATGGTGAGGAGACTGTGGTGGTGGTGGTGGTGGTGGGAGTCGAGTTGGTTAATTTATCAATTGATTTAATGATTCATGGAGGACCACATATTGCACATGACATTGACATACTGCTAACATAAACATCCCCATATACATTCATTATAGTTCAGTTGAGTCAAGTTGAACAATTGATTAATTGATTGAATGACTCAAGCTATGATGAAGACATAAACAGTCAAGTTCATTCGGTTTGGTTCCAGTTAGGTTCAGTTCAGTTCAGTTCAATTCAGTCGACATGGATAATTGGTAATTGATTGAATGATTCAAGCTATGATGAAGACAGAAACAGTCAAGTCCATTCGGTCTGGTTCCAGTTTGGTTCAGTTCAGTTCAGTTCAGTCGACATGGATAATTGGTAATTGATTGAATGATTCAAGCTACGATGAAGACAGAAATAGTCAAGTCTATTCGGTTTGGTTCCAGTTTGGTTCAGTTCAGTTCAGTCGACATGGATAATTGGTAATTGATTGAATGATTCAAGCTATGATGAAGACAGAAACAGTCAAGTCCATTCGGTCTGGTTCCAGTTTGGTTCAGTTCAGTTCAGTTCAGTAGACTTGGATAATTGGTAATTGATTGAATGATTCAAGCTACGATGATGACAGAAATAGTCAAGTCTATTCGGTTTGGTTCCAGTTTGGTACAGTTCAGTTCAGTCGACATGGATAATTGGTAATTGATTGAATGATTCAAGCTATGATGAAGGCAGGAACAGACAAGTCCATTCGGTTCAGTTCCAGGTTGGTTCAGTTCAGTTCAGTTCAGTCGACTTGGATAATTGATTAATTGATCAAATGATTAATAAATGACCCAATGCCGTTAGTGTCATCTATCATGAAGATGAAGGCATGATGAAGACAGAAACAGTTAATTCCATTCTGTTTCAGTTTGGTCCAGTTCAGATCAGTTCAGTCGACTTGGATAATTGGTGAATCAATTGAATGATTCATGAATGACGCAAGTATTCAGCCATGATGCAGACAGAAACAGTCAAGTCCATTCAGTTCCAGTTTGGTTCATTTCATTTCATTTCATGTCATTTCAGTTCAGTTCTGTTCTGTTCTGTTCAGTTCCACTTTGGTTCATGTCATTTCATTTCAGTTCTGTTCACTTCAGTTCCACTTTGGTTCATGTCATTACATGTCATTTCAGTTCTGTTCACTTCAGTTCCACTTTGGTTCATGTCATATCATGTCATTTCAGTTCTGTTCACTTCAGTTCCACTTTGGTTCATGTCATTTCATTTCAGTTCTGTTCACTTCAGTTCCACTTTGGTTCATGTCATTTCATGTCATTTCAGTTCTGTTCACTTCAGTTCCACTTTGGTTCATGTCATTTCATGTCATTTCAGTTCTGTTCACTTCAGTTCCACTTTGGTTCATGTCATTTCATGTCATTTCAGTTCTGTTCACTTCAGTTCCACTTTGGTTCATGTCATTTCATGTCATTTCAGTTCTGTTCACTTCAGTTCCACTTTGGTTCATGTCATTTCATGTCATTTCAGTTCTGTTCACTTCAGTTCCACTTTGGTTCATGTCATTTCATGTCATTTCAGTTCTGTTCACTTCAGTTCCACTTTGGTTCATATCATTTCATTTCATTTCATTTCAGTTCACTTCACTCCAGTTTGTTAAAAATCACATGATGGTGACTTTCCCCAGCTGCGGTGTATGGGAGGGTCCCCTTAACACTATGCCTCTCCAGGCGATATCTTATATTTGTTTTTTTAATCACACCAAATTGAACCCACCCTCTCCATAGGGTCAATAATGTCAAGAGCAAGAGCAGCAAGTGCACCAGAGAACTCCAGAGCCCTCCACCCCCCCACCCTCCCAGCTTCCACTCAGCTCCCCCCCCCCCCCCCCCCCCCCACACACACACACCACACACATCAATTGAACGCACCAGCCGCTCTGTAGGGTACTCCGTGTCTAGAGCAAGAGCAGCAAGTGTGCTAGAGAACTCCAGACCCACCCACCCACCCACCCACCCAGCTTCCACTCAGCCCCCCCCCCCCCCACACACACACCACCTCCACCACCACCACACACATCAATTGAACGCACCAGCCACTCCGTAGGGTACTCCATGCCAAGGGCAAGGGCAGCAAGAGTACCAGAGAACTCCAGAGCAGCGAAGAAATCCTCCACATCCAAATCCTCAACCTCCCTAATAGGGCGGATGGAGAGAATGCCGTAGAAGTCGTTGAAAGCATGGATACCTCCAAAGGTGGGTCCCATGGATAGGCCAGGGATCTCGAACATGGTGGTTACGTTGTAGCACTCGAACTCGATGTTTGCCTCCTCGCCCACCATGCCTAAAAGGGGTGGGGTGGAGGATAAGGTGGGTGAGTGGGTGGGGTGGGGTGGGGGTGGTGGGGGGGGGTCGGATGGGAGAGAGGGCGGGTGGTTAGGGGGGTGGGGGTGGGGTGGGGGGGGGGGGTCGGATGGGAGAAAGGCCGGGTGGGGGTGGGGGTGGGGTGGGGGGGTTGTCGGATGGGAGAGACGGCGGGTGGGTGGGGTGTGTGGGGGGGTAGTCGGATGGGAGAGAGGGCGTGTGTGTGTGTGTGTGTGTGTGTGTGGGGGGGGGGGGGTCGTCGGATGGGAGAGAGGGCGGGTGGGTGGGTGGGTGGGTGGGGGGGTTATCGGATGGAAGAGAGGGCGGGTGGGTGGGTGGGTGGGGGTGGGGGGGGGGGGTTCTCGGATGGGAGAGAGGGCGGGTGGGGGGGTGGTGGGGGGTAGTCGGATGGGAGAGAGGGTGGGTGGGGGGTGGTGGTGGTGGGGGGGGTAGTCAGATGGGAGAGAGGGCGGGTGGGGTGGGGGGTGGGGGGGGTCGGATGGGAGAAAGGGCGGGTGGGGGTGTGGTGTGTGTTTGGGGGGGTGGGGGGTAGTCGGATGGGAGAGAGGGCGGGTGCGTGTGTGCGGGGGGGGGTAGTCGGATGGGAGAGAGGGTGGGTGGGTGGGTGGGTGGGGTGTGGGGTAGTCGGATGGGAGAGAGGGCGGGTGGGTGGGTGGGTGGGTAGTCGGATGGGAGAGAGGGCGGGTGGGGGGGCTGGTATGATTTCAGTGGTAATGGTGGTGGTGGTGGTGCCGGAGTGATCGGTCGTGGGTCAGCACCTCCTGCAAACCTAAGGGCACCTACTCCCTCGTTCCGAGTAGGAAAGGCTCTCCCACATCACATCTAATCCTCCCAGTCTAGAGCTATAAAACAGAATTCACATTACATTACATTACATTACATTACATTACATTACATTAATTGCATGTTAAAGTCTACTTGACACCACGAGGGTGTACGAGACTCTGTGCTTAAACAAAAAGAAAAAGCACCCACAAAGCAAAAGAAACCATTACATCACGGGTGTGTCGAGGACAAACAAACCACACCCAAATGATGAAAGACTCACCCCATGACACATTGTTGGTTAGGTACTCTGCTGCCATATCACAGAGCTCAAGTCCCCTGTCCTCATCAACAGACTTGAAGGCAATCTGTTGAGGGGTTGGTGTGGTTAGTGTAGGGCTCGGGGAAAAGTTGGGTTGGGTTGGGTTGGTGGCAGGTTACGGTTGAGTTTAAGTGGTGTAGAGTCGAGTGCTGTGGAGTGGTGTGGTGTGGACCAGTTCAGTACATTGCAGTACAGAATAGTACAGCACAGTGCAGGTCAGGGCATTATATAACAGGGCAGTACATTATGGTACAGTACAGTACATATCAATGTTGCAGGTGCGAGGCAGCACATTACAGTGCAACACAGTACAGCACAGTACAACAGCATAGTTAAGTAAAGTGAGGCACTCTCGTGCTGCTCAATGCTGCTGTTGACAGGCAGCACCTTACAGTACAACACCGTACAGCATTGCAGTACAGCAAAGTCCAATGAGGCACTCTCGCCTGCAGTTCCATGCTGCTATTGACAGCAGGTTCTACGAGAGCGGAGATACCAGCAGTACAGTACAGCAGGACAGTGAGGCACTCTCGTGCTGCTCAATGCTGCTGTTGATAGGCAGCACATTACAGTATAACACCGTACAGCAGTACAGTACAACCAAGTACAGCGAGGCACTCTCACCTGCAGTTCTATGCTGCAGTCGACAGCTGGTTCTATGAGAGCGGGGATAACAGCAGTACAGTACAGCAGTACAGTGAGGCACTCTCACCTGTAGTTCCATGCTGCAGTTGACACCAGATTCTACGTAGACAGGGATAATTTCGGTATCATTCACAGCGCCGTCTATGAGAGCGGGAATAACCTCCGTATCATCATCTTGCAGAATCTTCCTGCCCATTGTCACGTGGGGGGCAGCCAGGGCCAACATCATGGCTAAGGCCATAATGCACATCTTGGATGTTTTGTTCATTGCAGGAAATCTGCAGCAGGGGGAATAGGTGGGTGGGTGGGTATGTTGTTACAGTCCAGGGTGGGCCGAATAGGCTTAAGGGACTTGCCCAGTAGTAATATCAGGAGGGGCTAAAACGGAAAAAACTGATGAACTGAACCCCTAACAATCGTTTTTCTGACTGGGGAATGGGTGGGTGAGTGGGTGGGGTGGGGTGCAGGATCAGGGATGATGATTTCAGTGGTGGTGGTGGCGGTGTGTGTGTGTGGTGGGTAGTGTGTGGGGTGGTGCTGCTGGCGGTGCTGGTGATGGTGCTTAAAAACCTACGTTACGAGACGTAAGTGTTCCCACAAGCTACGTTACATGGACCAAATCTATTTTAGCCAAAATCTGTATCTCCAACATAACAGGCCACCCAACATCCAGGCTGAAGGTCTGAATGGACCACAACTGTGGACCAGCATATCATATGATGCTGACCAAAAACGAGTATGATATCATATAATCATATGATATCATACGAATTGCATCATATAATATTGTATATAAATTGCAACTTTAGCCTTGTCAGAGTGCCGGTATTATATGGATATCATATGATCGAGTCCTGCATATGATATCATATTGTCGTTCCCTAGCCATAACATGTTGAACGACACAGCCCTCCACCAATATGGCCTTTCTTTTTCTGAGGATGTGTTGGAAGACCCCTCCCGGATACACAGGTAAAATGACACAAAATCGAACCAACGGACAACCGATGACCGACACGACCTGACTGCTGAGGGTAACGCAAAAACTAGTTAAGAGACTGGCACGCCCATCCTCAGCGCACCTGTGCGTGATGAGAGGCTCGGGATAGAGGTTGCAGGGGTCGTCTGTGGCGCCGTAGGTTGATAGGGCAGGGGGGCACGCGTGGGCTGGGTTGCTGGGGAGAGCTAGCGGTCGGGTCGACGAGCCGGAAGTCTCACGAGTGTAATACCTGGTAGATGGATGGATATATGGGGTGGGAAGAGAGTGTCGCCTGGTTAGCGCTCGTGAATCGAATTGCCGTGGGAGGGGGGGAGGGAGGGCCGGGGGGGAGCAACGAATAGGATACAGTGGTAATGGGAGAGGAGGGGTATTATATAGGTGGCAGGGTGGTGGTGTACTGGTGGTCGCTAGGCGGGAGGTGCCGCAGTGGTTGCATTCTTGCGCGTCATGTTGGGTAGCTACCGCGGCCAAGGGTCGGGTAGCTGCGGCGAATTTGGCCAGTGAAGGAATTGGGAAGGGGGAGTGTAGCTGCTGAGAAGCTGTACCGTGGCAGGCTGGATGTGCATTTTGAATTGGCCCCCCCAAATCGCCCTAATTACGGGACAAGAGTGTGGGACAGATCCGTACAAATCCCCAATTGCTCGGAATCGAATTATGAGTAGATCATATTGCCTGAAAATGTGGCAGCTAGGTGCGCAGCTATTTCTTATCCGCATGCGCGACTGGTCGCAAGTAGCCCTGCAGAGATGTACGACAGAAGTGGACTCACATCCAAACCGCGTCACATTCGATTATATGAGGTCGCGCAACCTAGCTACCGCGAATTAAGTTTCCGCGGGACGAAAGGCCCGAACTCCTACAACAAGGCCGGAGGCTGCGCTTCAGCCTTGGCCCAGCTTGGCCTCTGAATTTACTGGATAGCAGTACAACTTGACTTCGCCTTCCAATCCTACCTCCCAATGTCCCAACCCTACCTCCCAACCTGAGAATTCACCTCTCAAGCCGTAATCAAAATAAGACTTCGAATGTGGATGTTGTAAGACAACTTGTGCAAGAAATCGTTTCGAATTTATTTTGAAAGTAGGATGGCTTTTGAAAGGAGGATGAATTTCGAATTTCGAATTGTCCAAAACAATTGACAAGTTATTCTGCTTGCTATGCGGCATTGGTCGAGACCCCACTTGAAGCAATTGAGGCTGTGCAGCTGTCAACATCAGTAGGGACACCCAAAACATGCAAATCATCATTGTTTTCGGCTTCATCCTGCCCGTACTGCATTACCTTCGTAAAACTGCCACCAAGTTGACCAAGAAAGGGGGAGACGACAAAACAGGCTCACCTACCTCTTGTTTCAAACAGAAAAGTATCGCAACAGGCTTCGATACACGTTTGTGTAAATTATGTCCACAATTGGGGAAGCCCTAAGGAAAAAATAAAACATGTTTAACTTGATCTGGTTCTCAAACTCTGGGCAACCCCAAGTTTGAGTATTTATATGTTTAACTGATGTGGTTACGCAACGCATTAAAAACTTTTCACTGGACTGGAGTTCGTAGGTCTAAACCATACGCCCCTTTAGCCTATTTGGCCTACCCAGGATTGTAACATACATACATACATACATACATACATACATACATACATACATACATACATACATACATACATACATACATACATACATACATACATACATACATACATACATACATACATACATACATACTACATACATACATACATACATACATACATACATACATACATACATACATACATACATACATACATACATACATACATACATACATACATACATACATACATACATACATACATACATACATACATACATACATACATACATACATACATACATACATACATACATACATACAATGCCCCCAAAGCTCCACAATTAGGCACCTATGGAGATACCTGTAGCCAAGCCACAAAGCAATAAGGCAGAAGTGATGACTATCCTAGCCAATGTACAGATAGTGCCACTGCCCCTGTTCCTAACTCCAAAGGATCCCTCACTGAGTAGGATAACTGTAGAGTTATTGCGGTTGGGTCAGTCCCACAGTCCTACAGTCCGGCATCTACCTGAATACCCTGATAAACATGTACACACGAGTCCGTATGAGAGTACGTGTTGGCAGTCGTATTAGTTCTGCCAGCAGAGGCAGGTGTAAAGCAAGGAGATAATCTGGTATATTTTCTTGGTCGTGAAAGAAATCTAACCCCATGAGGGTAGTCTCCCGACACAAACCAGCGGCGCCGAGGACTTAGTTCGAATGGCGTTGCCACTGCTACAAAAGAGTATCTCAGAGATAGGAGCATTTTTTTTGAAGTTGTGAAAGGACTTTCACCCCAGGAGGTGGGTCTCCCAACACAAACCAGCAACACGGAGGATTCAGTTCGAATGGTGGTGCCCCTCCTACAAAATGCTAAGTAGGCGCACTATTGACCAATTCGAGAAGTTCTTAACTGAGATATGTGGTGAAGAAGAGCAAGGGTATTACAATTTCTGATAAAATTTGCTGTGTAATCTTGTTTGCCGATGATCTAGCAATCACGAGTGAATCACTATCATGCTTACATATTATGCTCAGATGTCTGGAAGAATTCTGTCAAGTTTACAGGGTGGAGGTAAACGACTTTAACGACTTTAACGAATTCTGTCAAGTTTACAGGGTGGAGATAAACGACTTTAACGACTTTAACGAATTCTGTCAAGTTTACAGGGTGGAGGTAAACGACTTTAACGACTTTAACGAATTCTGTCAAGTTTACAGGGTGGAGGTAAACATGGACACGTCTTTAAACTGTCACAAAGATGGAAGTAAACACATATAATATTAAGTTGTGGTATTTAATAGTTACTTTCTAAATGGAAGAGTGGTCAACAACTTTTTCTCCTTCTAGGAGTGGCAACGCCATACGAACCGAATCCTTGGTGTCGCTGGTTTGTGCCGGGAGACCCACCTCCTGGGGTGAAATACCTAAGACAACTAAAAAAGGGCAGTTCAAAGCCAAGTTCAAAGGACCCATTAAGGAGGATTTCGTTTACTTAGGAATTCTCTTGAAGGGGAAACATGGCAGGAATGGCGGCACACACGATGCCTGTGAAAGACAACGTGCTGCCCCGAACATTGCTACTCATGCACTGGAAACGGTGCAACGAATATTTAGGGTGACAGAAAGCTACTTTAATCAAACATGTCTACATCTCCACAACCGTCATGCGCAATTAGTTTGGAACAGGGTAGCCACACCATGTAGACCTTACCCCACCATCCTCCCCAGGTTACTGTATATACTACCTTCGGTATATGTATAGGGTTACTATATACTACCTTCGGTATATGTATAGGGTTACTATATACTACCTTCGGTATATGTATAGGGTTACTATATACTACCTTCGGTATATGTATGGGGTTACTATATACTACCTTCGGTATATGTATAGGGTTACTATATACTACCTTCGGTATATGTATAGGGAACGGCAATCTGATATCATATGATATCAGATTAGATGTCATATGATGTCGGCAGTCTGACTAGGCCAAAGTTACCATATATATACAATATCATATGATGCGATTTGTATGATATCATATGATATCATACAAATCGCATGATATCATACAAATCGCATGATATCATATGATATCATACTCGCCTTTGGTCAATATCATATGATATGTCGGTCCCTATATGTGTACGACCAGCATGGAAATGAATAGTGGCCTCAACAGGTCAATAAACTAGCTTCGGTATTTGTACAGCTAGCTTGTGAATCAATAGCGATCATTCTCAGTAGGTTACTGTAGACTAGCTTCGGTATAATAGCAACCAGCTTGAGTATTCATAGTTATCAGCAGCTTTTCCCTGCCAAGGCTGCAACTCATTTCTTGGGAAGCTGTCCAGCAGCTGCCAGCTTCTTGTGGTTTTCAAGCAGCAAGGCAGCCGAAAACCTGTGACGCGTGTGTGCGTGCGTTTGTGGGAGTGTGTGTGGTGGGGTGGGGTGGGTGGGGGGTATGGGGACTCCCACACACCGAAAACCTGTGGAGCGTGGGCAGGCACAGTGGGATAAGATTGATGGCCAATAATTTATGTTTCTTTTTTGTGCTACACGTGGAAGCTTCCACTCAGCTCCATCAGCCAGCCACTAGGTAAGTTTTCAGCTATCAGGGTGTTAAGAAGACAGTCATCACATTGAATTATATTTTCCACTTCCTTGGAACAACAAGCTGCATGTAAACATTTCACCCCCCAACTGTTGACCGACACGGAATGCGAGTGCCTTAATGAGATATGTCTGGGTAATCATCGTTCCCCTCTTGGGACATGCGTTATTGTTGAACGACACGGAATGCGAGTGCGTTCTGGATATTTTGCAAGATATCCAGAACGCACTCACATTCCGTGTCGTTCAACCCCAACATTTCAAACATCTCAAACTGCATGTGAACATATCACCCCCAACATTTCAAACTGCATGTTAAGGCTTCTTATTTATTTATTTACACCCATGCACGCACCTGTAGAACTCCATGTCAAGCCCGTTCAACTCTTCCAGGATTTGAATAGCCTCCACGGATTGCTGGTCTGAGCCCTTCTTGCTGCCCCCCTCAATCTCAAGCTTCGTAATAAGGATGCTTATTATTTATTTACACCCATGCACGCACCTGTAGAAGTCCATGTCATGTTCATGCAACTCTTCCAGGATTTGAATAGCCTCCACGGATTGCTGGTCCTTGCCCTTCTTGCTGGCCCCCTCAACCTCACGCTTCGTAATAAGGCATGCTATTTATTTATTCATTGCAGGTACACTGGTGGTTCGCCCCAGTGCAAGCAAACGGGCTGGGCCCCCAACCTCACCTTTTAATAAGGCATACTATTTATTTATTAATTAATTAAATTATTTACACCTGTAGACACACCTGTAGAACTCCATGTCCAGTTCATTCAACTCTTCTAGAATTTGAATAGTCCCTACGGATTGCTGGTCCGCGCCCTTCTCGCTGGCCCCCTCGATCTTAAGCTCGTAATACCGTTAAGGCCTATTATTGATTTATTCACAACCAGACACGCTGGTGGTTCGCCCTAGTGCAAGCAAACGGGCTGGCCACCTCAACCTCACGCCTTGTAGTAAGGCTAACTATTTATTTACACCTGTACACGCACATGTAGAAGCCCATCTCCAGTTCATTCAACTCTTCCAGGATTTTAAAAGTCTACCTTCTTGCTGGCCCCCTAAATCTCAAGCTCGTAATAAGGCTTATTATTTATTTATTCACACCCATACACGCACATGTCAAGTTCATTCAACTCTTCCAGGATTTGAAAGCGCGACCAGGCTCCGAAACCAATTGTGGTATATAAATACCTTGTAACACGGAGTGCCTTGTAACTGGAAGCCTAAGAAATGATCTTAGGAGTTTAGACGGCCCTAAGAGTCAGAAGCACGGCTTAAGACTCCCTTCCCGCTTCCAGCGCGTCTAGACCCTAATGGAACCCTCGTTTTAGGTATTCCCGAGTAGCTGATCAGACACTGATCAGTAGGTAAATTCGCTCGGTTTCAACTGCCTACAGAAGTCGTTCGTCATCTGTCAGAAAGTCGTCACCACCGCGTGGCAACTCAGTGGGAGGATCGTTATCCACCACAATTCCCCCTTCTCTAGCCCTAGCCTTCTCCTGAAGTCTAGTACTCTTTCGAATGAGAAACTCATCAGGGGTTACAGCCGCATAATCCCTGTGAGTAGGTTTTTTAACCGTTTTAGGTTTTGGGTCGTTGGCACCTATCACGGGTCGTACCCGAGAAGGGTGTTGTCTCCAATACAAATCGATCTGTTTAGAGCACATAGGTAACAACTCTTCTTCGAGTTCCCAAGAGTGAACATGGTCTGAGTGTAACCATTGTACATAGTAATACACCGTACCAGACTGTATCTTGTGTTTTGTCCTGAACTTAGGCAAACATAGGTCAGAAATTAAATCTGCTTATGTCCTCCCTACGCTAGGGCCCGGCACCACCGCACTTCTCGGAAGAAGTTGGATGATGCAGACGGGGTGCTGCATTGGTTTTGAAGAGACACGTCTCAGAGCCAGTTTCAAAATAGCTAAAAAGCATAAACGTAGAGTAGCAGTCGAACTATACTCCACCCGACTCGAGTCGGAACCTCTCTCCATCAAGGAATTGGTTGCTTATACTCTGGCACGTATCGATTTTTTTGACACAGCACAGCGAAAAACGCCAGGAGTCCTGTCTAACAGAGCACTTGAAAAGTTTATCCGCAAATCAAAACAAAAACTCAATTGTTTCAAGTCCTAGTCACATCAGTGGACCAAGACGACGATGCCTTTACAATTCGAGTAACGGCCGCACAAGCAAACACGGTGCAACAAACGAAACACGAACGGATAATCTCGGGTTGCGAAATGGACTTTAAAAAGGTCTTCGCCCCGGCAGACAAGATTTATGACCTTAGGGCTGACACCCCATTCGTATGCCCCCTCACGGAGGCGGCATCCCCACAATTCTCTAGATTTGCATAGTCTCCATGGATTGCTGGTCCTCTCCCTTCTTGCTGGACCCCTCAATCTCAAGCTTGTAATAAGGAATACTATTTTATTTTTTATTTTATTTCACCTGCAGACGCACCTCAACCTCATGCCTCGTAATAAGGCTTCTTATTTATTTATTTATTTACACCCATACCTATTTATTTACTTACACCCATTTATTTACACCCATACTTACACCCATACCCATACACGCACCTGTAGAACTCCATGTCAAGTGCGTTCAACTCCTCTAGGATTTGCATAGTCTTCACCGATTGCTGGTCCTTGCCCTTGTTGTTGTTCACTTTTGACACATGGCCAGCCATGGAAGATACGCCCTCAAATACATCGGGCAAAATGGCCTCTAAAACCTCAAGACTTTCCTGCAGTGTGGGGCAGGGTTGGGTTGGGCCAGGGCAGGGTACAGGCAGGGTAGGGTAGGGGCAGGGCAGGGGCAGGGCAGAGGGGGCAGGGTAGGGCTGGGCCAGGGCAGGGTAGGGGCAGGGTAGAGTTGTGGGGCAGAAGTCACTCCCGATACATGGCCAGCCATGGAAGATTCGCCCTAAAATACAGTGGGAAAAATGGCCTCTAAAGACTTTCAAGCATTGTTGGGCAGGGTTGGGTTGGGCCAGGGCAGGGCAGGGCCAGGGCAGGGGGGGGGGGCAGGGCAGGGTAGGGTAGCGGGGGCAGGATAGGGGGGGCAGGGCAGGGTAGGGCCAGGACAGGGTAGGGCCAGGGTAGGGTTGTGGGGCATGAATCACTCCCGGTACATGGCCAGCCCTGCAAGATACGCCCTCAAATACGGTACCGTGGGCGAAATGGCCTCTAAAACCTCAAGACTTTCCTGCACTGTTCGGCAGCCAGGGAGGTATGTTGCATGGAGAGTTTGCTAGCTCTAGCATAGTGCCACCTGCTTGCTTGGGCTCCCACCCACCCACCCACCTACCTACCCTATCCAGCTGCTCCAACCCAACCTAGACCTGCTCCCTCCAGGATATCCACCCACCCACCCACCCACACTCCCACACGCACCAACCCCACCCAGCTGCTCCAACCCAACCTAGGCCTGCTTGGCCACATGCAAACCTGCAAGACCACAGATGAATTTGGCTTTCATGATATACTTCCAAGAGTTCCCCACCCACCCACCCACCCACAACTACACCCACCCACCCACAACTACACACCCCACCCACCCACCCACCCCACACCTACACACCCACACACGTTACCTGAAGATAGAGCTTGCAATAACGGCGTCACACGTATATGCTCTATCTGCAGAGCTAGGCAGTCTATGCTACCCATATTTGTCCTATATATAAAAATACATTAAGACATATATATACATACATATATTATATATTCTCTCTCTCTCTCTCTCTCTCTCTCTCTCTCTCTCTCTCTCTCTCTCTCTCTCTCTCTCTCCCCCCCCCCCCCCCTGTCTCTATAGCAATATGTCTCCTATTCAGGTCTCAGTTATGTGCAACTCATCAAGCTATCTGCATGTGATCCAACACTCCAACAGCCTCGTACTTCTCTACCGAACCACGAGACAAAGACAGCAAAGGGACAAAGACAGAGACAACACAACACGAGAATAAAACAGCAAAGGGACTAAGACAGAGACAACACAACACGAGACAAAAACAGCAAAGGGACAAAGACAGAGACAACACAACACGAGAATAAAACAGCAAAGGGACTAAGACAGAGACAACACAACACGAGAATAAAACAGGAAAGGGACTAAGACAGAGACAACACAACACGAGAATAAAACAGCAAAGGGACTAGGACAGAGACAACACAACACGAGACAAAAACAGCAAAGGGACAAAGACAGAGACAACACAACACGAGACAAAAACAGCAAAGGGACTAAGACAGAGACAGCACAGCACGAGAATAAAACAGCAAAGGGACAAAGAAAGAGACAACACAACACAAGACAAAAACAGCAAAGGGACTAAGACAGAGACAACACAACACGAGAATAAAACAGCAAAGGGACTAAGACAGAGACAACACAACACGAGACAAAAACAGCAAAGGGACAAAGACAGAGACAACACAACACGAGACAAAAACAGCAAAGGGACAAAGACAGAGGCAACACAACACAAGACAAAAACAGCAAAGGGAAAAAGACAGAGACAACACAACACGAGACAACACAACACGAGAATAAAACAGCAAAGATACGTAGGAGATGATTACCTGCATGTGCTCCAACACCCCAACAGCTTCGTACTTTTCTACCAAAACACGCTTCGCATCCTCCAAGGCTTGGGCCCCCTTTTACTATTTAATATAAATATTCAACCAATAAAACATGATGGAAGAACTTATAAATTTACCTGCATGTGCTCCAACACTCCACCAGCTTCGTACTTCTTTACCAAAACACGCTGCACATCCTTCAGGGCTTCAGACCCCTTTTACTATTTAATATCAATATTCAACCAATAAAACATGATGGAAGAACTTATAAATTTACCTGCATGTGCTCCAACACTCCACCAGCTTCGTACTTCTTTACCAAAACACGCTGCACATCCTTCAGGGCTTCAGACCCCATTTACTATTTAATATACATATACAATCAATAAACCATGATGAAAGAACTCATTAATCTACCTGTATGTGGACTCGTACTTGTCCGCCAAAACATATACATAAGATGTTTAGTATACATATTCGATCAACAAAACAAGAGGAAAGAATGCCCCCCATGGCACTTAGTTGGTTAGGTACTGCCTTGTCAGAGAGCTCAAGTCAATGTATACATAAGATGTTTAAAATTGAAAATTGAAAATTCGAACATCCAAGTAAGTCACACTGCCGGGGATAGTTGACCTTACTAAGGACGTGGTGTTATCGACACCGATTCGTAAGCTCACATTGCTCGAGGTTGGCAACGAGGCTAGAACCAGTCACGTTTCATACGGTTGACCGCCACCGTGAGAACCGAAACGCTCCCGACGGGGTTCGAACCCGGCATCTCCTTCGATCAAGGTCGGATACTCTACCATTGAGCCACTCCGAGTCCGGATCGGGGATTAGATGTTTCATATACATATTCAATCAATTAAACAAGAGGAAAGAACTCATAAAGCTACCTGCATGTGCTCCAACACTCCAACAGCTTCGTACTTCTCTACCAGAACACACTTTGCCTCCTCCAGGGCTTCAGGCCCCTTTTACTATTTAATATACATATTCAATCAGCAAAACATGATGAAATAACTCATCAAGCTACCTGCATGTGCTACAACACTCGGACAGCCTGACATTTCTCTACCAAACGACGAGACCCACCCACCTACCCACCCACCCACCCACAAACCCACGTACTTCTCTACCTAACCACGAGACAAAGACAGCAAAAACACAAAGACAACACAACACGAGACAAGGACAGCAAAGACAAAGACACCACTATACAAAGGTAATGATAACGCCTGGTGGGGCGTGGTGTTAAGGGAGCCCGTCGTATGCGGGTGGGGAGTGGTCTCCTTCCTCAACTGGACAAGCTACCATCTCGGTTGACGACGACCTGCAACGCCAAGAGCGACCGAAGGGGGACACCACTATAAAAGACACAGACAACACGAGTTAGAGACAATACAACACGAGACAAAGACAGCAAAGAAACGTGGGAGGTGGCTACCTGCATGTGCTCCAACACTCCAACAGCTTCATACTTCTCTACCAAAACACGCTTTGCCTCCTCCAGGGCTTCAGGCCCCTTTTTGACACACTTTGGAGAGCCCCATGGGCAGAAGTACATCATCTGTACAACGGCAGGAATGAGAATGGGAATGCGGATAAGGGTGGGGGTGAGGATGGGGGTGAGGATGGAGATGGGGGTGAGGATGGGGATGGGGATGGGGGCGAGGGTGGGGATGAGGATGGGAATGGGTATGAGGATGAGGATGAGGGTAGGGATGAGGATGGGGGTGAGGGTGGGCATGAGGGCGAGGGTGAGGGTGGGTATGAGGATGAGGGTGGGAGGTATGGGGGTGAGGGTGGAGATGAGGATGTGACGTTCTGCCTTTGACTCCGAAATAGCGCCGATCACATCAAACCCCTTGACAGGATTCGTGTGTCTACCGTTGTCCGTGTCCGTGTCAGTTAGTACTACCTAGTCGTATTAGTATTAGTATTAGTATAAGTATTAGTATTAGTATTACGACTTCCCTACCTGTGTGTGATCAGCTCTAGAAGAGGTCAAAGCATTTGCTTGCGGTACATAGCATGCCCCCCCCCCCCCCCCCCCCCCCCGCAGACACACCAGTAATTTTTTTTTCAAATCTGAAAGAGGGTTTCTTCTAGCTTAATAGTTTTGAGGGCTCCTCCAGGGACAGCGTTTTAGTGCTTTCTGTAGCTTTTAATAGCTTTTTGGGGCCATTAATGAGATAGGTCAATTTTATTTTTAAACTTTGTTTTAGCGATAATTTCTCCCAAACAGGGTCAAAACTAGCGATCGCTATATATAGCGGAAATACAAATCCCTGACACACACGCACACACACACAGATTTTGAGCAGGGGTTCCAACCAGTGTTTTCCTATAAGTTATAGAAGATAACCATTTTTGTTTCTCCGGCTACTAGGACACATCGCATGCACACACCACACACACACCGCATTTTAACCCCCCCTACCGGTGTGTTCAAGCTGTAGAAGAGGTCAAAGCGTTTGCCAGCAGTTCATGGCATGCCCCCCCCCCCCCCCACCCCCCCACCCACACATACACTGCACCAAATTATCATCCCAAATGGGATGATTATTTAATTGTGCGATTCCAACTTGTGTGTTCAAGCTGCAGAAGAGGTCAAAGCAAGTGGCAGCGGTGCATGGCATGCACACACCCACACACACCACACTTCAACCCCCCTAGCTGGCTGATCAAGCTGCAGAAGAGGTCAAAGCAAGTGGCCAGCGGTGCATGGCATGCACACACCCACACACACCACACTTCAACCCCCATAGCTGGCTGATCAAGCTGCAGAAGAGGTCAAAGCAAGTGGGCAGCGGTGCATGGCATGCACACACCCACACACACCACACTTCAACCCCCCTAGCTGGCTGATCAAGCTGCAGAAGAGGTCAAAGCAAGTGGCAGCGGTGCATGGCATGCACACACCCACACACACCACACTTCAACCCCCCTAGCTGGCTGATCAAGCTGCAGAAGAGGTCAAAGCAAGTGGCAGCGGTGCATGGCATGCACACACCCACCACACTTCAACCCCCCTAGCTGGCTGATCAAGCTGCAGAAGAGGTCAAAGCAAGTGGCAGCGGTGCATGGCATGCACACACCCACACACCACTTATCTCCCTAACCCCCCCCCACCCCACCCCCCCCCCCACCCCCCCACCCCCCCCACCACCACACGCACACACACACAACCGCCATAACCCACACTCAGAAATAGGGGCCATCGCATCACCCCCCCTACTTGTGTGTTCAGGCTGTAGAAGAGGTCAAAGCATTTGCCAGTGGTACAAGGCATGCACACACCCACACCCACCAAACTTCACCCGCCTACCTGGCTGATCAAGCTGTAGAAGAGGTCAAAGCATTTGCCAGCAGTGCATGGATGCACACACACACACCACACTCCCCCCCCCCCCCACCACCACCACCCGCACGCACATACACCGCACCTAATTATCATCCCAAATGGGATGATTATTTAATGTGTGATTCCAACTTGTGTGTTCAAGCTGAAGAACAGGTCAAAGCATTTCCCAGTGGTACATGGCATGCACACACCCACAACTACCACACTCAAACTCCCACTCCCCCCCCCCCCCCCCCCCCCCCCCCCCCCCCACCCACCCACCCACACATACACCGCACCTAATCATCATCCCAAATGGGATGATTATTCAATTGTGTGATTCCTACCTGGGTGTTCGGGCTGTAGAACAGGTCAAAGCATTTCCCAGTGGTACATGGCATGCACACACCCACAACTACAACACTCGACACTCCCCCCCCCCCCCCCCCCCCCCCCCCCCCCCCCCCCCCCCCCAGACACAACACACACCCCAAACCCCACACACCCCACATAAATTATCATCCCAAATGGGATGATTATTTAATTGTTGCGATTCCTACCTTTAGAAGAGGTCAAAGCATTTGCCAGCAGTACATGGCAGGCACACACCCACACCCACCACACTTCACCCCCCCTACCTGGGTGTTCAAGCTGTAAAACAGGTCAATGCATTTTCCAGCGGTGCATGGCATGCCCACACCCACACCCAACACACTTCACGCCCCCTACCTGGGTGTTCAAGCTGTAGAAGAGGTAAAAGCTTTTGCCAGCAGTGCAGGGCATGCCCAACCACCCACCCAACACACTTCAGCTCCCCCCCCCACCCACCCACACCCACCCACACATACACCGCACCTAATCATCGTTCCATATGGGATGATTATTTTATTGTGTGACTCCTACCTGGGTGTTCAAGCTGTAGAAGAGGTCAAAGCATTTGCCAGCGGTGCATGGCATGCAGTCCAGAGGCCCTGCCAGGTTTTCCACGCTTGAGCTGCAGTTGCATCTTTTATACAGATCCAAGCACTTCGAAATGCTGCGGGATCCAAACTCCGTGATAAACTGGGTGGGTGGGTGGGTGGGTGGTGTGGTGTGGGTGAGTGTGGTGGGTGTGGGTGGTGGTTGGTGTGTGTGTGTGTGGGGGGGGGGGGGGGGGGGGGAGGGACAAAATAAAGCTTCTTTCCGGAATTTCATCTTTATACAGATCCAAGCACTTCGAAACGCTGCGGGATCCAAACTCCGTGATAAACTGGGTGGGTGGGTGGGTGGTGTGGTGTGGGTGAGTGGTGGGGTGGGTATGTGTTTGGGTAGAGTGGCACGATCCAAGCACTTCGAAATGGTGTGGGATCCAAACTCACTGATAAACTGGGTGGGGTGGGTGAGGTGGGTGAGTGTGTGTGGTGGTGTGTGCGTGGTGTGGTGTGTGTGTGTGTGTGTGTGTGTGTGTGTGTGTGTGTGGTGTGTGTGTGTGTGGGGGGGGGGGTGTTCGTGTGTGTGTGGTGTGTGTGTGTGTGTGTGTGTGTGTGGGGGGGGGGGAGGGGACAGATAAAGCTTCTTTCCGGAAGTTCATCTTTATACAGATCCAAGCACTTCGAAATGCTGTGGGATCCAAACTCACTGATAACCTGGGTGGGTGGGTGGGGAGGGGGGGACAAACAAAATCTTGTTTACGGGAGAAGGTCTTCAAACGGATTCAAGCGCACTAATTAACCTGGGTGGGTGGGTGGGGGGGGGAAGGGACAAATAAAAGCTTCTTTCAGGGAGAAAATCTTTATACAGATCCAAGCACTTCGAAATGGTGTGGGATCCAAACTCACTGATAACCTGGGTGTGAGTGGGTGAGTGGGTGGGGGTGGGGGTGGGGGGGACAAATTAAAAGCTTCTTTCCGGGAGGAGATCTTCAAACGGATTCAAGCGCACTAATAACCTGGGTGGGTGGGTGGGGGGTGGGGAGGTCCAAATAATATAATATAATAAAATAACAGATCCAAGCACTTTGAAATGCTGTGGGATCCAAATTCCCACTGTTACTAGCATATATCCAGGTTCAATTCATCAGTGTTTTTCTTTTTACGCCCTTCCTTCAAAGTACAAACTACAACTGTCGAAGCAAATCCTCTGCTGAATTGCTTAGGGGTATGTTGCAGGCAAGAGTAAATGTGTACAAGAAAGCAGTACACATGGGAAAGCAGTACAGCCTGGGGGTATGTTGCAGGCAGGAGTAAATGTGTACAAGAAAGCAGTACACCTGGGAAAGCAGTGCAGCCTGGGGGTATGTTGCAGGCAGCTGTGAATGTGTGTTACTATGCAATACAGCCTGGGGGTATGTTTCAGGCAAGAGTAAAAAAACAAATGCGCCTTTTTACGAGGCATGGGGTTGAGGGGCCCAGCCTGTTTGCTTGCACTGGGAACAACCAACAAACGTGCAGACTAGAGTACACGTGTGCTGCTATGCATTCCAGCCCAGTTTCCCCCCCCGCTATATATAGCGATCGCTAGTTTTGACTTCGTTTGAGCAAAATCATCGCTATAAATAAGCAAACCTTTTTTTTTGTGTGCCCTAACTTCCCCTGAAAAGCTATTAGAGCCACATAAAGAGAGCACCTAAACGCTTTTATGTTTTGTTTATTTTTTTGTCCCTGGAGGAGGCCCTAAAAACCATGAAGGTCAGAGAAATTAGAGAAAAACCCACTTTCAGAATTTGAGAAAAAAAAAAAAAACACTCGGGTGTTCCAGCATAGGGGGGAAATGGAATTCAATTCAGTGCTTTCTTGGACACATTAACTCCTGCCTACAATCCGACCCACAAGCATGTTTTACTGCGTCTAGGAAAACATGAATACCTGTCTTTGCAAAACATACATCACGCTGTTTGTGTTACCTGCTTTCTGGACAAATTAACTCTGCCTACAACGAACCCACCAAGATTTGTACTGCTTTAGCACCTGGGGGGGTCGGTTGTGCCCAATTACCTGTTCTGTCTGCAAAAACATACCCTCAAGCTGTACTGCTTTCTTGGACACATTAACTCCTGCCTACAACGTACCCACAAGATGTACTGCTTTCTAGCACACATGCATACCTGTCTGCAACATACCCTCAAGCTGTACTGCTTTCTTGGACACATTAACTCCTGCCTACAACGTACCCACAAGATGTACTGCTTTCTAGCACACATGCATACCTGTCTGCAACATACCCTCAAGCTGTACTGCTTTCTTGGACACATTAACTCCTGCCTACAACGTACCCACAAGATGTACTGCTTTCTAGCACACATGCATACCTGTCTGCAACATACCCTCAAGCTGTACTGCTTTCTGGACACATAACTCTGCCTACAACGTACCCACAAGATGTACTGCTTTCTAGCACACATGCATACCTGTCTGCAACATACCCTCAAGCTGTACTGCTTTCTTGGACACATTAAATCCTGCCTACAACGTACCCATCAAGATTGTACTGCTTTCTGCACACATGCATACCTGTCTGCAACATACCCTCAAGCTGTACTGCTTTCTAGCACACATGCATACCTGTCTGCAACATACCCTCAAGCTGTACTGCTTTCTAGCACACATGCATACCTGTCTGCAACATACCCTCAAGCTGTACTGCTTTCTAGCACACATGCATACCTGTCTGCAACATACCCTCAAGCTGTACTGCTTTCTAGCACACATGCATACCTGTCTGCAACATACCCTCAAGCTGTACTGCTTTCTAGCACACATGCATACCTGTCTGCAACATACCCTCAAGCTGTACTGCTTTCTAGCACACCATGCATACCTGTCTGCAACATACCTCAAGCTGTACTGCTTTCTAGCACACATGCATACCTGTCTGCACATACCCTTCAAGCTGTACTGCTTTCTAGCACACATGCATACCTGTCTGCAACATACCCTCAAGCTGTACTGCTTTCTAGCACACATGCATACCTGTCTGCAACATACCCTCAAGCTGTACTGCTTTCTAGCACACATGCATACCTGTCTGCAACATACCCTCAAGCTGTACTGCTTTCTAGCACACATGCATACCTGTCTGCAACATACCCTCAAGCTGTACTGCTTTCTAGCACACATGCATACCTGTCTGCAACATACCCTCAAGCTGTACTGCTTTCTGCTAGCACATATTCCTGCCTGTCTAATCCGCTTAGTGTGCTCCCTGCTTTCCGTTAAATTTATGTTTACTGCCGAGGACTTGGACAAGACAGTCCACAGAAAACCTGAACTGTCCAGAATTATTTTAAACGACAGAGAATACCGCAAACCTCTGTTTAGAGTGCCCCAGTGTTTCTTTTTCCGACGACGCGTCGCCATTCCGTCGCCATTCCATCGAATGCGTCACCCCCCGGACCCCCAGAAATCGGAAAGCGCTGCCCCCCGACCCCCCCAGGCTCCGCGCTTCGCACTCTGCCATGCGATGGCTACGCAACTATCCTGAAAGCAGGGTTGAGTAGCCCAAGTAGCTACTCAACCAGGACTACAGAATTCTGAAATAAAAAACACTGGTGTGCCCCCAGCTTTCCGTGGTGATCGCAAGGATAGACTTGGCATTGGAAGACAGTGAGCAGCCGGAGTTGGCTGAAAAACACGTTACAATTTAAATTCAAATTCAAATTATATCCCACATCCACTCCTAACTGCGTTTGGATGGGGGCCTAGAGCTAAATCGTCCTAGGGCTGATTTCTACCACACATTCAAAGCTGCCTGCGACATACCCCCCCCCCCCCCCCCCCCCCCCCCCCCCATCCCCTCCTGACTGTGCTGCTTTCTACCACAAATTTCCTCCTGCCTGCATCGTACCCACCCGCCTGTACTGCTTCCAAGTGCAATTCCACGCCTGTCTGCGTTTGGATGGGAACCTAGAGCTAAATCGTCCTAGGGCTGATTTCTACCACACATTCAAAGCTGCCTGCGACATACCCCCCCCCCCCCCCCCCCCCCCCCCACCCCAGCCCCCACCCCCCCCCCCCCCCCCCCCCCCCATCCCCTCCCAGCTGTACTGCTGTCTACCAAAAATTACTCCTGCCTGCATCGTACCCACTTGCCTGTACTGCTTCCTAGTGCAATTTCACACCTGTCTGCGTTTGGATGGGAACCTAGAGCTAAATCGTCCTAGGCTGATTTCTACCACACATTCAAAGCTGCCTGCAACATACCCCCCCCCCCCCCATCCCCTCCTGGCTGTACTGCTTTCTACCACAAATTTACTCCTGCCTGCAGCATACCCACCTGCATGTACTGCTTTCTAGTGCAAATTCACACCTGACTGCGTTTGGATGGGGACCTAGGGCCAAAGCATCCAAGGGCTGATTTCTACCACAAATTCAAAGCTGCCTGCAGCATACCCACCCGCATGTGCTGCTTTCCAGTGCAAATTCACACCTGACTGCGTTTGGATGGGGACCTAGGGCCAAAGCATCCAAGGGCTGATTTCTACCACACATTCAAAGCTGCCTGCAGCATACCCACCCGCATGTACTGCTTTCCAGTGCAAATTCACACCTGACTGCGTTTGGATGGGGACCTCAGGGATTTGTATTTCCGCTATATATAGCGATCGCTAGTTTTGAGCCCGTTTTAGCAAAAATATCGCTATAAAAAAAAGCAAAAAAAAAGTTTGTTTTTATTTTTGCCCTCAATTGCCCTAAAAAGCTACAAAAAGCAATAAAAAGCTACAGAAAGCACTAGAACGCTGTCCCTGGAGGAGGCATAAGACCATAAAGCTAGGAAAAAAACACTTTCAGATTTGAAAAAAAATCACTGGGGGACCTAAGGCCAAAGCATCCAAGGGCTGATTTCTACCACAAATTCAAAGCTGCCTGCAGCATACCCACCCGCCTGTACTGCTTTCCAGTGCAATTTCACACCTGACTGCGTTTGGATGGGGACCTAGGGCCAAAGCATCCAAGGGCTGATTTCTACCACAAATTCAAAGCTGCCTGCAGCATACCCACCCGCCTGTACTGCTTTCTAGTGCAAATTCACACCTGACTGCGTTTGGATGGGGACCTAGGGCCAAAGCATCCAAGGGCTGATTTCTACCACAAATTCAAAGCTGCCTGCAGCATACCCACGCGCCTGTACTGCTTTCTAGTGCAATTTCACACCTGACTGCGTTTAGATGGGGACCTAGGGCCAAAGCGTGCATAGAAGTAATGTGAGATGATCCTGCTGACTGGGTTCCGTATCGTGTTGAAGTACACGGGGGCCGTTTCGTTCAACATCTCAAAGTCCACAAAACGGAAGTGGAAATCGATGAGCTGCACGAGGGGGGAATGGATGTGGAAGGGTTAGTGGCCTGCTTTCTTGCTAATCTTATACTTTTATTTTATATTATATTTTTCAATTCAGATTATGTAAAGTATTTTTTAAAATTCAGATTAATTGTTTAACTCATATTCTGTTAAGTAAAAACCGGAAGAGAAAATCGATGAGTTGCATGAGGGGGAAATCGATGCGGAAGGGTTAGTTGCCTGCCGTCTTGCTGATCTTATACTTGTATTTTATATGACATTTAATTCAGATTATATAATATACAAAACGGAAGGGCTACTCGATGAGCTGCCTGAGGGGAAATGGATGTGGAAGGATTATTTGCCTGCTGTCTTGCTTATCTTATACTTTTATTTTTATATTACATTTAAATCAGATGATACAATATAAAAAACGAAAGTGATCATCAATGAGCTGAATAAGGGGGAAATTCATGTGGAAGGGTTAGTGGCCTGCTTTCTAACTGATCTTATACTTTTATTTTATATAATTGGCGAGCTGCATGGGGTAGAAATGGACGTGAAAGGTTTAGTTGCCTGCTTTTTTGCTTATCTTATTCTTTATTTCATTTAATATTTAATCTAGGTTACATAATATATACTGCCTGCTTACTTACTTTACTTTACTTTACTTTCTTACCTTTCTTTCTTACTTTACTTTCTTACCTTTCTTTCTTACTTTACTTTCTTACCCTTTTTTATTGCCTGGTCGGTTGCTTGTATGTTGTCTGCTTTCTTGCTTATTTTAATTACCGGTCAGTTGCATGTATGTTGCCTGCTTTCTTGCTTATTTTAATTACCAATCAGTTGCATGTATGTTGCCTGCTTTCTTGCAAATTTTAATTACCAGTCAGTTGCATGTATGCTGCCTGCTTTCTTGCTTATTTTAATTACCAGTCAGTTGCATGTATGTTGCCTGCTTTCTTGCTTATTTTAATTACCAGTCAGTTGCATGTATGCTGCCTGCTTTCTTGCTTATTTTAATTACCAGTCAGTTGCATGTATGTTGCCTGCTTTCTTGCTTATTTCTTTACTTCTTTCTTGTTTACTGCTTGCGAGCTTTCTTGTTTACTGCAATGCCTACTGGCCAGATTGTTTGTGGTCAGGCACGCTGATTTGAGGTGCTTGAGTGTAAAAGCGCTGGTGGTACTATGGTTACCTGCTTGCTTGCCTGGCTGGCTGGTGTCATGATTGGCAAGCTGGTGTCTGGTGCTTGAGTGTGAACGCGCTGGTGGTACTATGGTTACCTGCTTGCTTGGCTGGTTGGCTGGTGTCAGGACTGGCAAGCTGGTGTCAGGTGCTTGAGTGTAAAAGCGCTGGTGGTACTATGGTTACCTGCTTGCTTGCCTGATTGGCTGGTTTCAGGATTGGCAAGCTGGTGTCAGGTGCTTGAGTGTGAACGTGCTGGCAGTACTTTGGTAACCTGCTTGCTTGCCTGATTGGCTGGTTTCAGGTGCTTAAGGCGCTGGTGGTACAACTGTGCATGAATTGATCTGTACCGTAACACCAACCCCCTGGGGCGGCCTTTCGGATGGCCCTACCTAACCAATTTCCGGACCCCACCCTCGGAAAGGACCAAATCCCTGAAAGCTACCAGAAGGCCCCCTTTCCAAACGAAACACTAAGATCTGATCAGCTTGTCCTCATTCTGCTTGGACATGATTGTCAAAGATAACCATTTGGGAAAGTAACCCTTTCCACACACACACACACACGCACACACACACGCACGCACACACACACACACACACACACACATACACACACACACATCCCCAAGCAGCCCTCTGTACCCAACCATAGACACCCTTTTCACCATCCCATCCTTACTTTGTCTTAGACACCATTGGACACCCATTCCACACACACACCTAAGCAGCCCTTTCTACCCATCCATAGACAACCTTTCCACCATCCCATCCTAGCTTTGTCTTAGACACCATTGGACACCCATTCCACACACACACCTAAGCAGCCCTTCTACTCATCCATAGACAACCTTTCCACCATCCCATCCTTGCTTTGTCTTAGACATCATTGGACACCCATTCCACACACACACCTAAGCAGCCCTTTCTACCCATCCATAGACAACCTTTCCACCATCCCATCCTTGCTTTGTCTTAGACACCATTGGACACCCATTCCACACACACACCTAAGCAGCCCTCTCTACCCGTCCATAGACAACCTTTCCACCATCCCATCCTTACTTTGTCTCTTCTATAAAAACAGGGGCACCACTTTTCTAGAAAGCTACAGCTACACTCTAGTGAATGCCTTTTGTGTCTGCCTTTTTGCGTTTTTGTGTGTGTGTGTTTGTGTGTGTGGGGGGTGAGGTAGTGGGAGGGTGGGATGGGTGAGTGGGTGGGTTGGGAGGTGGTTGTGGGTGTGTGGGGTGAGTGGTTCATAAGGACAGGCCGTGGATCTCGAAAATGGTGGTTACGTTGAATGCCTTTTGTGTCTTAGTCTTTTTGCGCTAACTTGCTTTAACAAGGCTACTACTTATTCAGTTCTAAAGCATCAATAATAATTTGAGACTTTTTTTCAAAACGGTGCATACAAAAAGACACCTGAGTACACCCTTGCCACACACACACCTAACCAGCCCTTTCTACCCATCTGAAGACAACCTTTCCACCATTCCATACTTGCACACTATTGGACACCCATTCCACCCACCCATCTTTTTACCTATCCTTTTACAACCTTTGTACCTATCCTTGTACACCCTTTGTACCTATCCTTGAACACCCTTTGTACCTATCCTTGTACACCCCTTGTACCTATCCTTGAACACCCTTTGTACCTATCCTTGAACACCCTTTGTACATATCCTTGTACACCCTTTGTACCTATCCTTGAACACCCTTTGTACCTATCCTTGTACACCCTTTGTACCTATCCTTGAACACCCTTTGTACCTATCCTTGTACACCCTTTGTACCTATCCTTGAACACCCTTTGTACCTATCCTTGTACACCCTTTGTACCTATCCTTGAACACCCTTTGTACCTATCCTTGTACACCCTTTGTACATATCCTTGAACACCCTTTGTACCTATCCTTGTACACCCATTCCACACACACACCTTTGTACCTATCCTTTTGCACCCTTTGTACCTATCCTTGTACACCCATTCCACACACACACCTTTGTACCTATCCTTTTGCACCCTTTGTACCTATCCTTGTACACCCTTTCCACCATCCCATAAAAACAACTAAAACCCCAAACCCTAAACCAAGACACTATTGGACACACCAGAGTTTTCCCTCCTTTTGAGGCTCTTCGATTGAAAAAGTTCACAAGTTTGGCCAGCTCTCCCTCGGCCGGCATGGGCTGTCCAGACGTCAGGCAAGACAACTGTGTCTTGGGGCACTTAACGTAGGGGGGGGCCACGTAATGCAACGCCTTCACTCTGCTGAGCTTGTCTATGTGGTCTTGCATGGAGGTTGATCCTGACTTGGGCACTCTGTTGTAAAGGATTAAATCTGCTCGCTTTGTTTTGGCTCTTATCCGCGAGTTCAGCCTCTCCAAGGGATTGAATGCATGAGCTGCTGCATCGTCAGCCACGCTGCGGAGCGCATCTGAGTGAACATGCCAGAGGCTGTGTTGAGCCGAGGAAGGGACGGGAGCGAATATGTGCAAACAAATGGAAACTATTAGCACGCTGGAAAGCAGCGAGCGGAGAGGGCGGCAGATCTGGCGCATGGGCCTCATGTCGGAGAGCACGTGGCAGCCCTAGGGGAGAGTTAGCGGAAATTGAAGCTGCCAGAGGGATGTGCTGGTTGCCCCCATTGAGCAAGGGGGGAGATACTCGCAACCTCGGAACTTTGAAAAATATCTGCCCAATGAATCAATGATGCGAACAGCTTCGGGTGTGTTTCCAGTTAGTGGGGCAGGGACTGGTTTCTCAAATTGGCGATGATCTGTAAGCCTCAAACCTCATCGAGAGAATCCTGGAGAGAATCCTTGGTGCTCGCCGGCAGGCCATAGGCCAGGGGCCGCCCTTCTCGCCGGTGCTGCCCGCTGGCAGCAAGGATTGGCGCACGGAAATTGTTTCCAGTCAAGTGGGGTAGTGGCAACTAGGTTGTTTGATAAAGTTTGATCTAGTTCGACCTAATTGCACAAATGGGCAACTCCGCCCCGTGCAACCCTGGCCCCCGCCATGGCCCTGGGCGGGCTCCGCCAAACAGCAAATTTGAAAACGCCTGCCCTGATCTGATCGGTTGAAAGGGGCGAGGAGGGTAGGTGGGGAAGTTAGCCTCAAATCAAGTTACTGCTTTCCAACCAAGTTTAGTCCATTTTCGTACCGGGTAACATGTCCAGTGAAAGCCACGATTCATTTACCTCAAGCGTTACGGATTCTTTCCCGATAGCACTGCGTGAAATTCCTTGACCAACATCTCATTCCGTTCTTATAGAAGCCGCGCCAACGTGCGTTGATTTCGTTTCAGTTCGTTATTCTCCAATTGTTCGTCCTTCTCCAATTGCTACTACTGACAGACGACCCAGCAAACGACCGCCGTTGCGCCAACTGTTCAGTCTCCCTTGACCGGAGTCCGATTCGAAAATATTCTGCTGCCCCATTTGTCGCATCACAACAGCAGTCCCGTACTGTCACTCCATATTTCTAATCTAGAGAGACTACCTCAGCCTCTACAATCTCTGGTCTTTCCAGCTCCCCCCCCCCCCCCCCTCCCCCATCTTGCTTGAGGTCATCCCTTCCATGCTGCCAATGGATTCAGCATCTTGAAAGCCATCGGTTTCTGAATTAGCTCAGGTACTAAAGGGCAGCTTTGCCAGTTTTTGAGGTGCATGCAACCTTTCAGCATGCCACTGATCATTGCCAAGATTGGCACACAATAACATCGGGAAACCTACATGACGCGAGCGTGTTCCAGTACCACACCCTTCATGTTGGTAGGCTTTCTAAACACACATCCTACTTACATTCCACTATAGGACCAAAGGGATTGTGAGGGGTCGGTGATGTCATTGGCTGAGCATGTGTGATGGTGTCTGCGTTTCCATGACTACACACTGCATGGAGGTGCTTCTAACACACATCTACAAGCGTGGCCAGACACCCGATCAAACACCCAGGGATGCCTTCAATTATCATGATGTGCCTTTTCCAAGACCACGATATTCAACTGCCATGGTGGTGTATCCTTGCAGCTCAGTAGCACAATACCAACTCATCAGCCCATACGGCAAACCCAGTCTTGTACAAGCCATCTCAAGCGAACATTGGCGCTGTTCCATGACCACACACTGCATGGTGGTGCCTCTAACGCCCACATCGGATACAAGCATGGCCAGACTAAATAACCCCAGGGATCTGCTGCCAGTTCACGAGATGTTGTCCGCGGTGTCCAATGAGCCACACTGCAGGTGGTGCCCTATGTACACACACATTACAAGAAATGCACTGATAAACCGAGGGGGATGGGCATGCATTGGATGGATTGCGCTTGTGTCGCATGAGCAAACACTGCATGGTGGTGCCTGTAAACACACCATACTCACCAATCATGCCCACTTTAGTGCCAAGATAAGCACGGACATTTTGCCTGACGAGTGTGTGACTGTTTCACATGCCCACGGCATGAACAGCAGGCGGTAGTCCACTAGCGGCACTGTTTGGTGTCTCTTTTTCGGCTCAGCGCACGTGCTACCATCGCTCCCACTGGCAAACCCACGTCATGGTAGACATCTCCGCATACATGGGGCGGCGTGTTCCGACTTGACAACACCCTGCATGATCTAGGGTGCGCGGAGACGAAATATTTCTAACACACAAATCTACAGCAGGGCCCATCTACCACCTCGAGACCCTCGGTGTGCTTGCATTCACGAGGAGACGAGCCTGTTCCAATGACACACACTGCATGTGGTAGCTTCTGTAACATCAGACAACAGTTCTACAAAGCATGCCACTATACCTTTCGCATCACTGATGAAGCAGAGGCGCTGTTCTTGCCTAACCAACCCCTGCATGGTGGTGCCTCTCACACACATCTACATAATGCCACATACCTTCATTCCACGAGGACAATCGCGTTTCCATGACCACACATCTGTCATGTGGTTGCCTGTAAAAACACATCTCAAAGGGTCCAAACAAGCATGCCACTATCCCTTGCATTCCACCGATGACGAGGAGCAGACGCTGTGATTCCATGACCACAGCACTGGCGTGGTGGTGCCTGTAGCACACATCTACAACAATGTGACCACAATGCCACCCAGGGGATGACTTGTCATGTCACGGGACACGGCTCTGTCCAAGATGACCACACTAGCTTTGGCATGGGGGGTCGGATGCCTAAGTAAACAGCCACCTATCTAACAAAGAATATGCCGACGGTATAATACCTTGGCACATCACAGTAAACCAAAGCGTCGCTCGTGTTCCAACTGAGCACACACGTGGCATGGTGTGTCCTGTAAACACACATCCATACAATGCATGGCCACTATAGGCCTTGCAATTCACGAGGACGACAGCGCTGTTGGCCATACCCCCACCAGCCTGCAATGCTGCGCCAGAGGGGGTGGTTTGGCCGAATCTAACAACACAAGTCTAGCACATAATAGCCCACTAACCCACAGCTCATGTACCTGCTTGCATTCACGAGGATCGGGCGCGTGTTCCATGAGCACACCCTGCATTGGGTGGGCCTGTAACACCCCTCTACAAGCAGGCCCCTTAAAACCTTGCCATGTCACGAGTCGAGCGCTGTTCCATGACCACACACTGCATGATGGTGCCTGTAACACACATCTACAAGCATGCCACTACCCAGGGGTGCTTGCATTCACGAGGACAGGTCCTGTGCCATGACCCACACGCCTGGTGTGCCTTTACACCATCACAAGCATGGCCACTATAACCTTTGCATTCACTAGACAGCGCTTTTCCATGACCACCAGCACTGCCTGGTGTGCCTGTAACACACTCTAAAGCATGCCACTATACTTGATTCAGTGACAGCGCTGTTTTCCATGACCCACACCTGCCATGGTGTGTTCCTTGTACACACATCTACAAGCATGTGCCACGAAAGTACCCAGGGTTGCTTTGCATTCACGAGACAGCGCTGTTCCATGACCACACACTGCATGGTGGTGCCTCTAACACACATCTACAAGCATGCCACTATACCTTGCATTCACGAGGACGAGCGCTGTTCCATGACCACACACTGCATGGTGGTGCCTGTAACACACATCTACAAGCATGCCACTATACCTTGCATTCACGATGACGAGCGCTGTTCCATGACCACACACTGCATGGTGGTGCCTGTAACCAACGATCTACATCATGCCACTCTACCCCGGGTGCCTTGCATTCACGAGGACAGGCGCTGTTCCATGACCACACACTGCATGGTGGTGCCTGTAACACACATCTACAAAGCACGCCACTAGACCTGCAAATTCAACGGAGGACGAGCGCTGTTCATACCACACACGCATGGTGGTCCTGTACACAATCTCAACAGCCACTATACCGTTGCATTCACGGATGACGATCGCTGTTCCATGACCACACACTGCATGGTGGTGCCTCTAACACACATCTACAAGCATGCCACTATACCCAGGGGTGCTTGCATTCACGAGGACGGGCGCTGTTCCATGACCACACACTGCATGGTGGTGCCTGTAACACACATCTACAAGCATGCCACTATACCTTGCATTCACGAGGACGAGCGCTGTTCCATGACCACACACTGCATGGTGGTGCCTGTAACACACATCTACAAGCATGCCACTACCCAGGGGTGCTTGCATTCACGAGGACAGGCGCTGTTCCATGACCACACACTGCATGGTGGTGCCTGTAACACACATCTACAAGCATGCCACTATACCTTGCATTCACGAGGACGAGCGCTGTTCCATGACCACACACTGCAAGGTGGTACCTCAAACACACACCAACAAACAAATGCACATAATCAAGTTCATCTGGTCCTCTGATCCTGCCTAAGCCTGATATGCATTCTTTGAGACACACCGCAGGCTTGACCTACTGATATTCCCCCCACTCTATCCCACCCCATCCCACCCCACCCCACCCCAGGGTCGACATGGGTCGCGAGTTGAAGGCCTCCAGCTGGCAGGCAATAGTCAACTTTGTGAACTGTAATCTGGGTGCCCATAGACACCTTTGCCTGCAATTTCTACCCCACCCACCCCCACCCCCACCCACTCACACTCACACCCCGCCCCCACCCCACCCCACCCCATCCCAGGGTCGACATGGGTCGCGCGGTGAAGGCCTCCAGCCGGCAGGCAATTGTCAACTTTGTGAACTGTATTCTGGTGGCCCATAGACACCTTTGCCTGCAATTTATATCCCCCCCCCCCCCCCACACACACCACCACCACCACCACCACCACACACCACACAACTTCATCCCCCCCCATCTCTAACCCCCCCACCTACCCCACCCACCCACCCCATAGTCGACATGGGTCGCGAGGTTAAGGCCTCTAGCCGGCAGGCAATTGTCAACTTTGTCAACTGTATTCTGGGGGCAAGCGTGCTCGGCTACCCATACAGTTACAAGTCTTCTGGCCTGGTGCTGGGAACGATCCTTATGGCAGTCTCTTTCATAGCCAGCCGCTACTCCTACCAACTGCTGCTGCTGTGCAGTCAGCTCAGCAGCCGTCGTTCACTGGAGGACTTGACGGAACAGGCAAATGGGAAAATGGGTAGGCAGCTGCTGCAGCTGTGTACTGCCGGAATCAACTTGGGGGCCATGGTGGCGTACCTCAACATTCTAGCTGATGTGCTGTCCAGTGTCGCCGGCACAATCATTCCTCCAGGAGCCGAGCCCTCGAGAACAGCGTATTTGGTTGGTGAGTTCCCGAATAGTTGGTTAGTTGGTGAGTCCCAAAATATTCGGTTAGTTGGTGAATCCCAAAATTGCATGCTTGGTTGGTGAGTCCCCAAATACTCGGTTAGTTGGTGAGTCCCAAAATTGCGTGCTTGGTTGGTGAATCCCAAAATTGCGTGCTTGGTTGGTGAGTCCCAAAATAGTTGGTTGGTTGGTGAATCCCAAAATTGCGTGCTTGGTTGGTGAGTCCCAAAATAGTTGGTTGGTTGGTGAATCCCCAAATTGCGTGCTTGGTTGGTGAGTCCCAAAATAGCGTACTTAATTGGTGAATCCAAAAACACTTTTTTGGTTGGTGTATCTAAAAATACTTGTTTAGTGAGTCCCAAAATTGCATGCTTGGTAGGTGAGTCCCAAAATAGTTGGTTGGTTGGTGAATCCCCAAATTGCATGCTTGGTTGGTGAGTCCCAAAATAGTTGGTTGGTTGGTGAATCCCCAAATTGCATGCTTGGTTGGTGAGTCCCAAAATAGTTGGTTGGTTGGTGAATCCCCAAATTGCATGCTTGGTTGGTGAGTCCCAAAATAGTTGGTTGGTTGGTGAATCCCCAAATTGCATGCTTGGTTGCTGAGTCCCCAAACAGTTGGTTGGTTTGTATATCCCAAAATTGCATGCTTGGTTGGTGAGTCCCCAAATAGCGTGCTTAATTGGTGAATCCCAAAATACTTTTTCGGTAGGTCCCCAAATAGCTTTCTTGGTTGGTGTATCCCAAAATACTTGTTTTGTGAGTCCCAAAATAGCGTACCTAATTGGTGAATCCAAAATCATTTTTTATTAGGTCCCGAAATAGATTTCTTGGTTGGTGTATCCCAAAATACTTGTTTTGTGAGTCCCAAAATTGCTTGCTTGGTAGGTGAGTCTCCAAATAGCGTGCTTGGTTGGTGAATCCCCAAACACTTTTTCGTTATGTCCCAAAATAGCTTTCTTGGTTGGTGGATCCCCCCAAAATCGGTCAGTGAGTCCCAAAATTGCATGCTTGGTGAGTGAGTAGACTCCCAATTGCGTATTTGGTTGGTGAGTAGAATCCAGCTCAGTAGAATCCAGCTCAGTAGAATCCCAAAATAATTAGTGAGTAGAATCCCAAAATTGAATGCTTGCAAAACCATCCACCACCACTACCTGAATGCTTGCCATCCATGAAGATTCATCAACACCGCTACCATGCCCACCTCAACCACCAGGCCTATGACCGCCAGCATGCTCACCACCACCTCAGCAACCAGCACCACCAGCAGCACTACCACCTACGCAATCACCACCTCCTCCTCCTCAACCACCACCTCCACCTCCTAAACCACCACCACCACGTATGCAACCACCACCTCCTCCGCAACCACCACCACCACCACCTCCGTAACCATCACCATCACCACCACCACTACCACCTCCTTCGCAACCACCTCCTCCGCAACCAGCACCACCACCTATGCAACTATCACCACCTCCGCAACCACCACCACCTACGTATCACCACTACCTACGCAATCACCACTACCTACTCAATCACCACCACCTACGCAACCACCACCACCACCACCACCACCACCACCACCACCACCACCGCAACCACCACCACCTTCCCAACCACCACCACCACCACCACTCCCTACCCACATGCCCACTCCTACAGGCCCTGCCCACAACAGCCAGGCAGGTCATCCCCACATCATTCACACCATCCCATACCATTTTCACTCCATCCCACACCTTTTCCCCACCCTCCCATTTTCACACCCACACCATTTTCACACCCTCCCATTTTCACACCCACACCTTTTCCACACCATCCCACACCTTTTTCACACCATCCCATTTTCACACCATCACTCATCTTCTCCCCCCGCAGGTGCCACAGTGTTCGGAGTGCTCCCACTGTCCATGATTGTGAGAGACCATGCCGTCCTGGCAAACATTTTCACACCATCCCATTTTTGCCCCCCCCCCCCCCCCCCCCCCCTTCTGGGGGGCAAGAGCTCCCAGATTCACCCCGTTGTCTGTCTGTGCGACCGACCGACCGACCGAAATAACGAAGCCTGACACGTCAGCCAACTGTCTCATAACTAACTGGCTTCGGTCTGCTCCATTCCATTGCCACCTGTCGTTCCGTTGCCAGCACTCTCCGCCATTTTTCCGTGTCGCTTGCAACCCTGCATACAACTTGTCACTCCATCCTACACCTTTTTCACACCATCCCATTTCCACACCATCCCTCACCTTTTCCCCCGCAGGTGTCACAGTGTTCGGAGCACTCCCAGTGTCCATGATCGTGAGAGACCATGCCGTCCTGGCTACGTTCTCGCGAATCTCTGTCATCTTCATGGCGGTCTTCTCGATGGTCATCTTCCTTTTCGCAGTAACTCCAACATTCTCCAGTGAGTCCCCTCCCCCCCTACCTCTACCCCCCCCTTACCCCTATCCTCCCCCCCCACCCCACACACACCAGACCACTTCACCTAAAAATTCCCCCCTTTCATCTGCAGCAACCACACATGCGTCAGAGGGGACAGTGCACATGTGGAGGCTTGATGGTGCTTTGGTTGCATTTCCGATGATGGCGTACAGGTGGGTTGAACAGTATTTTGTATCTCTTTGTTTTTATTTGTATTTCTTTTGTATCTACCGGTATTTTTATTTCTTTATGTACTTATTTTATATCTCTTTTTATTTCTTTTTTATCTATTTTTATTTTTCATTTTTTCATTTTTTCATTCGTACAGTGGGGGGGGGTGGGGGGGGGGCAACTTCTAACCAAAATGGCACCATCCCCCAACTTTGTAGATATCATAGAGAGGATGAAGAATCCATGATTTTTCTCTTAATTTGGCCCAGTAGAAAAAAAGTAATGGTCCTTCAAAGTGTGGGGGCGCAGGGGGGGGATCGAGGGGATAATGTGTCATTTTCAAAAAAGTAGGTACTTTTCAGGCACTTTTTTCTAGCCCTCAGAATGACATGGGAGTGGAACTAGGGCGTTCTTCTAATAAACACCAGTCCATATATGCCATTGGGGGAGAGATCCACCACATAATATGCCCAGGGCAGAGGGGTGTGTGTATGGGGGGGGGGTCCAGGGTCTCTCTCTCTCTCTCTCTCTCTCTCTCTCTCTCCACACACACACACAACACCATAACCAACACATGAACAAGGGCGTACAGAGCGAGACTTCGTGGTAGTTCACTGCTTCTTCTTCATCCCGTCCCATCACTGTGCGTCTAGCTTCGTTCTGGTGCCTAGTGCTATGTGATGTTATTCAATGGACCCACAATCGAAGGGAACGACCTGCGACAAGTGCGGTAAACAATTTATTTGCGGCGACCACGGAAACTTAGGGCGCCATCAGAACTCTCTTGTGTTCTTGGCTGCAGTCAAACAGATGTCGAGATTCAGCAGCGCATCAAAGCAATTGATTACCGTTTCCTTCCAGCCTTTGAGCGCTACGGCAGCTGGTGGGGTGGCGGCAACAGTGGTTCATTGATGATGATGATTTTCTATGCTTCAAACATTCCCAATGGACTCGAGACCAACCCCAATAGATAGGCCTTTAAAAACCCTGTAATATGAGCATAATTAGACACCATAACACACAGTGGTGGCTGAGATAGTGGCTGTGCAGTGGGTTCTGGAGCCGGGGGGGGGGGGGGGGGGTCTGCAAGAAGGGTTCCCTTCACACTTTTTTGGGATGGTGTTTTTCACTTTTTTTTGCCCCACCCCCCCCCCCCCCCCCCCTTGCTATTGTATCTCTTTTTAATTCTTTTGTATTTCAGATTTATGTGGGCCAGCTTGTGTATCTACTTGGGCTACTCAAGCCTGGTTTCATGCGACCTCTGATACTCTACCTGTACCCCACTGCATCTTTTACAGCCCATCCATATTACTTGTTCCAACTTGTTCTCAACTGTCTCACACCCCCCCCCCCCCCCCCCCCCCCCCCCCCGCCCCCCCCCCCCCCTCCTGCAGCTTTACAGCCCATCCATACCACCTCCCTATACATGCCAAAGTAAAAACCCAACTATGTGACCTCTGTACCTCCCCCCCCTCCCCCCTGCAGCTTTACAGCCCATCCATATTACCTGGGCATCTATTCCAACCTCAAAAACCCGACCATGCCAAGGATGGCACGTGTGACCACTCTGGTGAGATTTTTGACCATTCTTCTTAGTATGGAGTAACCCTGAATGCTGAGCAACCCTGATTCTTCTTAGTGCTGAGAACCTGGGCATCTATTCCAACCTAAAAAAAAACGACGATGCCAATGATATGCAAAACAGATGTGTAGTGCGAGAGGCAAAAAACTCATATATACGAAATGGACAACAAACGAAAACGACACTCTCATAATGAACAACACATATGATAAAAAGATCATACAAAATCATATGATTTAATATCAAATGATATGGTGCCCCAGGCCAAAGTTACCTAGTCAGACCGCTGGCATCATATGATATCATATGATCACATGATATCATATGATATCATATTACCGATCCCTACACGTGTGACTACTCTGGTGAGATTTTTGAACAGTCTTCTTAGAACTGAGTGACCCTGAGTACTGAGCAACCCTGATTCATCTTAGTGCTGAGAACCTGGGCATCCACTCCAACCTCAAAAACCCGACAATGCCAACTCATGGATGGCACGCGTGACTACTCTGGTGACATTTTTGACCAATCTTCTGAGTACTGAGCAACCCTGATTCATCTAAGTGCTGAGAACCTGGGCATCCATTCCAACCTCAAAAACCCGACAATGCCAACTCAAGGATGGCATAAGTGACTACTATATATGGATATATGTATGTATGGGTGACTACTGGATATATGTATGTATGGGTGACTACTGGATATATGTATGTATGGGTGACTACTGGATATATGTATGTATGGGTGACTACTGGATATATGTATGTATGGGTGACTACTGGATATATGTATGTATGGGTGACTACTGGATATATGTATGTATGGGTGACTACTGGATATATGTATGTATGGGTGACTACTGGATATATGTATGTATGGGTGACTACTGGATATATATATGTATGGGTGACTACTGGATATATGTATGTATGGGTGACTACTGGATATATGTATGTATGGGTGACTACTGGATTCATGTATGTATGGGTGACTACTGGATATATGTATGTATGGGTGACTACTGGATATATGTATGTATGGGTGACTACTGGATATATGTATGTATGGGTGACTACTCTGGTGAGATTTTTGACAATTCTTCTTAGTAGTGAGTAACCCTGAATGCTGAGCAACCCTGATTCTTCTTAGCACTGAGTAACGCTGAATGCTGAGCAGCCCTGATTCTTCTTAGTACTGAGTAACGCTGAATGCTGAGCAGCCCTAATTATTCTTAGTACTGAGTAACGCTGAATGCTGAGCAGCCCTAATTCTTCTTAGTAGTGAGTAACGCTGAATGCTGAGCAGCCCTAATTCTTCTTAGGACTGAGTAACCCAGAGCACTGAATATTACCGATCCCTATTTATATATCAATGTTTCATATATTCTATTACATACTCTGCTATATCTACTCTTCTGGGTTCCCCGTCCCCTCTCCCCCCTCCCCACCCCTCTCCGCACACACGCACGCACACACCCACACCACACACAAACACCACACACACCACACACACACACACATCCACACACCACACACACCACACACCACACACCACACACAACACCACACACAACACACACAAACAACACACACACCCTGGCAGGCCATGTTTTCGGTAGCGTTTACAGCGTTTACCCCACCCCCTATCCGCACCCACACACCCACACCACACACCCACACCCTGCCAGGCCATGTTTTTGGTAGCGTTTACAGCGTTTACCCCACCCCCTATCCGCACCCACACACCCACACCCTGCCAGGCCATGTTTTTGGCAGCGTTTACGTACTGGCTTGTGGGCGTCTGCGGCTACATTGCATTCAAGGATCGTACTTCAGGCGACTTGTTACGGAACTTTGGTGCCGCTCATGTGGTAGGTGCCTCACTGACTCACTGACTGGCTGATTGACTGACTGACTCAATGACTGACTGGTAGATTGACTGACCAATCGCCTGTCTGCCAGCTTGACTGACTAACTTACTGACTGGCTGGCTGGCTGGCTGGCTGGTTACTTGGTGCCGCTCATGTGGTAGGTGCCTCACTCACTCACTGACTGGCTGATTGTCTGATTGACTGACCAACTGATTGACTGACTGATTAACTGCCTGCTTGACTGACTGACTGACTGACTGACTGACTGACTGACTGACTGACTGACTGACTGACTGACTGACTGACTGACTGACTGACTGACTGACGGAGTGACTGACTGACGGAGTGACTGATTGCCTGCCTGCCTGCCTGCCTGCTTGTTTGACTGACTGATCGATTGATTGGTTGAGTGATAGAGTGACTGATTGCCTACCTGCTTGACTGCCTGCCTGCCTGCCTGCCTGCCTGACTAAATGCCTGCCTACCTGACTGACCGGCTGGCTGACTGATTGATTGATTGATTGACCGAATGACTTATTGCCTGCTTGCTTGCTGACTGATTGATTGATTGATTGATTGATTGATTGATTGATTGATTGATTGATTGATTGATTGATTGATTGACGGAGTGACTTATTGCCTGCTTGCTTGCTGACTGACTGATTGATTGACAGAGTGACTTATTGCCTGCTTGCTTGCTGACTGACTGATTGATTGATTGATTGACAGAGTGAGTGACGGAGTGACTGATTGCCTGCCTGCTTGCTTGACTGCCTGTCTGGCGGACTGACCGGGTGGCTGACTGACTTATTGACTGATTGAGGGACTGACGGATTGCCTGACTAACTGCTTGCTTTACTAACTAACTGACTGGCTGACTGACTGACTGATACATCACCACCAACCATCACCAATCACCAGCCACCACCACCAACTCTCAAATAGGAGCACGCGATGCCTACAACTGTATATTAACCACCACCAACCACTCGCATTCTCACTCAAATGGGAGCACTAGGTGCCTACAACTGTCCACCGCCAACCGACACCACCAACCACCACCAACCACCTACAACCACTCGCTTTCCCACTCAGATGGGAGCACGCGGTGCCTACAACTGTCCACCGCCAACCGACACCACCAACCACCCCCCCCCCCCCCCCCCCCCCCCCCCCCCCCCCCCCCCCCCCCCCCGAAAAAACAAAAAAACCAACAAAAACCCCCCCCCCCCCCCCCCCCCCCCACCCCCCCCCCCCCCCCCCCCACCCCCCACCCCCCCCCCCCCCCCCCCCCCCCCCCCCCCCCCCCCCCCCCCCCCCCCCCCCCCCCACCAACCCCCCCCCCCCCCCCCCCCCGCCCCCCACCCCCACACACCAACCCCGTCCCACAAACCCCCAAGGGGAGCACGCACGTGACTACCCAAAACTGCACCCCGCATACCGCCACACCACCCAAAACCACCAACAACCCCACACTCCGCCTCTCCCTCCCTCAGGTGGAGCACGCAAGTGCCTACAACCTGTCAACGCACCCCAACCGAAACCACCAACACCAACAACCACTACGCTTTCTCACTTCAGATGGGAGCAGCGGTGCCTAAAAACTTCCACCGCCAACCGACACCACCAACCACCAACAACCACTCGCTTTCTCACTCAGATGGGAGCACGCGGTGCCTACAACTGTCCACCGCCAACCGACACCACCAACCACCACCAACCACCAACAACCACTCGCTTTCTCACTCAGATGGGAGCACGCGGTGCCTACAACTGTCCACCAACCACCACCAACCACCACCAACTACCACCAACCAACACCAACCACTTGCTTTCTCACTCAGATAGGAGCACGCGGTGCCTACAATTGTCCACACACCACCACCAACCACCGACAACCACCACCAACCAACACCAACCACTCATTTTCTCACTCAGATGGGAGCACGCGGAGCCTACGAGCGTGCAGTCAAGTTGTTATACGGTGTCTCTATCTTGGGATCTATCCCCCTTGTGGTGCTGCCCTTCTACAACATCCTTCTGCCCATGCTTGGCTTCGACCCCGTAGTGTGAGTTGTTGTGTGGTTTGGTGGTCAGCCCCAGTGCAAGCAAACAGGCTACCCCCCTAAACCTCACGCCTTATGAGTAGGCAAACTATTTAGTTGTTATACGGTGTCTCTATCTTGGGATCTATCCCCCTTGTGGTGCTGCCCTTCTACAACATCCTTCTGCCCATGCTTGGCTTCGACCCCGTAGTGTGAGTTGTTGTATGGTTTGGTGGTCAGCCCCAGTGCAAGCAAACAGGCTACCCCCCTAAACCTCACGCCTTATGAGTAGGCAAACTATTTAGTTGTTATACGGTGTCTCTATCTTGGGATCTATCCCCCTTGTGGTGCTGCCCTTCTACAACATCCTTCTGCCCATGCTTGGCTTCGACCCCGTAGTGTGAGTTGTTGTGTGGTTTGGTGGTCAGCCCCAGTGCAAGCAAACAGGCTACCCCCCTAAACCTCACGCCTTACGAGTAGGCAAACTATTTAGTTGTTATACGGTGTTTCTATCTTGGGTTCTATTCCCCTTGTGGTGCTGCCCTTCTACAACATCCTTCTGCCCATGCTTGGCTTCGACCCCGTAGTGTAAGTTGTTATTTGGTTTAGTGCTTGGCCGCAGTGCAAGCAAACAGGCTGCCCTTCTAAAACTCAGGCGTACTATTTAGTTTTTATACAGGGTCTCCATCTTGGGCTCTATTCTCCTTGTGGTGTTACCCTTCTGCAACATCCTTCTGCCCATGCTTGGCTTCGACCCCGTAGTGTAAGTTGTTGTGTGGTTTGGTGGTTGGCCCCAGTGCAAGCAAACAGGCTACCCCCCTAAACCTCACGCCTCGGAAGTTGGCGTACTATTTAGTTATACGGTGTTTCCATCTTGGGCTCGATTAACCACATTGCAGCCCCTCCAATGGTGGTGACTGATGCATGTGTACAGTGTGGTAGGGACTTCGGAGAGGAATAGGGTGGTAGGGACCAGCGAGTGGACGCAGGGGATACGCAGGTCTGATGTGACTGATGTCATATCCTTTCTCCAATGCAGGGGTATGCTTATGCTCCCATGCCTATGCTTGTGCTGCTCGTCCACAGCACCCTGCTGCCCCTGTGTGCTTTGGGAATTGTGCTGTCAGTAGATAGCCTTGGGACTTTAAAACCACTCTCATGCCTATGCTTGTGTTGTTCATCCACAGCACCCTGCTGCCCCTGTGTAGTTCAGGAATTGTGCTTTCAGTTCCCAGCCTGGCACCTTTGCAGCCCCTCCCATGCCTATGCTTGTGCTGCTCATCCACAGCACCCTGCTGCCCCTGTGTGCTTTGAGAATTGTGCTGTCAGTAGCTAGCCTTGGGACTTTAAAACCACTGTCATGCCTATGCTTGTGCTGTTCATCCACAGCACCCTGCTGCCCCTGTGTAGTTCAGGAATTGTGCTTTCAGTTCCCAGCCTGGCACCTTTGCAGCCCCTCCCATGCCTATGCTTGTGCTGCTCATCCACAGCACCCTGCTGCCCCTGTGTGCTTCGGGAATTGTGCTGTCAGTAGCTAGCCTTGGGACTATAAAACCACTCTCATGCCTATGCTTGTGCTGTTCATCCACAGCACCCTGCTGCCCCTGTGTAGTTTGGGAATTATGCTGTCAGTAGACAGCTGTGCACCTTTGCAGCCCCTCCCATGCCAATGCTTGTGCTGCTCATCCACAGCACCCTGCTGCTCCTGTGTGCTTTGGGAATTGTGCTGTCAGTAGCTAGCCTTGGGACTTTAAAACCACTCTCATGCCTATGCTTGTGCTGTTCATCCACAGCACCCTGCTGCCCCTGTGTAGTTCAGGAATTGTGCTTTCAGTTCCCAGCCTGGCACCTTTGCAGCCCCTCCCATGCCTATGCTTGTGCTGCTCATCCACAGCACCCTGCTGCCCCTGTGTGCTTCGGGAATTGTGCTGTCAGTAGCTAGCCTTGGGACTATAAAACCACTCTCATGCCTATGCTTGTGCTGTTCATCCACAGCACCCTGCTGCCCCTGTGTAGTTTGGGAATTATGCTGTCAGTAGACAGCTGTGCACCTTTGCAGCCCCTCCCATGCCAATGCTTGTGCTGCTCATCCACAGCACCCTGCTGCCCCTGTGTGCTTAGGGAATTGTGCTGCTACTGCACACAATTGCAAAAGTGATGATAACGCCTGGTGGGGCGTGCGTGGTATTGAGGGAACCCCGTCTTCCCGCAGTAGAGAACGGGCTGCTACTTTACTTGGACAAGCCTACCATGGCGGTTGACAGTGAACGCGAACACTAAAGCGCACCTCTAGGGCTTCGCACCCTGCACCTTAGTGTTTCTTCAAGCTCTACCAATGAGCCATTCGTCGAAACAGGATACATCCTTGCAACTACTCTCACGCCTACGTGCGCCCTTCTCCGATGCAGTGGTAGCTGAAACATGTGGGCTGGTGGTGACTGATGCATATGTGACTGATGATATGTACAGTGTGGTGGGGACTTGCGGGATATGTGACTGATGCATGTGTACAGTGTGGTAGGGACTTGCGAGTGCAGTAGGGTGGTAGAGACATACGAGTGGAAGCAGGAGATACGCAGGTGTGATGTGACTGATTTCATTTTGTCCTTTCTCCAATGGAGGGGTAGCTGAGCCACCTAGGGACTTAGGAGTGGAAGCAATGGTCTTATGTGACTGATGCCTCAGGTGACTGATTTCATGTCCTTTCTCCAATGGAGGGGCAGCTGAACCACCTAGGGACCTGCAAGTGGGAGCAAAGTTCTGATGTGGCTGATGTCACAGGCCGTATTTCCCACACCGTAGTTGGAGAAATGAAGTATTCAGGAGCGCGGCTCAGATTCGAACAGTCGCGATCAAATTCCGAATACCCTAAAACCCCAGGGCGAAACCAGGAGTAGCCGTACGCCGCGAATTCAAACAATACCCTGATCTCTGATTTCTGATTTCATGTCCTTTATCCAATGCAGGGGCAGCTCTGAGGGTCGGGGAAAGCAGCGCCTGTCTGATTCTGAGGATGACACAGAAGAGTCTTTTAGCCGCAAGTAAGTGGTCCTGTGTGTGTGGGGGGTGTGGGGGGGGTCCTAGATGATGAACCCTGGGGCCTGATAGAGAAATGATGTTGTGGGAGAGAAATGATGTTGTGGGGAGGAAGTAGAAGGGCGTTTAAACAATCACCTGAGGATGAGGCAGAAGAGTCTATCAGCCGCAAGTAAGTTGTGCTGGGGAAGTTAGCCCCTAATTAAGTTAGCCCCCAGTTTAGTCCAGGGGGGTTGGTGGTTTATATTTTGAGCTGATGGTTTAGGGTTCAGGGTAGAGGAGTAACGAATGTGAGGGTTAACTTAACTGGGGGCTAACTTCCCCACTGCAAGGTTGTTGGGGGGAAGAACAAGGGATTGGGAGGTCGAGGTGATTGGGAAGGAGCAGGGGTTGTTCTGAATGGTTTCTTGGTGCTTGGCATCGCGGGATCTTTCGTTCATCCACCTTCTTGGTCCTTCTGCGGGCGTCTTTTTGCTTTCGTGGGTTGGCATTCCGTGTTTCTATGGGTCGGCATTGTCATTCTGAGCGGATTTGCTTTCGGGGGTTATGTGCGTCCGTCGGGCCTGTTCTGCCTTGGGCCGGCTGCGGGGCCTTGTGTCTGGCGGGGTTTGGCGTCCCGGGGCTGGCGCCGGCTTGGCCGGCCTGCGGGGCTTGGGCTGGCGGGGTTGGGCCTCTTCGTCCCGTGGCGGCTTGGCCGGCTCCAGGGCCTTGGGATGCGGGGGTTCTGACACGCCTCTCCGTGAGGGCCGTTCGGCTTTGTCCGGCTGCTCGGCTGGTGTGTGCTAGCGCGGGTGTTCGGGCGTCCGCGGTCCTCGGCGGCTTGGCCGGCTCGGGCTGGTCTGGCGGGGTTGGGGCGTCCCGGGGCTGGGCGGCTTGGCCGGCGTGCGGGGCTTGGGCCTTGCGGGGTTGGGCCTCGGCGGTCCCGGGCGGCCTTGGCCGGCTGCGGGCTGGGGCTGGCTGGGTTGGTCTGCTCCGTTTCTTGCTCGGCCTTGGCCGGCTCGGGCTTGTCCACAGTCTCGGCGGGTGTCTGGCGTCCTGTCGCTTGCCGTGGTGCTTTGGCCGGTGGTATGCTTGGCTGGCTTGGGTTTGGGCGTCCTCGCTTGGCCGGGCCTTGCCTTCTGCGGGGCTTGGGCTGTGCGGGGGTTGCGTCGCTGGGCCGGCAGGCTTGGGCAGATTCGGGGCTTGGCTTGGCGGGGGTTGGAGTCTGCCGGGGCAGGGGGAGCGCAAGGATTCAGGGGATGGGATTGGAGGGGGTTGGGAGTATGGCGGTACGGTCGGCTTGGAAGATGAGGGGATTGTATGGAAGGGTTTGGGAGATGAGGGGAGGGAGTGATCGGAGGTGAGTGGATTGTGTATGGAGTGGGTTGGGAGGCTGAGGGTAGTATTATCGGAATGCGTGCTGCGGCTGGTCTGGCGGGGGTTGTTCGGCTTCCTGGTCCGGCGCTCGGCCGGCCTGCGGTGTATGTTTGTGACCTGGGTGTGTTGGCGGCTCGGGGCCGGTCGGCTCCCGGGCAGCTGCGGGTCTTGTGGATGGCGGGGGTTGGGCGATCTGCGGGCCCGTGCGGCTGGGCGGCTGCGTGGCTTGTGCGCTGGCGGGGGTTTGGCTTGTGCTGGGCCGGCGCGGCCGCGGGCCCGCTTCCGACTCGGCGCGGTACGCCCCGGAGCCCATTTCCCCACCTTTTTCGTGCCACTCACTTGGGGGCAGGTTAGGGAGGAGTTAACAGCAACATTAGGTGATTTTTTTTAAGCGCCCCTTTACTTGATCCCCACAACACCATCCCGATTAATTGGGCCTCCCCGGCTTTCATCATCTGACCCCCCCCCCCCCCCCCCCCCCCCCCCCACACCCACACACACACCTACCCCACCACTTTTGTCACCCATGAAACTCCTTGCTTTTACTCACAAACATATCACAAACACAACACAAACACATCACAAACACATAAAATGTGCGCCACCTGCAGTTACACCGACACCCAATCACCCTTGGCAACAGTGGGTGAGGACTCCAGTACTAGCAGTGATCTGTTGAGTAGATACGGCAGTGTGCCAACCAAGCATACGGGAACGGCACGCTCAAACCGAAGATCGCATTCCTCTGATCACCAGCTTGACGTGGTGGACCTTCGTCTGCAGGTGTGCGTGTGTGTTGTTTTGTATTTTGTGTGTGTGTGTGTGTGTGTTGTTTTGTATTTTGTGTGTGTGTGTGTCGTTTTGTATTTTGTGTGTGTGTGTGTTGTTTTGTATTTTGTGTGTGTGTGTCGTTTTGTATTTTGTGTGTGTGTGTGTGTGTGTTGTTTTGTATTTTGTGTGTGTGTGTGCGTGTGTGTTGTTTTGTATTTTTTGGAGTATGTGGGTTTTGTTTTGTCTTTTTGTTTTGGTGTGTGTGTGGTTCGGTTTTGGTCTTTTGTGTGTGTCCTGTTGTTTTTTTCGCTCTTTGTGGTGTGTGTCTTGTATTTCTCTTGTGTTTTTGTGGTTGTTTTCTCTTTTTGTGTTGTTGTTTTACTTGTTTTGTCTTTTGTCGTGTTCTGTGTCTCTTTTGCTGTTCTGTCTTTGTGGTGTTTTTTTGTGGGCTGTTTTGATCTTTTGTGATGTCTGTGTCCTTGTCTGGGCTGTTCTGGTCTTTTTGTGTGTTTCGTGGGGCTTGTTTTTGTCTTTTGTGTGGCTTGTGTCTTCTGTCCCGTTCCCGGGGTTCTCCCCTCCCGCCTGCCCCTCCTGTTCACCCGCCACCCCGCCGCCTTTGTGTGTCTTTATTGTTTGTTCTCTTGTTTTGCACTTTGTTCCCCGCTTTTTTTGTTTGTTTTGTTCATTTTTTGTTTTTTTTTTATTTCTTTTTATTTTTCTTGTTTTGTCTTTTTTTTTGTCTTTTTTTTCTCTCTTGTTTGACTGTTGTGTTTTTTTCCCTTTCCCGGTTTTCTTCCCTGCCCCTGGCATCTCTGGTTCACCCACCCCCCGCTCACCCGAATCAGTCCCAAGTTTGTTCATCTGTACGGGTTGGGACAGAACTAGCTCCTACTAATACATTTAGTCATAAAAGAATACGGGGGGTACTATACAATTTAGTCATGAAAGAGTACGGGTGACTACTGCTGCTCCGGCTGTTGTGTCCTTAACATCACGTCCTGTGGTAACTTGTATTACCAGATGTAAACAAGTTTCAGTTCAATTTCATTTGTTCCACCGTCTAATATAGGACCCACCCCTGTTCCACCCCACTCCACTACGTCTTTTTCCCCTCAACCCTAATAACCCTTTTGCACCTCACCCCTTTTCTCAACCATCACACAACCCCTTCACCCTCACCCACCCTTTCCCCCTCCCCACCCCTTTTCCCACCCACCCTACGCCACCTTGTTTCCCACCTGTTCCCACCCCTGCAACCCCATTCCACCTCACCCATTTTCCACCTCACCCCACCCCTGCCCCCCCCCACCGCCGCCCCCTTTTCCTCCCCTCCACCGCCTCTTCACCTCACCCCTCTTCCCCCCTCACCCCGCCCCTTGTCGTCCGACCGTAATCACCCTTTCCCTACCCCCCAACCCCTCTTTCCACCATCACCCACCGCCCTTTCTCGCCCTCACCCCTCTTCCACCTCACCCACCCCTTTCCCCCCCCCCCTTTAACCTCACCTCACCCCCCTTTTCCACCTCACACCTCAACCTCTCTTCCACCTCATCACCCCGCCCCCTTCCCAACCATCACCCCTTTACCCCCTCACCTCCAACCCCTTTTCACCTCAACTGCGCCCCTCTTCCACTTCACCCCGCCCCCTTCCCACCTCACCCCTTTACCTCACCTCACCATCTTTTCCAACCTCACCCACCCCCTTTCCACCTCACCTCTCTTCCACCTCACACCCACCCCCTTCCACCTCACCCTTTACCTCTCACCCCCACCCCTTTTCCTTCACCTCACCTCTCTTCAACCCTCACCCCCCGCCCCCTTCCCATCCCCTCACCCCTTTACCCTCACCCCACCCTTTTCACCTCACCGCTTCCACCTCCCCGCCCGCCCTTCCCACCCCAACCTCCCCCTTTACCTCACCCATGCCTCACCCCACCCCTTTTCCACCTCACCCCTCTTCCACCTCACCCCGCCCCCTTCCCACCTCACCCCTTTACCTCACCCCACCCCTTTTCCCCAACCTCACCCCTTTCCACCTCACCCCCGCCCCCTTCCCACCTTCACACCCACCCCTTTACATCACCCCAACCCCTTTGTCCCCATCACCCCTCTTCCACCTCACCCCGCCCCCTTCCCCCCTTCAACGCCTTACCTCACGCCCACCCCTTTCTCCCCCCCCTTTCCACCTCACCCCTACTTCCACCATCACCCCGCCCGCCCTATCCCACCTCACCCCTCTTCCCCTCACCCCCCCGTCTTCCTGTCCCCTCACCCCTCTTCCACCACCTCACAAACCCCGCCCCCTTCCCACTCACCCCTTTACCCGTACCCCACCCCTTTTTTCTTTTCACCTCACTCTTCTGGCGCCCCTCTTCCACATCACCCCGGCCCCTTTTCCACCTCACCTGGTCTACTCACCCCTTTTCCCACTCAACCGCACCCCTTTACCACCTCAGCCACCTCTCTTCCAACCGTCACCCCACCCGCCCGCTTCCCCCCTCACCCCCCTTCCCACCTCACCCCCCCCTTTTCACTCAATTTCCACCTCACCTCGCTTCCACCCGCACGCCCCGCCCACTTCCCCACCTCACCCCTTTACCGCACACCCACCCCTTTTCCACCTCACCGCCCCCTCTTCCCACTCACCCTCCCCCTTCCCACCTTCAACCCCTTACCTCACCCACCCTTTTCACCTCCCCCTCTTCCACCTCATCAGCCCCGCCCCCTTCCACCTCACCTTTACCTCAACCGCCACCCGCCCTTTTCCCACCTCACCCCTGCTCCACCTCCACCCCGCCCCCTTCCCCCCTCACGCCCGTTACCCTCACCCCACCCCGTCTTCCACCACGGAAATAGTCACCCGCCTCTTCCACATCAACCCCCCCCCCTTCCACCCTCAACCCCTTACCCTTCCCCCCACCCCTTTTCCACATCACCCCTCTTCCACCACGCATCACACCCGCCCCCTTCCCACCTCACCCCTCTTCCACCTTATACCCTCACCCTCTTCCACCTAACCCCCGCCCCCTTCCCCCTCACCCTTTACCTCACCCCACCCCTTTTTTCACTCTCACTCTCCTGCCCCCTCTTCCACAACAATCACCCCGCCCCTTTTCCTTTCCACTCACCCGCCCCTTTTCCACTCACCCCCCCCACCCCCTTCCCATCCACCTCCCCCAATTCCACCTCCCCTCCCCTTTTCTTCCCCTCAACCCGCCCCCTCTCCTCTTCTCTCCGTCCCCTTTCCATCATGGTGGTCACATTTCAAGGTCCCACTCACCCCTTCCCACCTCACCCTTTACCTCACACCCACCCCTTTTCCACCTCACCCCTCTTCCAACTCACCGGCCCGCCTTCCCCACCTCACCCCTCTTCCCCTCCCCACCCCTCTTCCACCTCACCCCTCTTCCAACCTCACCCGCCCCCTTCCCCCCTCACCCTTTATTACCTAACCCCCCCCTTTTTTCACCTCACTGGCGCCCCTCTCCACATCACCCTCACCCCGCCCCTTTTCCTTCCACCCTCACCTCTCCCCTTTTCCCCTTCCACGTCACCCCCCTTCCACTCCCCAATTCCACCTCCCGCCCCTTTTCCCCCTCACCCCCCCTCTCCTCTCCCTTCCAGCATGGTGTCAACATTAGTCCCACCTCAAACCCCTTTCCGCCTCAGCACCCCTCCTTCACCTCACCCGCCCTTGTCCCCCCACCCCACCCTTTTTTCACAAATTATGCAAAACCGCACACTTTCCACTCACCCCTTCCCCTTCTCCACCTCACCCCGCCCCTTCTCCACCTCACCCCCCCCCTTTCCCACTTCACCCCGCCCCTTCTCCACCTCACCCCGCCCCTTCTCCCACCCCCCTTCTCACCTCACCCCGCCCCTTCTCCACCTCACCCCGCCCAATTTCCACCGCACCCCGTCCCTCTCCTCTCCCATTTCAGCATGACGGTTTACATTCAGGACCCAGTGCATCCTCTGGTGATATCTTGGCAATGATCAAGCCCGCACAGCACATGCTCGTGGTGCTCATTGTGCTGGGGGCTGGGATGTCCATGGCCATATGGGTGCCCAATGTGGAGTTTATCTTTGGTGAGTGCCGGGGGCATTTCCGACTAGTTTAGCCTGACCCATGCGTGAGTGAGTGAGTGAGTAGTGACTAACACAAATGTTTTGTTACAGTCCAATAAAGCTAAAAGGATGAAGGGATGTCCATGGCCATATGGGTGCCCAATGTAGAGTTCCTCTTTGGTGAGTTGGGCTAAAAGGATGGAGGGATGTCCATGGCCATATGGGTGCCCAATGTAGAGTTCCTCTTTGGTGAGTTGGGTTAAACAAAATGTTTTGTTAAAGTCCAATACAACGAATTGTTTGTTACAGTCCATTTTAAAAACATGTTTTGTTACAGTCCAATAAAAAAACAGGTTTTGTTACAATCCAATTGAATAAATTGTTTTGTTACAGTCCAATTGAGCTAAAAGGATGATGGGTTGTCCATGGCCATATGGATGTCCAATGTAGAGTTCATCTTTGGTGAATTTGGCTAATTCGTGTTTTTGTTAGTCCAGTTGTTGCCAATTTGGCTAGGACGACATTATTGTAAAGTTCCAATACAAAAAATGCCCCCAAAAGTGCACCAGAAGGGTAAAAGCAAAAGTGCTGCCATACCGCACATTTGAGGAAGGCCATTGTTCTACCCTGGTGCTGGGTTCCGGGACAGTTTTTTCTTTGCGTTTTAGGACCCCCCCCCCCCCCCCCCCCCCCACCCCCCACCCTGCATTTTCATAGCTATTCTGGTTCCGGAGCCATCAACCACTCAGCTATAGTACACCAGAGCCACTGCATCAGTCTGCATGGCCTACCCACCCCCACCCTGACCCCGTCCCCGAACCCACCCGACATTCACGTCTGAGACATTGTTTGTTTTCAGGCATCACCGGAGCCACCGCGTCAGTCCTGATGGCCTACATCATCCCCCCCATGACATTCATCCGTCTCCTCGACCAGTCACCGGAGCTCACAGGAACAAAATCCGGGATTCAGCCTGAGGTAAGACCAGGTTGTGGTGGTGGTGGGTGGGTGGTGGTTCATGATGGTGATTAAGCATCACCAACCACCAACACTGGAGGTGGTTGTGGATGGTCGCTGGTTTGTGTTGGGAGACCCACCTCCTGGGGTGGAAGTCCCCACCAAGAAAATGTGAGATTAGGTGGTGGTTGTGGGTGGTTGGTGGTTAGTGATGGTGATTCAGCCTGAGGTAAGACCAGGTGATGGTTGTGGTAGTGGGTGGTTGGTGATCAGTGATGTTGATGCGGAGATGTGTGTGTATGTTTTGGGGGGGGGGGGGGGGGGGGGGGGGGTCTGCAGAAGTGTGGGGTGGGGGGAGGGCAGAGTCTGCAGATGTGTGGTGGTGGGGGGAGATGTAGGGGGGGGTCTGCAGAAGGGGGTCTTCACACTTTTGGGAGATGGGGTCTAGCACCTTTTTTTGCCCCCCCCCCCCCCACCACCACCACCACCTTGGACAGGATATACATATATAAATAGCTGTATGTCAACCCAACCCCTGTCGTTTCAAATGGCCTTGCTCCCCACGTGCCAATGCGTATCTGATTCGGCCCTACCCGCACGTTGCCAGGCTGTATGGTCTTGCTCCCCACGTGCTCATGCGTATCTGATTAGGCCCTACCCGCACGTTGCCAGGCTGTATGGTCTTGTTCCCACGTGCTCATGCGTATCTGATTCGGCCCTACCCGCACGTTGCCAGGCTGTATGGTCTTGCTCCCACGGTCTCTCTAGACAGGCAAATAGGCTGAAGGCCAAATAGGCTCAAGGCACATGCTCTGTCCTGATGCCCTTGTGTTGAGTTGTGGCACTCAACAACTCAACTCATATGCTGCCCTAGGAATACCCACCCACCCACCCCACCCCACCCCTTAGACAGGATATAAATAGATCCCCACTCCCTAATTGACCGTAGCTAGCGGCCTCTGAGAGAGAGAGAAAGGGAGAAGGTGGAGAAAGGGATGGATAGAGGTGAAGATATGCACAAGGCATATCAACAAATATTTCGAACAAGGGCTGAATCTCAGCGGATTGTAGCAACAAGGTCACTCTGTCGCTTACAATACCAATATGTAAATGACTGTATGAACCTAAACCCTAAACCCAACCCACATCCTGCTCGAATGCTCCAGGTGCGCTCCCAGTGGGTGTGGCGGCGCCGTATGGCTCTTGGTCTCATCATCTTCGGCATCATCGCTAGCGTGGCTTGCACCGATGCCATCCTGACAGCTGTGCGCGAGGAGAATGCCGTGGTTGAATTGGCGCAACAGCTTGTGGCGCATGAAGCTGTCGTGGCAGAGACTTCCAGGTAGGTGTGTATGTGTGTCCAGGGTAGCCGGGTAGGCCAGGGTAGGCCAGATAGGCTGAAGGGACTTGCCCAACCGTGGTTGAATTGGTGCAAAAGCTCGTGGCATATGAAGCTTTGGTGGCAGAGACTCCTAGGTCAGTAACTGCCTTACAATCAAACAGACAGACGGACAGACAGACAGACAGGCATACGCACATACATACAGACACTGTAGCACAGAGAGTGGTGGCAGAGACTTCCAGGTCAGTAACTGCCTTACAGACAGACAGACAGACAGACAGACAGACAGACAGACAGACAGACACTGTAGCACAGAGAGTGGTGGCAGAGACTTCCAGGTCAGTAACTGCCTTACAGACAGACAGACAGCAGACAGACAGACAGACAGCAGACAGACAGACAGACAGACACTGTAGCACAGAGAGTGGTGGCAGAGACTTCCAGGTCAGTAACTGCCTTACAGACAGACAGACAGACAGACAGACAGACAGACAGACACTGTAGCACAGAGAGTGGTGGCAGAGACTTCCAGGTCAGTAACTGCCTTACATACAGACTGACAGAGAGACAGACAGACAGACAGACAGACAGGCATACAGACATACATGCATACATACACTGTAGCACAGAGAGTGGTGGCAGAGACTTCCAGGTCAGTAACTGCCTTACAGACAGACAGACAGACAGACAGACAGACAGACAGACAGACAGACGGACAGACAGACAGACAGACAGACACTGTAGCACAGAGAGTGGTGGCAGAGACTTCCAGGTCAGTAACTGCCTTACAGACAGACAGACAGACAGACAGACAGACAGACACTGTAGCACAGAGAGTGGTGGCAGAGACTTCCAGGTCAGTAACTGCCTTACAGACAGACAGACAGACAGACAGACAGACAGACACTGTAGCACAGAGAGTGGTGGCAGAGACTTCCAGGTCAGTAACTGCCTTACAGACAGACAGACAGACAGCAGACAGACAGACAGACAGACAGACACTGTAGCACAGAGAGTGGTGGCAGAGACTTCCAGGTCAGTAACTGCCTTACAGACAGACAGACAGACAGACAGACAGACAGACAGACAGACAGACAGACAGACACTGTAGCACAGAGAGTGGTGGCAGAGACTTCCAAGTCAGTAACTGCCTTAAATACAGACAGACAGACAGACAGACTGACAGACAGACAGACGTACAGACAGACAGACAGACACTGTAGCACAGAGAGTGGTTGCAGAGACTTCCAGGTCAGTAACTGCCTTACAGATAGACAGACACTGTAGCACAGAGAGTGGTGGCAGAGACTTACAGGTCAGCAACTGTCTTGGTACTGGTAAAAACTGCCACTGGTAAAATAAATGGTAACTGGTAACCTGTCCCTGGTAAAATAACCACGGCAATTAGGCCCTTGTTTTGGCCTAATAACAACAACTACAACAATAACAACAACAACAACAACAACAACAACAACAACAACAACAACAACAACAACAACCACGGGTAAATCAACTGGTGGCTTACCCTTTAAAAGCGACCACAACCGGTAGAATTTTGTTCTTATTCTACCAATGTATGGCGCAACAGCTCGTGGCACATGAAGCAGTGGTGGCTGAGACTTCCAGGTTAGTAACTGCCTCTACTGGTAGAATAAGTAAATAGCTCGCCTTGTTACGAGGCGTGAGGTTGAGGGGGCCAGCCCGTTTGCTTTCACTGGGGCCAACCACCAAACCTTCACTGGTAACATAACCACGACAATTAGAACCTTGTTTTGGCCTTGTTATAACAAGAACAACTCGTATTTGGGCATGTCCCCCTAGCCTACCCCTGGACTGTTACATACATACATACAAGAGGGAATCCCGTTTCGATGAAAGGCTCCATGGTAGAGCTCCTTGAACGAAGGTGCCAGGTTTGAATCCCTACGGGTGCGCCTTAGTGTTCGCGGTTCCTGTCAAATGCCATGGTAGCTTTGTCCAGGTAAAGCAGCAGCCCGTTCCCTACCGCCGTAAGACGGGGCTCCCTTAATACCACGCCCCACCAGGCGTTACCATTACCTTTTTCCAGGTCAGTAACTGCCGTCACTGGTTAAATAACCACGACAATTAGACCCCTGCTTTGGCCTAATAACAACAACAACCAGTGAATCAATTGGTGAACACACACATCCCAACCGACGACAGCACTACACTCCCAACCCAGGACAGCACTACACATCCCAGCAAACAACAGCACTACACATCCCAGCAAACAATAGCACTACACAGCACTACACATCCCGACAAACAACAGCACTACACAGCACTACACAGCACAAGGCAGTTGCTCACATATTTCCATCTGCCACCCATACACTGAATAGAGCATACAGCTCATTGAGGGCCAGGGTGGTGAGGAGGTTGGTTGGTGAGGGGGTTGGGTGGTGACTTGGTTGGGTGCTAAGGGGGTTGGGTGTGTGAGGGGGTTGGGTGCTGAGGGGGTTGGGTGGTTCGGAGATTGGTTGGTGAGGCGGTTGGTTGGTGAGGAGATTGGGTGGTGAGGGGGTTGGGTGTGTGTGGGGGGTCATTTTAAATCAATGCTCTTTGCCTTGAATATACAGAAAATGAAAATTTACTGTATTAGGCATTGACTGGTCCCCACACCCTGTCCGCACACCCTGCCACTCTGTCCGCACACCCTGCCACCCTGTCCACACACCCTGCCACCCTGTCCACAAACCCTGCCACCCTCTCCACACACCGTGCCACCCTGTGCACACTCTGCCCCCTGACAGAGTTGAGCTCAAGGCACAAGACACACCCTGCCACCCTGTACGCACACCCTGCCACCCTGTACACACACCCTGCCACCCTGTCTTCACACCCTGTGCACACACCTGACAGAGTTGAACTCAAGGCACAAGAGGCGGCCGCAGCAGTTGCGGTGGTTGAAACAGCTTCTGCCCAGCTCAACGCTGCCCATCTGAACTCCAGTCAAACACTGTCCGACCTGACACAGGCAGCCAATGCTTTGTCCTCCATCACAGAGGGTGGGGGAGCCCCACCGCCCCCAGGCCAACATCATTTCTGGAATGCATGGACACAGGTGCGTGATTTGTGGAATCATCAAACTGTGTGCTCAATGGTTAAGGGTTTATCGTTTATACCAATTTGTTGTAGAGAGTTGAGGTCGGGAGTCCCCCCCCCCCTCCTGTCGCGATTGGGCAAGTCCCTTTAGCCTATTTGGCCTGCCCCTAGACTGTAACAGCATACATACATGCGCCCCGCTGTAAGCGCCGACAGGTGCCCCACCGCCCCCTGGACTGTAACAACATACACATACATGTGTCCCACAGTAAGTGCCGACAGTCTTCACCGCCCCCTAACCAACACCACTTCTGAGATGCTTGAACAGAGGAACTTTAACGACTTTGGGTACCCCTAAACTGTAGCATACATACAAGACACATGACCCCACCAATCCAATCAACCTCATCCAACTCAATCTAACCCAATTCAACTCAATCCAATCCAACCCAAATCGATCAGCCCAATTCACTTCAATCCAAACCAATCAATTAACCAATTCATGATCCAATCCAAACCAAACCAAACCACTTAATTCCAACCCAACCTACATTACTTCAAGCTGCTCAACCTGGCAACATTTCCCTGGATTTTGCAGAGTCACTCAAAACAGGCGTCAGAGAAGAAAGTGCTTCATTCAGTGGAAGTGTTACTTGAGAAGGTAGGTGGACCTTTCACGCCTCATTTGTTTTTTTGGGGGGGGGGGGGGGGACAGGACGAGACGGGGGGGACTGATGGTGGTGTGGTGGTGGCGGCTGGGTGAATGAGTGGGTAGGAGTATGTGGGTGGGTGGGTGAATGAGTGGGTAGAAGTATGTGGGTGGGTGGGTGGGTGAATGAATGAGTGGATATGTGTGAAGTAGTTAGTGTTTAAAGTCTACTGCCTCTGTCAGATTGCATGCAGGCATAATACAAAATAAATAAATAAATATTTACGTCCAAGATATGTCACAATGACACTTCTAATGAGGTGGGGTTAAGGGAACCGGCTAGTAAGTATGCGATGGACGGGCTTACATCACACCTAGAGTCCAGTTACCGTGCCGGACGACGACCCACCGGGTGGGACCAGGTGACCTTGATGGGGTTCGAACCAGCGACCTGATAGGACCCCGCACCTGCTTCCGGGATAGGCATAATACAACTGTACTGAAGAGGACAACCAAATCCAGTTTCTTGTTGATAGTCCTGAGTCAAAATTCCAGAGTCTAGTAAGGAGTCCAGAGTCTGGTTGATACTGGGGTGAGCCAAATTAATGATAACGCCTGGTATATGTGGTATTAAGGGAGCCTTTTCTTACAGCAGTAGGGAACGGGCTTCTACTTTACCTGGCCAAAGCTACCATCGCGGTTGACAGCGACCTCGAACACTAAAGCGCACCTGTAGGGATTCGAACCCCACACCATCGAATCAGCCAGCTCTACCATTGAGCCATTCATTGAAACAGGTCGGTGAGCAAAAAAAAAAAAATGATAACGCCTGGTGGGGCTTGGTGTTAAGGGAACCCGTCGTACGCGGGCAGAGAATGGGCTACCACCTTGACTGGACAAGCTACTATCGCGGTTGACAACAACCTGCAACGCTAAGGGTGACCGTAAGGGGAATTGAACCCCCGTCCCTTCGTCGTTAAAGCGATTTGGTGTACCATTAGACCAATCGCATCACTGAAACTGGCTGGGGTGAGCCAAATAGACTGCGCCTTGCCCCAGGGCTTCTTTTTGGAGGAGCCCCAGGAGGGGGTGGGAGCCCCCAGATTCACCCATTGTCCGTCTGACCGACCGAAAAAACGAAGCCTGACATCACCCAACGGTCTCATAACTAAGTGGCTTAGGTCAGCTCCAGTCCGTTGCCACCTGTCGTTCTGCCGCCTACGCTCTCCGCATAATTTCCACGTCGCTTGCGACTCTGCACAGGACTTGTTTCGTTTCGAAAAGGGGGTCTTCTGGTAGCGATCAGGGATTGGTGTCTTTCAGAGAAGGGCTCCTGGTAGCAATTAGGATAGGCGGCCTGAAGGGCCGGCCCAGAGGGCTTGGGAGGCGGGGCCGAGATTTGAGTCCTTTGGTAGCAGAAGTTTGGGGGGCGGGGCCGAGATTGGGGGGCGGGGCCGAGATTTGAGTCCTTTGGTAGCAGAAGTTTGGGGGGCGGGGCCGAGATTTGAGTCCTTTGGTAGCAGAAGTTTGGGGGGCGGGGCTGAGATTGGGGGGCGGGGCCGAGATTTGAGTCCTTTGGTAGCAGAAGTTTGGGGGGCGGGGCTGAGATTGGAGGGCGGGGCCGAGATTTGAGTCCTTTGGTAGCAGAAGTTTGGGGGGCGGGGCTGAGATTGGGGGGCGGGGCCGAGATTTGAGTCCTTTGGTAGCAGAAGTTTGGGGGGCGGGGCTGAGATTGGGGGGCGGGGCCGAGATTTGAGTCCTTTGGTAGCAGAAGTTTGGCCAAAACAGGATCCCTGGTAGCGATCACTACCGGTTGCGGAAAAAGAAAGCTCTCCCCTCAAAGCGACACTGGCAGTGATAACTGTCATGGACCCTAAGCTCTTAGCTAACCCTTAACACTAAGCGACACCGGCAGTGGTAACTGACAGGAACCCTAAGATCTTGGCTAACCCCAAACTCTAAGTGATACCAGCAGTGTCAACTTATGGGAAACCTAAGCCCTAAGCAAAATCTTAACCCTAAGCAATAGCGGCATTACCAACTGATGGGAGCCCTAAGCTAACCCTAAACCCTAAACCCTGAGCAATACAGGCAGTGGCAACTGATGGGAGCCTTAAGATAAACCTAAACCCTGAGCAATACCATCAATGGGTCAACCTGTTGCTATTATCCCATGTTATGCAGTTATAAACCTTGACATTTACACCAGAGACACTCATACCAATAGATTGATTCATATCCTCCTGTATTTGTGCACCCAGGTGAAATATATTTTGACCTGCATGTATGAGTGCAAGCAGGTGGAATATTTTTTGACCCACATGTATTTGTACACCCAGGCAAAAGATGACGCCCAGGGGACCCTGGTCGCAGTCCACGCAGTAGTGTTTATTCGCCACCAGATGGAATATATTTTGTATTTGTATTTGTGCACCCAGGTGAAAGATGACGCCCAGGGGACCCTGGTTGCAGTCCAAGCAGTAGTGAGCCAGCTAGATGTCACTATCGATACCCTAAGGACCCAGGTGGCAGCGAAACATGCAAATGCAACGGCGGCGGCCCTAGCTGCCTCCTCTAACACCACTGGTAAGTCTTCCTGTCAACATGCAAACATGTAACGCAAAACTAGTAGGGATTTCAATGGCAGCGAAACATGCAAATGCAACGGCGGCGGCCTTAGCTGCCTCTTCTTACACCACTGGTAAGCAGGGGACGTAACTGAGCGAAACAAAATGAGCAAGCTGGGGAACAGGGATGTCAATGGCAGCGAAACATGCAAATGCAACGGCGGCGGCCCTAGCTGCCTCTTCTTACACCACTGGTAAGCAGGGGACGTAACTGAGCAAAACAAAATGAGCAAGCTGGGGAACAGGGATGTCAATGGCAGCGAAACATGCAAATGCAACGGTGGCGGCCCTAGCTGCCTCCTCTAACACCACTGGTAAGTAGGGGACGTAACTGAGCAGAACAACATGAGCAAGCTGGGGAATAGGGATGGCAATAGCAGCGAAATATGCAAATGCAACGGCGGCGGCCCTAGATGCCTGCTCTTACACCACTGGTAAGTCTTCCTGTTAACATGCAATGGCAGCGAAACATGCAAACATGCAGTGGGACCTGTCAACATGCAGCAGGCAGGGGAAATGACTGAGCAAACCAAACTAATAGGGGTGGCAATGGTAGCAAAATATGCATGCAACGGCGGCAACACTAGCTGCCTCCTTTAATACCACTGGTAAGTCTTCCTGTCAACATGCTAACATGCAGTGGGACCTGTCAACATGCAGCAAGCAGGGGAAATGACTGAACAAAGCAAAACTAATAGGGGTGGCAATGGCAGCGAAACATGCAACCATGCAACGGCGGCTACACTACCTGCCTCGTCTAATACCACAGGTAAGTCTTCTTGTCAGCATGCAAGCATGCAATGGAACCTGTCTAGCAAGCAGGGAAAATTGATCCATCCATCCGTCCATTCATTTATCTGCCCATGCATACAGACAAACAGACAAACAGACAAACAGACAAACAAACAGATAGAAACACACGCACCCACATACATCTGTGCTACACAGGTACAAACACACGCACACACACCACGCACGCACACCACGCACATACCACACTTCGCACATACAGATACGCACACACACGACACACAGGTTCAAACATATGCACACACACACGCACGCACAAACATCTGTGCTCCTAAGGTACCAACAGATCTACCCATGCATACAGACAAACAGACAAAAAAACAGGCAGAAACACACGCACAAACATACACATATGCTACACAGGCACAAACACATCTACCCATGCATACAGACAAACAGACAAACAAATATACAGAAACACAGGCACACACATACACCTGTGCTACGCTGGTGTACACAGGTATACACACGCGCACACACACCACACACACGCAGGTACACACACACGCACACACACACACACACACACACACACCACACACAGGTACAAACATACGCACACACGCACACAGATACACATGTGCTACGCCGGTACCTACACATCTACCGCCCGCAGCGCAACTGGGACTCGTTTTTGGCGGAGCCCCCTCTTCAAGGGGGCGGGAGCCCCCATATTTACCCATTTGTCTGTTTGTCCTCTTCGGTCAGCTCCATCGTTGCCACCTTTCGTTCCGTTACCAACACACTCCGCCAATTTTCCGCATCGCTTGCGACGCTGCATAGGGCTTGTCCAGTACTGCTCCACCGTGAAATTCAACCATCCTGCCAATGCACAGCGGCAGCGTCACCTGCGGCACTGGACGCACGCCCACTAAACAGACATAAACACACGCACACACCACGCACACACACACAGGTACACACACACACACACACGCACACACACACACACGCACGCACACACACACACACACACACACACACACACGCACGCACACACACACACACACACACACACACACACACAATCACACACACACACACACACACACACACAATCACACACACACACACACACACACACACACACACACACACACACACACACACACAAACATCTGTGCTACACAGGTCCAAATACATCTACAGCAGACAGCACTCTTGTCGATGACACCGAAGGGTTACTGCAAGATGAGGTGGTTGACAAAGGAGCACCCTCCAGGGCTGCTGATCTGGCATCTGAGCTACACAAGTACAAACATACACACACACTCACACACGCACACACAAAAACATCTGTGCTACACAGGTACCAACACATCTACCGCGGGCAGCACTCTTGTCGATGACACCGAAGGGTTACTGCAAGATGAGGTGGTTGACAAAGGAGCACCCTCCAGTCTGCTGATCTGGCATCTGAGCTACACAGGTTCAAACATACACACACACTCACACACGAACAAATATGCGCCCGCACACACACACACACACACACACGCACACGCAAAAACATCTGTGCTACAGAGGTACCAACACATCTACTGCAGACAGCACTCTTGTCGACGACAACGAAGGGCTATTGGAAGATGAAGAGGTTGACAAAGGAGCACCTTCCAGGGCTGCTGATCTGGCATCTGAGCTAGGCAAAGCGTTGGGAGTGATCAGCAACGTTCCAAAAGTGACGGCAGGTAATTCAATTGCCATGTGGTAGCTTCATCACTAGCAGCTTGAACAAAGTCAGACTTCCGGCATCATATGGTGTCATACAATGACATGAGATCATATGATATGACATTGCCGTTCCCTACATACACATACACCCGTGCACACACACACACAAATATATGAGCTAGATAAAGCGTTGGGAGTGATTAGCAACGTTCCAGAAGAGACATCAGGCAATTCAATCGTTATATGGTAGCTTCATTGCTTACAGATTGAACATAGTCAGACTGCCGGCATCATATGATATCATATGGGATAATATTGCCGTTCCCTAAGTATAACACACACACACAAATATCTGAGCTAGGCAAAGCGTTGGGAGTGATCAGCAGCATTCAAAAAGTGACAGCAGGTAATTCAATCACCATGTGGTAACTTACTTGTACAGAAAAAATTGGCATCAGCAAAAGTGACAGCAGGTAATTCAATCACCATGTGGTAGCCAGGGTACTACTAAGCGCGTGCGGCAGCGCGGTGCCGCGCTGCCTTTTTGAGCCCCTCTGCGCGTTTCGCGCAGTTTTTTCAACCCCCTGTGGGCGCAGTGCGCAGTTTTTGCGCTTTTTGCACTAAAAAGCGCTGACCAATTTGACTTACTTGTACAGAAAAAATTGGCATCAGCAAAAACAGCAGAGAAAGTAGATTATTGAAGCCTCTTTGCGCATATACAAAACTTCGAACTGCGCAATTGAAAACTTGTGCACTTCTGACCTCCGAATCTGCCAACGTTACTTGCTATTTTTAGCTTGAAACCGTTATCCTCCCTGTGCAGGCAAGTCCCTCATGCAAGTACATATGAGTGCTCTTGCAGTGGCTTGTACCGGACCTAACCCCTCCCCCCCCCCCCCCCCCCGACCCCCCCTACCTAGCCCTCCCCCTACCTACCTACCCCCCCCCCCCCCCCCCAGGCAAGTCCCTCATGCAAGTGCGTATGAGTGCTGTTGCAGCAACTTGCACCTGACCTACCCCCCCCCCCCCACCCTCTACCTACCCCCCCCACCCCCCCTGGCAAGTCCCTCATGCAAGTGCGTATGAGTGCTGTTGCAGCAACTTGCACCTGACCTACCCCCCCCACCCCACCCCACCCTCTACCTACCCCCCTCACCCCACCCCCGCCGCCCCCCCCCAGGCAAGTCCCTCATGCAAGTGCGTATGAGTGCTGTTGCAGCAACTTGCACCTGACCTACCCCCCCCCCCCCCCCCCCCCCCCCCCTACCTACCCCCCCCCCCCCCCCCCCTGGCAGTCCCTCATGCAAGTGCGTATGAGTGCTGTTGCAGCAACTTGCACCTGACCTACCCCCCCACCCCCACCCTCTACCTACCCCCCCACCCCCCACCCTGGCAAGTCCCTCATGCAAGTGCGTATGAGTGCTGTTGCAGCAACTTGCACCTGACCCCCCCCCCCCCCCCCCCCCTCTACCCTCTACCCCCCCCCCCCCCCCCCCCCCCCTGGCAAGTCCCTCATGCAAGTGCGTATGAGTGCTGTTGCAGCAACTTGCACCTGACCTACCCCCCCACCCCCACCCGCGACTAACCCCTACCCCCCCCCCCCCCCCCCTGTGCAAGTCCCCTCATGCAAGTGCGTATGATGCTTTGCAGCACTGGCCCTACCTAACCCCCCCCCCGCCCACCACCACCAACCACCACCCTTACCTACCCTACCCCCCCTACCCACCCCCCCCCACCCCCTCCACCCCTCTACCTACCCCCCCACCCCCACCCCTGCCCAGTCCTCATGCAAGTGCGTATGAGTGCTGTTGCAGCAACTTGCACCTGACCTACCCCCCCCCCCCCCCCACCCTCTACCTACCCCCCCACCCCCCCACCACCCTGGCAAGTCCCTCATGCAAGTGCGTATGAGTGCTGTTGCAGCAACTTTGTCCTACCTACCCCACCCCCCACCCCCCCCCAACCCCCCACCCTCTACCACACCCCCCCCCCCCCCCCTGGGACAAGTTCCTCATGCAAGTGCGTATGAGTGCTGTTGCAGCAACTGAAACATGACTCACCCACCAACCCACCCCCAACCCTCTAACTACCCCCCCCCCCCCAACCCCTGGCAAGTCCCTCATGCAAGTCGTATGAGTGCTGTTGCAGCAAAATTGCACCGGACATACCCCCCCCACCCACCCACCCCCACCCTCTAAACCTACACCCCCCCCCCCCCCCCCTGGCAAGTCCCTCATGAAAGTGCGTATGATGTGCTGTTGCAAGCAACTTGCAACCTAATCCTCCACCCCACCCACCTACCCACCCACCCACCCACCCTCTACCTACCCACCCACCCCCACCCCCCCCTGGCAAGTCCCTCATGGCAAAGTGCGTATGAGTGCTGTTGCATAACACTTGCACCTGACCTACCCCCCCCCCCCCACCCTCTCCCTACCCCCCCACCCCCCCCCACCCTGGCAAGTCCCTCATGCAAGTGCGTATGAGTGCTGTTGCAGCAACTTGCACCTGACCTACCCCCCCCCCCCCCCCCACCCCCCCCCCCACCCTCTACCTCCCCCCCCCCCCCCCCTGGCAAGTCCCTCATGCAAGTGCGTATGAGTGCTGTTGCAGCGACTTGTACCGGACCTACCCACCACCACCACCACCCTCCCTACCCCCCTACCCCCCCCCCCCCCCCCCTGTACCTACCCCTACCCCCCACTACGTACCCACCACCACCACCACCACCACCCTGTGCAGGCAAGTCCCTCATGCAAGTGCGCATGAGTGCTGTTGCGGCGGCTGGAGCTCTCAACCAGACAATCCAGGTGCTAAACCATGTACTTGCAAACATCTCAGCGGCAAAGCAGCTCAACAAAGGAGGCTCTGAAGTGGCGGAGGTAGGTGTGCAAAGGATGGGAAAGCTTTGTTTTCTTTAGTGGATGAGGGAGGTGGGATGAGGGATGAGGTGGGATGAGGGACGATCCAGGTGATTAACCATGTACCTGCCAACATCTCGGGGGCAAAGCAGCTCAACAAAAAAATCTCTGCAGTGAGTGGCGGAGGTAGATTCCTGCCAAGGATTGCTTTTAGTTTATTTTTTATGAATTTAACTTGAATTTAAGTTTACCTTTTATTTTGCATTGAAGTTCCCCGTCAATGATGACCCTTTCATAGTTGCTTTTGCGAGGATATTTGAAGGACCTCCCCATAAGTTGTGATGCCGGCAGTCTAACTAGGCTACAGTTACCATTTATGTACATTATCATATGATGCAATTTGTTTGATATCATATCATATCATATCATATCATATCATATCATATCATATCATATCATATCATACTCGCCTTCGGTCAACATCATATGATATGCCGGTCCCTACTCATGAGTGTTTGTTTGCCGTTGATCAGCAGTGCAAATCTGAAGATACTAGCCCCAGTATTTAGTATTCCATATTTCTGTAGGCCGGATTGAGTAGCTACTTAGGCTACTCAAGCCTGATGTCAGGATTGTTGCGTAGCCATCACATGGCGGAGCCCGGGGGGGGTCGGGGGGGCAACACCTAACAAATGCATCGCCACGCAACGATAGAATGGCGACGCGTCATTAAAAGACAATAAACTGCTAGATTACCCAGCCGGCTTGAACTTGAACTTGGTTACATGGCTCCAGCCAGCAATTTGACTGCTCGCTGATTTCAGGATTGTTGTAAAGCCTGGGAAGGTCATACGTCGCCATTCCCTGACTAAATCCGATATGAAATCATTAAACAAACATCACTTCCTTTGCTTTCAGTAAGCCCTGAACACCCGCAGAACTGCTCATGCATCCAGCAAAGATCAATCTGACATAAGTTCCCTTTTCCTTTGTTTCCAGTCAGCTCTGACAGCAATGCGAACACAGGCCACATACACAGAAATATTAAACACACATTATTTTTCTTTGTTTCCAGTCAGCTCTGACGGCAAGGCACCACCGGAGCCCTCAACCCTTGAGCAAATACCAATCTGAAATCATTAGACAAACATAATTTCCTTTGTTTTCTGTCAGCTCTGAACACCCGCAGAACAGCTCATACATCCAGCAAAGATCAATCTGACATAAGCACCCTTTTTCCTTGTTTCTAGTCAGCTCTGTAGGTCACACACTCGCAGCATCCCTTATGCCTTAAGCAAATACAAATATCAATCTATCATTATTTTCCTCTGTTAAACGAACATTCCTTTTCCTTTTTTCCAGTCAGCTCTGTAGGCCACACACTCGCAACATCCCTTATGCCTTAAGCAAATACAAATATCAATCTATCATTATTTTCCTCTGTTAAACGAACATTCATTTCCCTTGTTTCCAGTCAGCTCTGTAGGCCACACACTCGCAGCATTCCTTACGCCTTAATCAAATACAAATATTAACCTATCATCATTTTGTTTCCAGTCAGCTCTGTAGGCCACACACCCGGAGCACCCCTTATACCTTTAGGCAAATACAAATATTAACCAAACGTCCTTTGCCTTTGTTTCCAGTCAGCTCTGACAGCAATGCACTCACCGAAGTCCTCATTCCTTGATTTAAGACCAATCTGAAATTAATCAAAAGGAAAACATCCTTTGTTTCCTCATTCCTTGATTAAATAAGAATCTAAAATAATTAAACAAACATAATTTATTTGTTTCCAGTCAGCTCTGACAGTAATGCGAACACAGGCCACACACACACACGCACGGAAATATTAAACAAATATCATTTTTCTTTGTTTTCAGTCAGCTCTGACGGCAATGCGAACACAGGCCACACACACACAGAAATATTAAACACACACCCTTTTTCTTGGTTTCCAGTCAGCTCTGACGGCAATGCGAACAGCCCTCAACTCCTCCGCCACTTCAGCATTGGCTGTCCGCCTCACTACTGAAGCCCTTCATAAGACCGCTGAGAAGGAAACAGATGACCTGCTTATTCTGCTTACCAAGGTCAGTTTGGTTTGTCTCCTTGTTTCTTTGTATGTCTGGTCATTTGCCTGTTTGTGTGTTGGTCTTTGTTGCGTGTTTGTGTGTGGTTGGCTGTCCACCTCACTACTGAAGCCTTCCACAAGACTGCTGAGAAGGAAACAGATGACCTGCTTATTCTGCTTATCAAGGTCAGTCTGGTTTGCCACCTTGTTTCTTGTTTCTGTGTTGACAAGTTCTCTCCAAGAAAATCTTCGCAAGACAAGCTGAGAAGGAAACAGACAACCTGCTTATTCTGCTCACAAAGCTTAGTCTGGTTTGCCTCCTTGTTTCCCTGCCTGTCTGGTCATTTGCCTGCTTGTCCAAGAAAGGCTTCACAAGAACGCTGAGAAAGAGACAGATGACCTGCTTATTCTACTCACCAAGGTCAGTCTGGTTAGCCTCCTTGTTTCTCTGTATGTCTGGTCATTTGCCTGTGTGTGTGTCTCTCTTTGTATGGTTGGCTGTCCACCTCACTACTGAAGCCTTCCACAAGACGGCTGAGAAGGAAACAGATGACCTGCTTATTCTACTTACCAAGGTCAGTCTGGTTTGCCTCCTTGTTTCTCTGTATGTCTGGTCATTTGCCTGTGTGTGTGTGTGTCTCTCTTTGTATGGTTGGCTGTGCGCCTCACTACTGAAGTCCTTCATAAGACCGTTGAGAAAGAGACAGATGAGCTGCTTATTCTGCTTACCAAGGTAGGTCTGGTCTGCCTCCTTGTTTCTTTATATGTCTGGTCATTTGCCTGTTTGTGTGTTGGTCTTTGTTGCCTGTGTGTGTGTCTGTTTGTGTGGTTGGCTGTCCGCCTCACCACTGCAGCTCTCCACAAGACTGCTGAGAAAGAAACAGATGACCTGCTTATTCTGCTTTCCAAGGTAGGTCTGGTTTGCCTCATTGTTTCTTGCTTCTGTGCTGACAAGTTCCCTCCAAGAAAAGCTTCACAAGACAAGCTGAGAAGAAATATATGACCATCTTATTTTGCTTACAAAGGTTATTCTGATTGACCTCCTTGTTTCTTGTTTCTGTGTTGCCAAGTTCCCTCCAAGAAAGCTTCACAAGACCGCTGAGAAAGAGACAGAAGAGCTGCTTATTCTGCTTACGAAGATTAGTCTGGGTTGCCTCCTTGTTTCTCTGCCTCTCTGGTTATTTGCCTGTTTGTCTGTTTGTGTGGTTGTTAGTTTGATAAACCCTAAACCCTTATTTGCTTCTGTGTTCATTTTTGGCGGAGCCCCCTCTTCAAGGGGGCGGGAGCCCCCATGTTTACCCATTTGTCCGTTTGACCGGGGAAGAAAAACTTGAAGCCTGACACGTCAGCCAACGGTCCCGTAACTAACTCGCTTCGGTCAGCTCCATCGTTGCCACCTTTCGTTCCGTGGCCAACACACTCCGCCAATTTTCCTCGTCGCTTGCGACGCTGCATAGGACTTGTCAAAATGTATTTTGTGTTAAAAGGATTCTTACCACAGGAAGTGGGACCCCGTACACAAAACAGCGCCCACAGAGGGTTCATAGCGAAAGGCGGAGAAAGTCCTACAGATGCATGATGTTCACATTGGAAAGGTGTGGGATAAGCCATGCGCCCGATGCGCCATTTACTCTGGTTGTTGCTGATGTTATTGTGGTGATTGTTGTTGTGTTGATTGCTCTTGTGGTGATTGTGTCGTGTTGTGTTGAGGTGATTGTGTTGGTGTGGTGGTTATTGTGTTGCTGATGTTGTTTTTGTGGTGGTTGTTGTTGTGTTGTGGTGGCTCTTGCAACAAAATGCGGATAAACGTTATGTTATTTGCTTGTTTGTTTAGGGATTAGGGATTAGGGACTACGGTTTAGGGAAGAAAAATGTGTTTGTTTGTTTGATGATTCTTCTGTCTGTTCGTTTGCTAAGACCTTCTCCACAGGGACGGCTTCTGTAGAGCCTTTCTTAAACCTTATTTTCCCACCACCACCATTTCCGCCACCACCCCTGCTGCCGCCACCACCGACCACCACCGCTACCCCCACCACCATAGCCGTCACCACCACCACAGCCCACTGCTGCTTCCTCAACCCCAAGTAAATACAGAAGAAGGCATCTTGCTGACCCCCTTGCTTCCTTATGCTCCTTGCAGGTCGCGGATGGCTTAGAGGCCGGCATAAACCGAGAAAACCCACTGGAAAAGCTGTTGTTCTTTGGAGACTCGTCTTCCTTGTCTTCCTCCACGGCTTTATCTTCTGCCTCTGCTGATTCTGATGCTGAGTCTGATTCTGGCAAGAGTGCTGGCGAATCAGAGGGGAGCGGCAAGGTTGACAGGATGGACCGGATGGACTCTGCAGGTGCGTTGTAGTTGTAGTGCTGATGCGTTGCAGGTGTAATGCTGGTGAATAAGAAGGGAGTGGCAAGGTTGACAGGATGGACCGGATTGACTCTGCAGGTGCCTTGTAGTTTTAGTGCTTGTGTGTTGTAGTTGTAGTGCTTGTGTGTTGTAGTTGTAGTGCTGGTGCGTTGTAGTTGTAGTGCTCATGTGTTGTAGTTGTAGTGTTCCTGTGTTTCAGTTGTAGTGCTGGTGCGTTGTAGTTGTAGTGCTCATGTGTTGTAGTTGTAGTGCGTTGTAGTTGTAGTGTTCCTGTTTTGTATTTGTAGTGCTGGTGCGTTGTAGCTTTGGTGAGTTGTAGTGCTGGTGCGTTGTAGTTGTAGTGCTGGTGTGTTGTAGTGCTGGTGCGTTGTAGTTGTAGTTGTAGCTCTGGTGTGTTCTAGTTGTGGCGAGTCGTAGTTGTTGTGCTGGTGTGTTGTAGTGCTGGTGCGTTGTAGTTGTAGTGCTCGTGTGTTGTAGTCGTGGTGTGTTGTAGTTGTAGTGCTGGTGCGTTGTAGTTGTGGTGCTCATGTGTTGTAGTTGTAGTGCTGGTGCGTTTTAGTTGTAGTGCTCGTGTGTTGCAGTTCTCGTGCTGGTGCGTTTTAGTTGTAGTGCTCGTGTGTTGTAGTTGTGGTGTGTTGTACTTGTAGTGCTTGTGCATTGTAGTTGTAGTGCTCGTGTGTTGTAGTTGTAGTGCTCGTGTGTTGTAGTTGTAGTGCAGGTGCGTTGTAGTCATAGCTTGAATCAATTCATCATACAAGTAGTACAGGATGTCATGACTCCTGCAGAGATGCACAAGCTGTGTATTCTTGTAATCATCATCATCCAACCCACCCCAACCCTTCACAGTAACTACACCCCACCCTACCCTAAACCAAACCAAACCAACCTGGAACCACAGACGACAAAGGGGGCAAAGAAGATATACAGGAGGGAAGATCCTCCTCCACCTCTGCCTTGACTGACACCACTTCAGCGAATGGTAGCGAGCAGGTGGACGGCACTGACCTGGCCTCGGGCGCTACAGATGGTCAGGGGGGGGCTGCGGACAACTCTGGGGAGGGCTTGCTGGGGTCAGCGCTATCCGACTTGGTTGACGCGGTGACAGGAGGTGGCACCGACACAGTCGACACTAACTCTGGCTCCAACGCGAGCAGCAGTGCTGCTGTTGGTGTTGCCAATACCGACAAAGCTGACATCACCAACGCAACCGACGCAACAACCCAGGTACGTCAGTTCGGGGTCAGAATTATTGACCTTGTCCGATTGGACCCCCAAATTCGGGGTCGGAATCAACCTTGTCCGATTGGACCCCCAAGCGGGGATGCCGGAAGCCTGTTCATACCACAAAAAACTGGCTTTGAACTCAGCTTGCCCTCAGCTCAAACTCAACCATATTTTCTGTGAAAAGGTTTTTACTTGTGGTCCCAGATTTATTTTCTATTAAAGCCTGACAGAAGGTTCTTCAAGTATGCTGGTGCTCTGTGAGAATGTCAGTGAGATACCATAATATGAGTTTATACCAGAATACCATTCAAAATACCAGGGATACCAGAGAAGCAGTCTGACAGGGCCGTTTTTATTACATTGCAGGATGCTGAGTTAAGGAAGAAAGTGGACCACTTGAAGAGTGTGATTGAGGCGCTGATGGCTCTCAAGGAGGCCAGGGCAAGCCAAGCCAATGCCTCCAGTGCTCAGGATGCCGGGGGGGCTGCGTCCAGCAAGACAGTCTTCAAGGAGGTCGAAGAAGGAATGGACTCGGGTGGAGCTGGGGCTACAGGCTCGTCAACAACAGATGCAGCGGTTGATGAATTAGGTGCGCACAATTTGAATGAATGCCATAATGTACGGTTAGGTGTATGCTGCTAATTTGGGGGGTCTTCAGCACCCTTTGGGGCGGCTGAAAGGATGCATTCTGGGTCCCAGAAGGGTGGTGTAGGGTGACGGAAAGAGTACCGAAGACGCCCAAATTATCAGTGACCAGTGGCAGTTGCCTTATCTTCAGGGAACGGCAATATGATATCATGTCATCATTTGATATCATATGCTGCAGGCAGTCTGACTAGGCTAAAGTTGCCATTTTTATACAATATCATATGATGCAATTTGTATGATATTATATGATATCATAGTCTCCTTCGGCCAGCATCATATGATATGCTGGTCCCTACTCCAGTGATTTTTTTTCCGTAATATATTCCGATCGGAATACGAGACACCGTTTGGGCCAAAATTGCGGAATAAGAACCTTTTTTTTTTTACTGAAATTGACTAAAAATGACCCAAATCGACAAAAATCGGAATAGGGATCCTTTTTTGGGAGGAAGGAAGGGGAAAAGGAAAAAAAGGAATAAGATTTCCTCTTCTTGATTTGAAAAAAATATCCCTGCCCTACTTATCTTACCTGCCACCTGATGACCTGATGACCTGATTACTGATGATGACTTACCTGATAACCTGATGACTTACCTGATTGCCTGATAACCTGCAACCTGATGACCTAATTACTGATGATGACTTACCTGATAGCCTGGTGACTTTCCTGATTGCCTGATGACCTGATGACCTGCAACCTGATGGCTGCCTATGCATACAGTTTGGAACTTGCTGGATCCAGGTGGTTCGCTTGCAATTGCAGCCGTGGTTGCAGTGGTATTGCAGGGGGTTACAGTGGTATTGCACTAGTTACAGTGGTATTGCAGTGGTTATAGTGGTATTGCAGGAGTTACAGTGGTATTGCAGGGGTTACACTGGTATTGCACTGGTTACAGTGGTATTGCAGTGGTTACAGTGGTATTGCAGGGGTTACAGTCGTATTGCAGGGGTTACAGCGGTATTGCAGGGGTTACAGTGGTATTGCAGGGGTTACAGTGGTATTGCACTGGTTACAGTGGTATTGCTGGGGTTTTAAGTGGGTATGCCTGGTACAGTTGTATTGATGGGTTACAAGTGGTTGCACTGGTTACAGTGGTATTGCAGGGGTTACAGTGGTATTGCACTGGTTACAGTGGTCTTAGCTGGGTTACCGTGGTCATTGCATGGTTTCAGTGGTTTTTTATTGCAGTGTGGTTACGGTGCTTGCAGGAATTACAGTGTATGCATGGTTACAGTGGTATTGCAGGGGTTACAGTGGTATGTAGGGGTTCAGGGGTTACGTGGTATTGCTGGTTACAGTGGATTGCAGGGGGTTACAGTGTTATTGCAGGGGTTTACTGTGGGATTTATTGCACTGTTCCAGTGGTATATTGCAGGGGTGGTTATAGTGGTATGGAGGGTAGGGGTTTTCTTTACATGGTTATTGCAGGGGTTGAGTCGGTATGCAGGTGTTAGTGGAGGTAACAGTGGTATTGCAGGGGTTGCAGTGGTATGGCAGGGGTTACAGTGGTATTGCAGGGGTTGCAGTGGTATTGCAGGGGTTACAGTGGTATTGCAGGGGTTACATTGGTATTGCAGGGGTTACAGTGGTATTGCGGGGGTCACAGTGGTATTGCAGGGGTTACAGTGGTATTGCAGTGGTTACAATGGTATCTCACTGGTTACAGTGGTATTGCAGGGGTAACAGTGGTATTGCAGGGGTTACAGTGGTATTGCAGGGGTTATGGTGGTATTGCAGGGGTTACAGTGGTATTGCACTGGTTCCAGTGGTATTGCACTGGTTACAGTGGTATTGCACTGGTTACAGTGGTATTGCACTGGTTACAGTGGTATTGCACTGGTTAAAGTGGTATTGCACTGGTTACAGTGGTATTGCTGGGGTTACAGTGGTATTGCAGGGGTTACAGTGGTATTGAAGGGGTTACAATGGTATTACAGGGGTTACAGTGGTATTGCACTGGTTACAGTGGTATTGCAGGGGTTACAGTGGTATTGCAAGGGTTACAGTGGTATTGGAGGGGTTACAGTGGTATTGCAGTGCTTACAGTGGTATTGCACTGGTTATAGTGGTATTGCACTGGTTACAGTGGTATTGCAAGGGTTACAATGGTAATGAGGGGGTTGCAGTGGTATTGCAGGGGTAACAGTGGTATCGCAGGGGTAACAGTGGTATTGTAGGGGTTACAGTGGTATTGCTGGGGTTACAGTTGTATTGCACTGGTTACAGTGGTATTGCTGGGGTTACAGTTGTATTGCACTGGTTACGGTGGTATTGCAGGGGTTACAGTGGTATTGCTGGAGTTACAGTGGTATTGCAGGGGTTACAGTGGTATTGCAGGGGTTACAGTCATATTGCAGGGGTAACAGTGGTATTGCACTGGTCATAGTGATATAGAGGGGTTACAGTCGTATTGCAGGGGGTACAGTGGTATTGCATTGGTTGCAGTGGTATTGCAGGGGTTACAGTCGTATTGCAGGGGTTACAGTGGTATTGCAGGGGTTACAATGGTATTGTAGGGGTTACAAATATATTGCAGGGGTTACAATGGTATTGCAGGGGTTACAGTGGTATTGCAGGGGTTAGAGAAGTATTGCAAGGGTTGCTGTGGTAGTGTAGGGGTTACAGCGGTATTGGAGGGGTTGCAGTGGTATTGCATGGGTTACAGTGGTATTGCAGGGGTTAGAGTGGTATTGCAGGAGTAACAGTGGTATTGCAGGGGTTGCAGGGGTATGGCAGGGGTTACAGTGGTATTGCAGGGGTTACAGTGGTATTGCAGGGGTTACAGTGGTATTGCAGTGGTTGCAGTGGTATTGCAGGGGTTACAGTGGTATTGCAGGGGTTACAGTGGTATTGCAGGGGTTACAGTGGTATTGCAGGGGTTACAGTGGTATTGCAGGGGTTACAGTGGTATTGCAGAGGTTACAGTGGTATTGCAGGGGTTACAGTGGTATTGCAGGGGTTACAGTGGTATTGCAGGGGTTACAGAGGTATTGCAGGGGTTACAGAGGTATTGCAGGGGTTATAGTGGTATTGCAGGGGTTACAGTGGTATTGCAGTGGTTGCAGTGGTATTGCAGGGGTTACAGTGGTATTGCAAGGGTTACAGTGGTATTGCAGGGTTTACAGTGGTCCTGCAGGGGTTACAGTGGTATTGCAGGGGTTACAGTGGTATTGCAGGGGTTACAGTGGTATTGCAGGGGTTACAGTGGTATTGCAGGGGTTACAGTGGTATTGCAGGGGTTACAGTGGTATTGCAGTGGTTGCAGTGGTATTGCAGGGGTTACAGTGGAATTGCAGGGGTTACAGTGGTATTGCAGGGGGTACATTGGTATTGCAGGTGGTACAGTGGTATTGCAGGGGTTACAGTGGTATTACAGGGGTTACAGTGGTATTGCAGGGGTTACAGCGGTATTGCAGGGGTAACAGTGGTATTGCAGGGGTAACAGTGGTATTGCAGGGGTAACAGTGGTATCGCAGGGGTAACAGTGGTATTGTAGGGGTTACAGTGGTCCTGCAGGGGTTACAGTGGTATTGCAGGGGTTACAGTGGTATTGCAGGGGTTATAGTGGTATTGCAGGGGTTACAGTGGTATTGCAGGGGTTACAGTGGTATTGCAGGGGTTACAGTGGTCCTGCAGGGGTTACAGTGGTATTGCAGGGGTTACAGTGGTATTGCAGGGGTTACACTGGTATTGCAGGGGTGACACTGGTATTGCACTGGTTACAGTGGTATTGCAGGGGTTACAATGGTATTGCAGGGGTTATATTGGTATTGCAGGGGTTATATTGGTATTGCAGGGGTTACAGTGGTATTGCAGGGGGTACATTGGTATTGCAGGGGTTACAGTGGTATTGCAGGGGTTACAGTGGTATTACACGGGTTACAATGGTATTGCAGGGGTTACAGTGGTATTGCAGGGGTAACAGTGGTATTGCAGGGGTTACAGTGGTATTGCAGGGGTTCATTGGTATTGCACTGGTTACAGTGGTATTGCAGGGGTAACAGTGGTATCGCAGGGGTAACCGTGGTATTGTAGGGGTTACAGTGGTATTGCAGGGGTTACAGTGGTATTGCAGGGGTTACAATGGTATTGCAGGGGTTACAGTGGTATTGCAGTGGTTACAGTGGTATTGCACTGGTTGCAGTGGTATTGCAGGGGTAACAGTGGTATTGCAGGGGTAACAGTGGTATTGCAGGGGTTACACTGGTATTGCAGGGGTTGCAGTGGCATTGCTTTGGTTACAGTGGTATTGCACTGGTATTGAGCGGGTGCAGTGGTACTAGATGCCGGACATGCATTTCCCACTTTCTAGTTGTTCTCTACCTCCTCACCTTCGCCCTTGCAAATTCAAAACAATCTTCAGCACTGGAGCATGCTGCCACAGCCCAAACTCTGCAGGTGACAAAAATCTGGAGGTTCCGCAACTCAAACTCAACGCAAACTCAACACAAAACCAACGCAAAACCAACGCAAAACCAACGCAAACTCAACGCAAGCTCAACGCAAACTCAAACTCAATTCAAACTCAACTCAAACCTGCATGCTACGGCAACTACAACTCAACTCAAACTGCATGCTGCCGCAATGCAAACTCAACTGAAACTGCATGCTTCCAAAACTCAAATTCTGCAGGTGCGGAGCTGAAGAATGTGACGGAGCTGTTGCACGACGCTCTGAAGTGGACTCAGGGCTCCAAGGCATCAGTATTGAATGACATTCAGGAGACGTTAAGCAAAGCAGATTCCAAGGTATGGTGGACTTGCTTGGGATAGTAGCAGCTTCTAGGCAGCTCCATGAGCCAAGATGGGGTGGGATAACATGGGATTGTAGCAGCTTCTAGGCAGCTCCATGAGCCAAGATGGGGTGGGCTAACTTGGGATAGTAGCAGCTTCTAGGCAGCTCCCTGAGCCAAGGTGGGGTGGACTAACTTGGGATCGTAGCAGCTTCTAGGCAGCTCCCTGAGCCAAGGTGGGGTGGGCTAACTTGGGATTGTAGCAGCTTCTAGGCAGCTCCCTGAGCCAAGGTGGGGTGGGCTAACTTGGGATTGTAGCAGCTTCTAGGCAGCTCCCTGAACCAAGGTGGGGTGGACTTACTTGGGATAGTAGCAGCTTCTAGGCAGCTCCCTGAGCCAAGGTGGGGTGGTCTAACTTGGGATTGTAGCAGCTTCTAGGCAGCTCCCTGAGCCAAGGTGGGGTGGATTACTTGGGATTGTAGCAGCTTCTAGGCAGCTCCCTAAGCCAAGGTAGTTGGAGTGGACTTACTTGGGATAGTAGCAGCTACTATGCAGCTCCCTGAGCCAAGGTGGGGCAGACTTACTCGGGACTTGATTACCTAAACCGACTACATACTACCTCATTGTGTCTTCTTTTTTCTGTTTTACTTGGTTTGTGTCGGGAGACCCACCTCCTGGGGTGAAAGTCATTTCACAACTTCAAAAACAATGCAGATTGGAAAGACCGAGAGAGACTCGTCCACCTTCGGATTCAATTATAAGAATAAACACTCTCAGTGAAATACAATGGTCTAGTGGTAGACCAAATTGCTGGAGGACGATGAGTCGGGGGCTCCCCCTTCGGTCGCTCTTGGCGTTGCAGGTCGTCGTCAACCACGGTGGTAGCTTGTCCAGTTGAGGTAGGAGGCCGCTCCCCACCCGCGTACGACGGGCTCCCTTGACACCACGCCCCACCAGGCGTTATCATTACCTTATAAGAATAAACAAGAAACAATAAGGATGGAGCTGGTATATGCAAACAGCTCCTAAGTATGAGGTCAACATCATATTTGGTGGTTGCCCCCAGTGCAAGCAAACAGGCTCGCTCCCTCAACCTCACTCCTCATAATAAGGCATACTATTTATTTATTATGTTATGTATTTGTTTATTAATTTATTGTTTAATTATGTACGTATTTATTTATTTTTTAACACCATACACTTTTTTACGTGGCTGGACATGCTGATACAAGAGCACGTCGTAGGCATCATGCAGGACATTTCATTTTTTTACTTATTTGTTCAACATCATACACATGTGTACGTGGCTGGGCATTTGGCTGGACATGCAGGGTTATGTATTTATTCATTATTTATGTATTATTATTTATTTATTTGTTAGTTAGTAAACATCATACACATGTGTACGTGGCTGGGCATGCAGATACAAGAGCGAGTCGTAGGCATCATGCAGGACGTTTCATTTTTTTGTTTTAATATGTTCGTTTGTTAACATCACACACATATTTACTTGGCTGTACCACCACTCCATCAACAGTCGCAAGTAAGTGATCAGCCTTTTGCCTGCCTGCCTGCCTGCCTGCCTGCCTGCCTGCCTGCCTGCCTGCCTGCCTGCCTGCCTGCCCCCACCACCACTCCACCACCACTCCTTCCAACCCTAAACCACAACCGCCATTTCCCTACCTTATGACATGCAGATCCAAGAACGAGTCGTGGGCATCATGCAAGACATTTCAGACTTCGGACTCGGACAGCCCAAGATAGATCAGAAGGCAGATGCGGTAGGTATGGATGTGTGTTTGGGTGGTGGTGGTGGGGTGTGTGGGGTGTGTGTGTGTGGGGGGGGGGGGGGGGGGGGGGGGGGGGGGGTATGTGTGTGAGGGTGGGGGGGGGGTGGGGGTGGTGGGGGGGGCATACCACCTCCAAGGTAGGCGACAAGGTCCCTTGAGCTTCAGCTTTTAGCTATGTGACACCAAAGAGAACAGACCCAAACAAACAAGATGGGCATGGGAAAAAAATCAGAGAGTACAAATCCAAAGCTATGCAGGGAATTAAAGCAAAGCAAAGTAATAGTAATATGATGAAATAGTAATATAGTCATATAAAGAAATAGTGATAGTAATGTGATGAGATAGTAATAGTAATAGTAAATTAGTAATAGTAATATGATGAGATAGTAGTAGTAATATGATGAAATAGTAATAGTAAATTAGTAATACCGTACTGCTCTCAAAATTTAACGGTTTAAATTGACGGGAGCAACCGTCAAATCGTGGCGTACGGTATATTACGAAGCGAAAAAACCGTCAAATCGGTTTTTTTGCCTATATTAGGTGCATCACTAGAATGCACATATCTCACTGCTCAGTGGGCCAAACACTACAATTTTTAGTGATACGAGATCCCTGGGACCTCCTGCATCTGTCTGCATATTCAGATGCCTCATCTGACAAAAATAACGAGTTTAGGAGCACAGACCCTGTGGCCATCTTTAACCACTCTTCCTTGCTCCAATTGTTTGAATTAGGACACACTGGTGATGAGGATGAGGTGCCCTTGGCCCTTCTAGGTCGCTGAGCAACACATGAACATACATTATGCTTATGATTATGACATTGACTGAGCAAGAGATGATTTCAGGAGTTAATGGAAACGATTGAATGTCTCATTCTAGTTATTTCAATGAGTACTTGTAGTGTTATGCTGAACAAGATGTTGGGATCATTGCAAAATGATATGTACACTCCTTGCAGGTCCTATAACAGTGTACCCTAATATTGTACCATGAACCATGAACCAGTTTCAAATGATTAAGTACAAACGTTCAGTTGCATAAATGGATTTTATTAAATTGGAAACCGTCAAATGTGTAACGTCAATTTATATTACTGTTAAAAAACCCGTCAAATGTGTAATGTCAATTTATAATAAAACCCCTTCAAAAAGCCGTCAAATCTTGCAACCCTTAAATTTTGAGAGCAGTACGGTAGTAAGATGATGAGATAGTTATAGTAATATGATGAAATAGTAATAGTAATAGTAATATGATGAGATATAAATAGTAATATGATGAAATAGTAATATAGTAATATAATGAAATGTATCCACTGTATGCTACCATTGCAGGTGGCCCAATCTTCAGCTGAAAAGGACGTTGTGGGGCCTACTGTGATTGTGAATGGCCAGGGCCAACTGGTTCAGAAGGACCCCAACAGCACCATCGGACCCATTATCACTGAGAAAGAGCAGCAAGACAGGCTGGCTGCTGCTGGGCGTGCTGGGGGTGGTGCTGGTGAAAAAGCATTAGGGCGGGGTGGGGTGGCTGATGAGGGAGACAGCAGCAGCTTGGGTGATGGGAGTGGTGGGGTGGAAGCTGGCAGATCAGGTGACTCCACCTTGGTCGGGAAGCAGCATTCTGACACAGCGGCCAACGTGGCCCAGGATAAGGACACGTTAAATCGAAAGCTTGTCTTGGGTGCTAGTTGATGTGGAGTGTCCGTTGCGTCGCAGACGCAGCTTTAGTGGGTTGGTTGCGTCGCAGGACGCTGGCTATGGGTTGGTTGCGGGTCGGTTGCGTCTCAAGACGCAGGCTTTGCTGGTTTGGTTGCGTCTCAGGACGCAGGTTATGAAATGTGTAGTGTCTCAGGACGGAGGCTGTAGAATTGGTTGCGTCTTCGGACGCAGAGCTTGGGGACCTTTTGGACATCCCTGAAAGAGACTTTAAATCGAAAGCTTGTATTGGGTGCTAGTCGATAAGGGAGTGGAGGAAATAGGGCATTTAGTAACACAGCAGTGCTCCCTCCCTTAGTCTGCCGCTACATCAGTGTGGTCACATAGCGTCAACACTCACGTCCATGGCAACGATCGTGGTGGTGGTGGTGGTTACATTATCCCGATGCCCTACTGGACTCCAAGTGTACACATTCGTGATGATGATTGTGGTGGAAGTGGTGGTTACATTATCCTGGTGCCCTACTGGACTCCAAATGTGCACATTCGTGATGATGATTGTGGTGGTGGTGGTTACATTATCCTGATGCCCTACTGGACTCCAAGTGTGCACATTCGTGATGATGATGATGGTCGTGGTGGAAGTGGTGGTTACATCATCCTGACGCCCTATTGGACTCCAAATGTGCCTGCGGCTTGACGGTGTCAAGAGGAATTTCTAAAGGAATGGAGGATATACTTATTTTCTTTTGGGCTACATGTAGCAGCTTCTGGGCAGCTCCCCTGCCTGGCTACTCAATCGAAGCCAGCTCTAGCTAGTGCATCTGACAGCTGACATTGTCAGATTACCAGTGCTCCTGACATCTTGAGGTTCAACCCTGTGTGAAGGTAGCTGTCTAGAAGCTGCTACGTCCTGACGTCTCGGGGGTTCAACCCTGTGTTAAGGAAGCTGACTAGAAGCTGCTACGTCCTCACATTTTGGAGGATTCAACCCTGCGTGAACGTTTCCAGAATCACATAGATGACACACTCGATCCTTCCTAGGGAATCTATCCCTTGGTCTGAATTGTTGATGCAATGCATTTGATCATTTGGCCGTGTGCATGACAAGCTAATTATCATGATTATTAACGTTCTTGATGTGGTTAACTCGTTTCTTAACAATATTACAGGGAGGGAGTTATACATCTAGTCATTTTACGCATCCCCTTGTGAGTTAGGTCTCTGATGCGATAGAAGGCATCTCTGGTTTGCCACTCTCATCCCATTAATAAATCACAGAATTAATTTATCACTGTAGCACGAAGTCAGGGCCCCCGTCGGTTAAACGATTGTTTGGGGTTCAGTTCATCAGTGCTTTTTCTTTTTAAGCCCTTCCTATGCGGTTGGGCAGGTCCCTTTAGCCTATTTGGCCTACCCCTGGACTGTAACATACATACATACATCCCATGAAGAGGACATACATCCAAGTATGGTCAACAGCATTCCTCTTTCCTTGTGATCCAGAGCTTTCATCTCCCAAGGCACGAATCTGATGACTTTGTGCAATAGTAAAAGGAACAAATAATTGGAGAATAGGACCTTCTCACTTTGTTCCAATTAAGTGGTTTAAGTTTCAAAGATCCCACACCTCTGTAAATTAAATTTGTATGTAAATTGCTGGCCTGAGATTCATCTTGGGAATCTTCCAAGGAGTACAACATCGCAGGGGCATCAGACACGTCCTTGCCCCAACAGTCTAGCGTTCCCTAGCCATATTGAGATCAGTGAAATGCATAAGGATTTGGGCGTGTGCTTTTATAATTGGGCTACCATATGCTCAGGTGTAACATTTGGTAAGGTCGAAACTTTAACAATTGGGCGCTTGATGCACAAATGTAACATTTGGGAAGGTAAACACGTTTAATAATTTGTGGCTTGTCCGATTCTATAATCGGGCTGCATTTGTCTCTTCACATTTTGGTAAAAAAAAGCATTGCATCAGCATCTGCAGCTTTAGGGCTCAAACATGTTTAGGGCTCAAACATGTAATGATAACGCCTGGTGAGGTGTGGTGTTAAGGGAGCCCGTTGTACACGGGTGGGGAGCGGTCTCCTACCTCAACTGGACAAGATATCGCGGTTGACGACGACCTGCAAAGCCAAGAGCGAACGAAAAGTAGTCGAACCCCCGACTCTTCATTCTGAAAGTGACTCAGTCTACCACTAGACCAATGTATATCACTGAAAGAGGCTGCTCAAACATGTATATTATTGAAATAAGGGGGCCTCCCCTAAAATACTCTTTTAAAAGGGCTCATGCATCTAAGTCCCTAGCCCTAACTGGCCCAGAAAAAAATGAAGTAATTTGGTGATGTGGAGTTGTGGACCTAGGCATCTGCCACCTGGCCTGTACACTGTGGTGACCAGCCCCACGCTTGTGCCAGGGACTTCGGACTGCCGGAACGTTTTAAAATGGGCGCCCGCTGCCTAGTCCAAGCTTTCTGCAATTCGTAACGTATATTATCGATCACGCCGACACGCCCGATGCTCCAGCCAAACGCCTGAAATCCGAAACGTTTCCAACATCTGGGCGCCCGATGGACAGAATTTGTTCAAAACGTTTATAATCGGGCGTTCATATTTACCTGATTGAGATCAGCAAGGGTAACATCCCTCATCATATATATTAGGATCACTATATATCACAGTACTGTATTTCACAGCAGGGTACTACAAAGCGCGCGGGGCAGCGCGATTTTGCGCACACTTTTTGAGCCCAAGTGCGCGTTTCGCGCAGTTTTTTCAACCCCCTGTGGGCGCAGCGCGTAGTTTTTTGCACTTCAAAGCGCTTTTTGCACTTCAAAGCGCTGATCAATTTGACATCTGTGCGCTTTAAGCGCTGACCAATTTGGCAAGAAGTAGTACCCTACTACCCTGTTTCACGGTGGAGTTCCAGAATTGAATCACTGATTTCAACCAGCAATAGTGAATTGGGGATTGAGCAGTTACTTTCACAGCAATTTGTTGGGAGACGGATCGCGTTACTACTAATATACGCGGAGGAATCTCTTCATAAAACCAGTATACCTCATACCGGTATATATATATACCTCATACCTCGCCTTATATACATATAATATCTGTAGATGCTACTTAGTCTCTGCAGTAAACGGTAAATTTTATACTTCCAACTTTCCAAGCATTTGGTAATAACTGCTGGGAAACCTTGTTTATAATTGTGCTATGCATGTAGTTATGTACTACGGCGCTTCCGCATGGTTGGGTTGGATTATTACTTAGGTTTTCAGTCAAATATGGCCTGCTCGCCGTCATCTTCCAATTCCAGGTCCCTTTGTGCCTTGCCAATGGAAACCAGGGAGCATACTGAGCGATTATGTAGTTTAAAGGCTTGCCCCGGACAATATTACGGGTGATTAATGATATACTAGGAGGAGGTTGGGGCTGGACCAGCAGGCACCGTATGCATGTGTGTATGGTTCAGGCCAATATTTTTCTGAAGTTGTTTGTAATATACATTAATAATCGACCAGGTCCCATTCCTGGGTCTGCTCTTTCGGGGAATGCAAACATGAATAATCTGTATGCACGATTTTTGCACGATTACACTAGAATAACAGAAAAACGACAATGGACATTCCAGAAATTCTCTCGTAGTCAATGGCCTAATTTGGCAATGCCAAACTTGGCATTGGCAGTGGCCTGAAGTACTCAAGATGGATCCGAACCCCTTAGGTGATAGTAGTGGGTGATTTGGTTACCACTGCCATAGGCATAAAAGCAACACATATAAGCATTGTACAACACACCCGACTTGCTCTTTTAGCTTTCCGGAGCGATATGTCGTGAGCACTCTCACAGGGAAGGGACTAGGGCGTGTGCTTACAATCGTGATGGCATGTCAGACGGCATGCAAGATTGCAAGGTATAAGAAGGGAAAAGGCGACAGTACCTTAGGGTACTGCCGCCGGTAGGTGCCGGCCCTAACGGGCAGAGGCACTACTATGGAAGCTTCCAGGCGGAAGGCCTGGCGCCCCAAGACACTCTAGCTGGACCGGGAGAACCGGTCTATAACAGCTCTAGGATCTGTCCAGCGTGTAACCCTAGTGATCTGGCCAAGGCATGCTCCCATGGGGAATTTGGATTGCGCGATGCCTGAGGCAACAGTCTGGCTGACGCTAAACATGAATAATGTTTAGGGCATTACCACCCATCCACCTCCTACGTTTGCAACTTATTTCATGGTTATACACACCACGCACGCACACTTGCATGCTTAACACCCCACCAAAATGTAGTACCCTGCTGCAGCATGTCGATGCTGCAGCAGTGTACTACATGTTGTCAGATCAGTCTGCGCTTAAAGCGCACAAACGTCAAATTGGCCAGCGCTTTTTCGTGCAAAAAGCTCAAAAACTGCGCACTACGCCCACAGGGGGTTGAAAAAACTGTGCAAAACGCGCAGTGGGGCTCAAAAGGCGTGCACTAAATTGCGCTGCTGCGAGCGCTTTGTAGTGCTCTGTGCTGCAGTCAGCGTTTGGGTCGACCAGAAACATTAATACTCGTATAGGAACGACAAGTGCAAGTTCAAGTTTACCCAGACCTGAGAAAACGATGGGCCATTTCGCAAACAAACATAAATAATCGTGTGTGCACGATTAATCGTGCTTCAGAAAAACACTGGTTCGGGCCAGGGGTAGCCAAATGAGCTTAAGGGGCCTGCCCAACCTCGATTCAGGAGAGGCTAATAAGAAAACAAAGCACGCACTGATGAAGTGGGACCCAACCAATTGTTTTGCCGACTGAGGCCCTGATTATGTGATACAGAGATAATTAAACTTTAATTGTATCATCACCAGGGTTGTTCAGGACGCTGCGTCCTGCGTCGCAGATGCAACGACAAAGGGTCCGTTGCATTCTGAGATGCAACACAGGGAGGGTCCGTTGTGTCGCAGACGCAGGCTATGGGATATGTCATGGGTTGGTTGCGGGTTGCTTGCATCTCAGGACGGGGTTGTGTCTCAGGACGCAAAGCTGGGGGTCCTCCTGGACAACCCTGATTTTGTTTTACTATTATTTTTTACCAAAACATTTTTTTTTACTGCGGAAGACGGCGAGCAGCCAAATTGCTGGCTGAAGCTATGTAACCAAGTTCAAGTTCGAGAACAACCCTGATCATCATCACATTTGTATAGCATGCACCATATGCAATTACTTCATGCGCTTTGCTTTTGTATTAGCACTTATATAGATAAAAGTGGTTATGCAAGTGTTAATCCCCAAGCGGGCTGTACATATAACAAAGCTAGTCTACATACAGTATCGTACTGAGGATGCTCACTATTAATACCCACGTGGTTTGTACATATAACAAAGCTAGTCTACATACAGTATCGTACTGATGATGCTCACTATTAATACCCACGTGGGCTGTACATATAATAAAGCTAGTCTACATACAGTATCGTACTGAGGATGCTCACTATTAATACCCACGTGGGCTGTACATATAACAAAGCTAGTCTACATACAGTATCGTACTGAGGATGCTCACTATTAATACCCACGTGGGCTGTACATATAACAAAGCTAGTCTACATACAGTATCGTACTGAGGATGCTCACTGTTAATACCCACGTGGGTTGTACATATACCGAAGCTAGGATAGTATATAGTAACGTACTGGGGATCTGTATCTTAATACTGCACACCCGTGGTCTGTCCAGTCATGAACACACGTTGGTAATAAGACTGAGGGAGTTCCCATCAAGAGGAACTCCGTCATTGTCAAAGGCGAGTTCGGGTGACGCTATGACTTCTTTTTTGGGCTACACATAGCAGCTTCTAGGCAGCTCCCTGCCCCTGTCTTGGGGCCACATAGGAAGTTAGCTTGTTTGCCTAAAATCTGACATGGAGAGCATTCGAATGCAGCTGAAAGCTTTGGGATTGGCCCAGTGGCTGGCTAATGGAGCTGACTGGAAGCTGCCATGCTAAGTTCTAAAAGCTGACATGGATTGCATTCGAATGCAGCTGAAAGTTTGGGATTGGCCCAGATGCTGGCTAATGAAGCTGACTAGAATGAAGCTGCCATTGAAGCCCCCCAAATAAACACTGTATAAACGGGAGGCGGTTGAAGATGTCCACACTACTACTATTGTAGATGATACAATTATATAATTAGAAAGTAAGGAAGCCTACTACCTGACTTATGCAGGAGCAGGGTACTACAAAGCGCACGGCAGCGCGATTTCGTGCACGCATTTTGAGCCCCGCTGCATGTTTATTTCGCACAGTTTTTCAACCCCTGTGGGCACAGCGCGCAGTTTTGCGCTTTTGCACTATAAAGCGCTGACCAATTTGACGTTTGTGCGCTTTAAGCGCTAATTAATTTGACAAAATGTAGTACCCTGCGTAGGAGTGTCTCCGCCGATCGCATCAGGGAAATCCTTGAGTCTATCTAGGGCACGCACACGCTCGGAGACCCACCATTTGAGGTAAACAACCTTTCTATATAAAAGTAGGGCATGCACAACCTCGCTAACTATGTTAGTCACTACTGTGTCTCAAAACAGGGAGAGACACCCAGCCAAATCTTCGTCAATTGAAGACGACACCTTTTTTATTTAAGGGATTTTCACCCCAGGAAGTGGGACCCTGCACACAAAACAGTGGCCACTGAGGATTCAGAAAGATAGGTGGCAAATTAGGAAGTTCACGATGGATGCATTATCTTCACTCACAGGAGAGAAAAACATGCATATGGTTGCTTACTTCCTTGCTAGCCCCTTTCAGTGATATACATTGGTCTAGTGGTAGACCAAATCACTTTGAGGATGACGAGTCGGGGGTTCGATTCCCTCTTCCGTCGCTCATGGCGTTGCAGGTCGTTGTCAACTGCGATGGTACCTTGTCCAGTTGAGGTAGAAGACCGCACTCTACCCGCGTACGACGGGCTCCCTTAACACCACGCCCCACCAGGCGTTATTTTTACTTCCTTGTTACTGCCAGCGCCAGCAAGCAAGCGAGGACGCCCGTTGAGTGCTGCCAAATTAACTTTGAAGTTGTCAGAAGTTAGAACTCTAAATAAATAAATAGTGCGCTTAGCTATGAGAAGTGAGGTTGAGGGGGCCAACCACCAATAGGTGGTGGGGGTGGGGGTCGTGGGGGGCTATCATCCTCCTGGGGGAGGTTTTTGGGCCTGTTCCATGTATATTCTGCATGCGACAATGGAATGGAAGGAACTCTACTAGGATCTAGGAGCCACTTTCTGGTTCCTCCTTCGCCTCCATATGATGAAGAAGATTGTACCGGCAATTAGAGGGATACCAACACCAAGCCCAACTGCCAGACCAACCTTGAGATCATTGTCGTCAGCGCTGATGCTATTATAACCAACATCATCATATGGTGCTGTATCTCGTGAAAAATCAACACCACTACCACCACCACCACCAGTTGTGCTCTCAGCAGCCTGTCTCACAACTCCAGTAATATTAAATTTACTCATATCGCCAAACACTGTGCCAGGATTGGCAGCCACACGTTGTGCATGCTGGTCCATGTCTGCCTGGGAAGTACCATCCATATAAGTAAAGCGGCTGCCAGCTACAATTGAACCGCAGGAGAATGTGTGGACCCAGACAGCTTTGCAAATACTGCAGGATTCAAGAATACTTTGTGTGATTGTCATATTAAGAGCCATAACAGGCGTGGAGCCTTCAATCAATTCTTGTGATGTGAAGAAATCATTGCAGTCAGGGCCTAAGAACCTAAAACTGACATCTCTTTGTATTTGGCGATTAATAGCAGGGATTTCCACATCAACGCAAGGGCTGCCACCCCTTGAGGTCTTCCCTGGGCCACAGTTGACACATGCAGTAACAGTACAGGCTCCAGGTGGTGAGTAGGTTCCATCAGGGCAGGGTATGCAGGTGTTAAAGCAAGGGGCAGGAGGGGGAGGAGGGGAACTGGGGGGAGGAGGGGGGGGGAGGGAGAGGGGGAGGGGAAGGGGGGGGGGGGATAGGGAGGGGGGAGAGGAGGAGGAGGAGGGGGGGGGGGAGGGGACGGGGGAGGAGGAGGGGGAGGAGGAAGGGAAGGGGGGAGGGGATGGGAAGGAGGGAGAGGAGGAGGAGGAGGGGGGGTAGGAGGGGAAGGGGAGAAGGAGGGGAGGGAGAAGGGTGCAGAAGGAGCAGGCGGAGGAGGAGGAGGAGTGGAAGGAAGAGGGGAGAGGAAAGAGGAGGGAGGATTGTAGGAGGAGGCGGGAGGGGGAGAGGGGGGGGGAGGGGGGGGAGGAGGGGGAGGGGGGAAGAGGGGAGGGGGGGGAGAGGGAGGGGAGGGGGAAGAAGAGGAGGACTGGAAAGAGGAGGAGAGGGGACTTGCAGGAGGGGCGGAGGGGGGAGGAGGAGAGGGGGGAAGGGTGAGGGGGAGGGGTGGAGGGGGGGAAGTAGGGGGAGGGGAGGGGGGGAGTAGGGGAGGAGGAGGGGGAAAGGGGGGGGGGGGAGGTGGAGATGGAGGAGGAGGAGAAGGGGAGGGGAGAGGGTGTGGTGAGAGGGGTGGGGGAGAGGTGAAGGGTGGGAGGGGGTGGGAAGAGGGGCGGAGGGGAAGAGAGGGCGGATTGGAGGAGAGAGAGGGAGGAGAAGGAGGAGGAGTGGGGGGGGGGGGGGGGAGGGAGGAGAGAGGGTGAGGAGAAGGAGGAGGGGAGGGGGGGGGGAGGGGGGGGGGGGGGGGGGAGGAGAGGCGGGTGGGAGGAGGAGGGAGTGGAGGAGGGGAAGGAGGAGGAGGAGGAGCTGGAGGAGGAGGAGCTACGTAGGACCCAGCTTCGCATGTGGAAACCGTGCACATGGAAACATCGCATGTGGAAACCTCGAGATGTCGCACCTACAGAGTGAGGGTAGAAAAAGAGCGTGAGCATGGTATCGCTATCATTATGTATAGCATGATAGCGACACCATGTTATACATGATGATAGCATGGTGTCGCTATCATGCTATATTATGCTATATTATGCTATATCATATTATATAATGCTATATTCAGCTACATTATCTACCGTAATTATGGGGCAGAATCAGTCTAGACATATATAATAGAACTAGCTAGAATAGTTGTCGGTGCTACATGTACAGGACAACCTGCCTCTGACCCCTCTCCGAACAGTTAGGACTTCTTCAGAAGCGCTTCAGTTTTTGTTCTAACTGTCCGTGCTAAGAGGGCGGGAGGGCTGTCGGGAATTGTGATCGTGTTCTTCTTCTCGTTGCTATCCTATTCGAGAAGGTCACTGAATACAAGGGAACACCCTTCTTCACCACTACACGAAGCCTCACATCCTGCAAACAAACAAATTTGATTTTTTCTCTCTCAAGCACAACTTCCTCATGGTTAGTACTTCATATACACGCGTAACGATTGGGTTGCAGTCAAACAAACGTGTCATTGTGTATATGAAGTACTAACCATGAGGAAGTTGTTTGACTGCAACCCAATCGTTACGCAACCTCAAACTTGCGTAACAAGCAACAGATTGAATATATATGGTTGGCTGGTTGCAGTCAGGTTTGTTGGTTGCAGTGTACACAAGCTTGACTTCTTCCTTTTATTTCTTTTGGGGGGCTACGCTTGACAGCTTCTAGGCACCTCCCTTTCCCTATTCTAGGTCAACCCATAATAGGTGAACATCACTCAATCAATCACTCGGGTGGCGACGAAGGAGCCTGTTACTATATCTGGAAGGTCGGAATTACGAGCAGAACAATGAAGCATCACTGCCTGCCAATCTTTGAATGTACACATGTTCTGTAGCACTGCGCTGAATTCGATATCGGTAGCAGGCAGGGAATCGCGTTCGTCAGCCCGCTGTGCGTGAGTACTATTCTTGCTACACGCCCTGCAAATAACTGAACTGTTCCGATCCCGAAAGAATTGGGATAGAACCAATGCCATGAAACGAGGAAGCAGGAGGTAGGCGCATCGCACGTAAAACAGCGAGACGATATGCCCTGCATGCGCAGGACGAACATGAACTGCCCAGAATATTTGGAAGATCGGAATTACTCGCAGAACTGTGATGCATCACAGCCTGTCATTCTTTGCATGCGCTATTGTTAGGTAGCACTGCGCTGAATTCGAACACCACGTTTTTAATATTTTGCTCACCCTAGGGGAGGCATGGAAATCGATCGGAAGACGCTGCTAAGAGCTGAGCAGCCTGGAGCAGCCCGGCTGAAAACGATTTAACGATCTGATCCAACCCGATCCAATTCCCACACTAAATTACCGATACGCTTGTGGCGTAGCAGTAACAAGGATCCCAGTAAACCTCGCTGATGCATACATATGCTCGTTGACGCGTACAGGAGACGGCAGCAAAAATAAGAAGAATACGATTAAAACAAGGGCAGGAAGACGGCAGACGGTAGGAAGACGGCAGGAAGGAGGTACGAAGAATAAGAAGAATATGAAGACGGCAGGAAAAACAAGAAGAACAAGATGACAATAATAATAAGAAGCTCGCTGACCATGGCTTCGAAGGTAGAATGGCGGAGACTTGACCCCTCGGCCGTAACCCACAAGCAGAAACACGCCGCAAGGAGAGCGGCCGCATGCTTGGTGAACATTGGCATTAGTGCGGCTGAGTACCCCAGGCGAGGTTCGTTACAGGGTGTAAAGGCGACGTCGCAGAAATTACGACACTTGAGTTGCAGGAATTATGCAACTTGAGCTGCTGGCTAAGATGCGTGCGGGCGATATTAATCAAAGGTGCAATACAATACAGCCGGATAGTTCATTTGTCAGGAAACAAATAATTGTTTCGTTTATCAAGAAAGAAAGCAGTATGCCAAGTTCGTGTCGCTAAAGATAGCCCAGTAGATAAATCTGAGGGTAAATAATAAACTTCCACACTTATCGCATTTGTTAGAATATATTTGTTGTACAGTAGTGCATTTCTGCTATCAGCATGATGACACAGGTTCACGCGCCCTGCATCCCTGCGCTTCATGCGCCCTTCACAACTGTCGCAGTTTATGTAGTAGACGGCCGACCCACCACTCCACCCTGACCGCCACCCCATCTGGATCAGCGGATCCAAAGTGGACTTCAGCGGAATGCAAAAACTTCAGCGGGAGGGTCAGAGCTCCCGCTGAAGTTTTGCATTCCGCTGAAGTCCACGTCGGCCTTCAGAGGTCAAAAAAGCCAGCGTGGACTTCTGTCGGACATAGCAAAAGGCGTAGTATAGCGTTGAAGGCGTGCGGTGGTAGTATAGCGTTGTTGAAGGCGTAGTATAGCGTTGAAGGCAGGAAGTGGTAGTGGCGATATCTGACTGTTAAATTAGGGCGTGTTTCTACTATAGTAACTGACTGTTACTGTAGGTATATATGGGATAACTGTTCTGCGCTAGATCAGTGATTTCCACTGATCTATAACAGCGCGTTTCCGCGCGCGCGCGCGCTGTTATAGATCAGTAGATCAGATAAAAATCCTGTTGACTGCGCATCTGTCCTCCCGCGCGTTATATATATTTTCGTCCGCATAAATTATTGTCCTCCCAATTTGAAAAAATTGTTGCGCCTTACTGTGGTATTTGCGAGTACCGCGTCCCACTGACGTGTTCCGCGTCCCACTGACGTGGCTTTACTGCTACGTTGCCGCGTCACACTGTCGTGGTTTTATTGAAGATAAGGGTTTTTAGGGTAGACTGTACCGGTTGTCGCGCGCACGCGCGCAGATAAATAAATATCCTGTTGACCGCGCATCTGTCATCCCGCGCGTTATATATATTTTCGTCCGCATAAATTATTGTCGTCCCAATTTGAAAAACATGTTGCGCCTGACTGTGGTATTTGCGAGTACCGCGTCCCACTGACGTGTTCCGCGTCCCACTGACGTGTCCTATGCTACGTTGCCGCGTCACACTGTCGTGGTTTTATTGAAGATAAGGGTTTTTAGGGTAGAGTGTACCGATGGGTTTCTTTTCCGTCCCTGATTTTTTGTTTCATTATTTCATTCCTAATCTAACGTCGCAACTTCTTCTGTATGAAGAACAATCGTGGGAAGAAGAAGGTGGTTGCGCCTGCATCGGTAAGTGGTGCAGGTGCGGAACAGGAGCGTCTACGGGAGCGTTGCAAAAGGCATCGATTTGGATGGGCTTGCTTTCTGTCGTTGCTGGTTTTGTTCCTAGCTGGTTTGTTGGGGCCTGGCATGGCTGCAGTCGGCATTTCTGCGTTAGCGAAGGCTGTGAGGTCAGTCAGTTTTGTTCAAGCGCAGATTGTGGATGTCCGTTTTTCGCATAATGCGTCCGTGCAGTATTTTCCCAGGAATGGACTGTTCGCTGATCCGTTTCAGGCTTCCTTTTGTCCCCTTCATACGGGGACCCGCAATCAGACGGTCACTCCCCCCCGAACGAGTGTCCGCCCATTGTTTGCCGGCAAAATACTTTTCCCTCCTGTTTTCAGTTCCGGATGGTGGAGGCGCTGGAATGCGCTGTCTCTGGGCAACTCGCCGAAAGATAGGTGAGTTGTATGGTTTTTGTGTGATCTGGGTTGCTTTATGGTAGGATTGGTTGATGCGGTGTTGTTTGGTGATCGTTAGAGTGTCCTGGTGCGTTTTTGATTCGACTATCGCCGTTTTTCCCGTGTAATGGGGTTTGTATTGTGTTGGCTGTGTTTTGTGTGGTATGATTGTGTGGTTGGTTGGGCTGGTGTGATTTGTGGTGTGTTTCGGGGCGGTGGTGGGGGCGGGGGTGGGGGGCGGGGGGGGGGGGGGGGGGGGGGGGGGGGGGGGCAGCGGACGAATAACGGGCGAAATCCGGTCTCGGGAGTCCTGCGGTTCCGAGCGTACACACCTTTGGTTGTACGGTACTCCTGTTCCAATGTCCCTGTTATCTAGCGGTTCTTAAGAGTTTGGCGCAATTTTGATGGACCGAAAAGTGAGGGCAACAAATCGTTTTTTTGGTCAATGTCGATTCGATCATGTTCATGTTGCTGCTGCTTGCGTCCTCGCTTCTGCTTGCGTCCTTTCTGCTGCTGCTTGGGTCCTTGTGGGGAGGGGGAGGAGGAGCGTCGGAGTGAGGGAGAGGAGGGTCGCTGGCATGATGGGGGAGGAGTAGCATTGGGGGGAGGGGGAGGAGGAGTGGTTAGGGGAGGGGAAGGAGAAGTGTTGGTCACTTGGAGGGAGGGGGAGGAGGGTCGGTGGCAATAGGTGGAGGAGTAGCATTGGGGGAGGTGGAGGAGTAGCATTGAGGGTAGGAGGAGGAGTAGCGATGGAGGGAGGGGGAGGAGGGTCGCTGGAAAGAGGGGGAGGAGTACCATTGGTTGGAGGGGGAGGAGTAGTGTTGAGGGGTGGGGGAGGAGATTTGTTGGAATGTTTGAGTGAGGGGGAGGAGGGTTGCTGGCAATTGGGGGAGGAGTAGCATTGGGGGGAGGTGGAGGAGGAGCATTGACGGGAGGGGAAGGAGTGTTGGAGGGAAGTGGAGGAGTGTTTCTTGTGGGAGGGGGCGGATGGAGTAGCATTGGTTGGAGGGGGAGGAATTACGTTGGGTGGACGTGGAGGGGAAGCGTTGGTGGGAGGGGGGCTGGGTCACTAGCGGGAGGGGGGGGAGTAGCATTGAGGGGAGGAGTAGCATTGTGGTTGGATAATCTGATATGTAGTGATTTGTGGTGCGTTTCGGTGCTACTGTTTGCTTGGGGGGGGGGGAGGGGTCGGGAGGGGGGGGGGGGGGGACGCCAGCGGATGACTAGAGGGAAAAATCCAGTCTTGGGTATTGCCTCGCTCATGCTGTTGCTTGCGTATTTGCTGCTGCTGCTTGTGTCCTCGATGCTGCTGCTGTTGCTGCTTGCGTCCTCGATGTGCTTGCCTCCTTGCTGCAGTGCTTGTGTCCTTGCTGGTGCTGGTGCTTGCGTCCTTGCTGCTAATTCTCCTGCTTGTGTTTTGCAGCTGGTGCTTACGTCCTTGCTGCCGCTTGCGTCCTTGCTGCTACTGCTTGCGTCTTTCCTTGCTGCTTGTTTTATTTGCTGCTTGTTTTATTTGCTGCTTTTGTCCTTGCTGGTAGTGTCCTTGGTGCTTGCTGTATCGTACGTTGCTTTGATGTGTGGAGTGCGGACTGCTTTATGCATCTTTGGTATCATTTGGGCTATGTGGACTCTGTGTTATTTCAGTTTGGTGTGATGCTCTTACTTTATGTCGTTTTAGTCTTGGCTCATTTGCGCAATCCCTTCTTCATTCTAATAATGATTCCCTTTTTTTGTCTTTGCAGGCTGTCCGGGTTGCCATTTTCCGACTCCTTGGCTCGTTGTTTTTTTATGGTACTTTCCGTAGCTATGATTCCCCCGGCTTTCCTTTTATCCTTGCTGAAAGGAGCTGCTGATAGTAACTGCTTGGGGTCTATGTTTGCTGCTGCAACCACCTTGCATTGATGACAAGGCAAGGTGGTTTTTCCCTTTTCCTTTGTGTGGGCAGTTGCGTATGTGTGTTGCTGGTTTTAGCCTTCATATTTCATCATGACATCCTTCCTGTTGTCAATGTTGCGACTACCTTTATTGCACCCCTTTCAGCTGTCTTGTGTGGTTGGTTGTGGTGGGCACTTATCGAATATCCAGTTGAGTGGGCTACTTGTCCTATTGTTGTAAAAGGTACCCCCCCTAGTCCCCCTTTCAAGGTTGTGCGACGCATTGATACGATTAAGTGCATGCGTCCGTCTGTCCTTGCCTCGGTTCTTGGCTTGGCTGTGGTCTTCAGGTTGTACGTAATTTGTGGAGTTGGACCATGCCTGAAGGCTGCATTGTTGGCCATTTCGTTTGGCGGTGTGGAAGGTGCTCATTGGTGGACTTTCTTCTTCATCACGGTGCGTGTTTAAATGTACATTGTGTTCTATATTTATACTGAATTCCATGATTGAATCTAGTGTTTTATTCATGTTGCAGGTTCTTGCTAACAATCCATCGCGCAATGCACGCTTTACTAAGGTCTTGGTTAGCGCAGCTGTCTTTTGTACTTTATGCCAATCGGCATCATGTGCGGTGGTCCTCCCAAATGTAATGGTCCTGCGTCAGGACTCTGCATGGATGAGCCCGGTCATCTATGTTGGGATTGGGCTTGTTGCTGTTGTAGGCTTCGCGCTTGTTGCGCTTCCTAAGGTAAGCTGTTGCATTGGTTATTGCTTTCATTATACCACGCATTGGTATGTGTGCAGCTTTGTCCACATACTTGGATTGCTTATGTTTGTCTATTCGAGTTGGGGTTATTGTTGTGGGATTGTTGTACATTTTGCTATTTGTGGTCATGCTAGGGTACCGTGGGGCAATGGATGGTGATGTTGGTTTGTACATTTCATGAGTATTTCTTATTCGCGCTTCCTTCCTAATGTTTGCGCTGCTGTCATGATGTATGGGTGTGAATAGGACTTAGGTAAATGGTTATGCGTCTTTATACTTTGTGTTATTTGTGCTGTCGCATAATGTATGCGCTTGTTATCAATGTTCTGCAGGTACACTCTGTACTGTCCTTTGATGAAGACTTGGAGGCTTGCTTTAGGCGATTCGAAGATGATGCTGTTGTTGATGCCTTGGACAATTCGAATGGCCTTCAATCGCAGGATGTCAGTGCTCGTGATGTTTTGCCTCCTTTGTCGGACTCATTTGTTCGGGGTATTCACCCTGACGAAGTACTTGGTTGCAATGGCATGAAGGCTGCTGCCCACGTGCTAGGGAACGGACGTGCTGTAGCCCGTGAGTTTCAGCAACAAGGGGCGAAGGTCAATGCCTTAGACCTGGACCAGGTATGTGTTTGGTGCATCCTTTGCTTTTTGGCAAACAGGACACATATTGTTATAGGGGTTGCTAGTGTTAGTATCATCTGGATATTTGTATATGTACGCTACTTTTATAGTCCATATGTGTCCCCACCTAGCCTTGCGAGCTTTACTGTATTGCCACTTCTTTATGTTTGTGGAATGCCCTAAGAAATTACTAGCTGTAGTGATGATGAAGGAGTTTGCTAGGTCCCACATGCAGGAGTTTATGCCCTTTGTTTTAGTCTGTCTTGTGTGCAAGTGGATTTTATGGTTAGCCTTGATATCTTTGGTCACATTGTTGGGCGTGTGTTGTGTGGGCTGGTCCCTGTTGATTCATATGGGGGACTAGACTGTTGGGTTCTTACAGTTTGGCATTTATACACAAATTATATCATTTATTTTTAATTGTGTTTGTTGTACTCTCTGTAACCCTGTATAAAACTTGTACTTTGTATTGTGTGGGGTCTTGTATGCAGTTGTTGGTGGGTTATGATTAGCCAGTCGTATAGGCTTATTAATTATTTATGTCCTTGTACTGAACAAGCAGGTTCCACAACGCTTCAAGAAGGGTTCAACTGTCAATCACGATCGGCAGCAATGCCAATGGTTCAGTGTGCTACGTATTGTTTTCTCAGTTGTAGTTGCAAATCGAGGCTTGATGGTGCATAATGAGGACGTCACTGAGGAGGTGATTCAGGTTTTATTGTTTTGTTTATATATAAATTTGTGTGTTTTCATTAATGTCGTCGAGATGATGGTGGTAGTGGTGGTGGTGGTAGTCGTGTTATGGTGTGGGATGGTAATGGGCTAACGCTACATCTTGTGGTGGAGCGTGTGTTATGGAGTGGGCTTGTCATGTGCTAATAGCAGTGCTGGTGGTGGTGCTTGTGTTATGGTGTTGGCTTGTCTTGGGGCAACGCTGGTCGTGGTGGTGGTGCTTCTTTTATGGAGTGGCCTGGTCTAAGGCCATTTGTGGTGGTGATGGTTGTGCCATTGTAATGGTGTTGGCTTCTCATAGGCAAACGCTGATGGTGGTGCTGCAAGTGTTATGGACTGGGATTGTTATGGGCCAATAGTTGTGGTGTTGGTGGTGGTGGTGCTTGTGTTATGGTGTGGGCTTGTCATAGGTTGCACATTGTTCTCACGTGGCTTGTTCATTTCTGCTCGCAGGAAGCTGATGAACTCATAATACAGCTTTGGCCATTGACAGACTATGAATTTGCTGCCACGATCAAGGCTCTTTGGTGGTACGAGCTTTATTATTTTGAGTGAGTTAACATGTTCATAAAAGTCTTTATGTATGTTATTGACATGTACATTTATGTATTTATATATTTATTATTAGTTTATTTATTTATGTATTTTTTATTTTTTTATTCATGTATGTATGTATTTTTTTATTTATTTGTTTGTTTGTTTGTTTGTTTGTTTATTTATTTATTTATTTATTTATTAATTAATTAATTTATTTATTTACTTATTTATTTACTTATTTATTTACTTATTTATTTACCATTTATTTACCATTTATTGACCATTTATTTGTGGTTAATGTGATGTTGTGTTAACATACATATTTACATATGTTGCTGTTAATATTTGTTATACGTTTGCGTGCAATTTTTAAGCAACTTGAATTGGATATACCATATATTTTGTTTATGTACTCGTATTAATTTTATTTGTTTTGTCATATATTTAATTGACTGCTCTTCTGATTTTTGTAGGTATGGCCATTGTTCTACAATGGAGTCATGTCGGAGGCTTATTTGTAGTTGGGTGAACTCTGGTATTGATGCTGTGTCCAAGAAGGTTGGAGTAGTAGCTTCATGTGATTTCAAGGTCAAGTATGATCCAAGGATTGTCCACAAGGTTATGTATGAAGGTGTTATGGATGCGATTCAAAGGCATGTGGGTCCCACTGGTGGTCGTGTTCACCAAATGTTCCCAGCTGAAATTAGGCAAGGGTTGGGAGCGTTGTCTCCGCAGATAGCTCGTCACATGTTGATAGGCTCGTATGTTAGCTTGATGTCTACAGTTGCACGCCGAAACCCTACTGCTGCAAGCTTGCGTTGGCGTGATTTGACTATCGTCAAGACGGCAAGCATGGTTGATGGTGTGCTTCATCACATATTTGGCACTGTCATCCGTTGGTCCAGCGAGAAAAATATGGATGTGCATGGGATGCGTATGTCTGCTGTGGATCCAAGTGGAGATGAGAAGTGCGTGGAGGATGCCAATGTGGTGAGTACTTCTGATATCATGAGGTTGTACGTGCTGTTGTATTCTATCTCAAACCACTTGTGTTCAAAAGTAATACAGTACTCTGATCGATGCATTTATTAGACTTCTGTAAGGGCTTAGTGCAAGCAAATGTGTATTGATCTTGATAAGATGTGTTTTGTGTATGTCTTTGGCACTGTATTATTCCATGGCATGGTTATGCGTTGTATTCTGGTATGGCATGGTTCATGGGTGCTGCTTGCGTACACGTTTATTGATTACCTGTTTATTTCCTACTGCCTGTGTTGTCTACTGCTACATTATTGCATGCACTATTGTATAATTTGACCATTTGCCAATTTGTTTCTTTGGTTGTAGATTGCCTCTGTTTGGTTGGTGGACTTGGCTGTTATGGTTGGCGCAATAACTCGGAAGCAGCTAGCGGAATGCAAAGTTGGAGAGTCTGTCCCGTTTCTGAATGATGCTGGGAATTGGTAGGTTGTTTGTGTTCGAATCATTGCCTTTACTTCCTGTGTTTGTAAACTTTCCTTGGTTTCTACACTTGCAGGTTTGTTTATTGTCATGTTGGAAGCGATGGGTCTGTGAACAGGTGTATGCCTACCGACAATCTGACAAAGTTGGCGCACGAGTTCTGTAAATTGCAGGTGTGTAGTAACGGTTTTTGTGCTGTACTGCTTTGTGTGCCGATACTTACCATGATTCTTTGAGAGATGCTTTAATGTGGGGTTATAAGTCATTTGCCTTCTTCTTTCTTTGCTTTAGGGGATTTGTCCAAAGGGATCTAGGGCCTTCCGCAGGAATTTGGTTAGCACAAAGGTTGAGGAGACCCTTGCTAATGGCAGGGAGGATGCGCTTCCCGGCTTACTCCAGTCTATTGGGTATCTTGGTGGATGGGCTGGTCAAGAGACTACGACCTCTGTCATGAACGAGGTTTATGCGGCGCAGACTGCTCATATGGCGGCTTGCTCGTCTGTCAATGTTTGTGCAGGTATGTTTTACTCTGTTATACTATGTTGGTTTATTATTTTTTTTATTTGTTTGAAAGAAGATGTGCAATGACTTGCTTCCTTGTCCTTATGCTTTCTTGCTTGTATGCAATTATTGCTTGCTTGTTTGTATGCTTCTTTGTCTGACATCCTTAGTGCAATCCATGTCATTTCCTTGGTTACTCGTTGTTCCACACATGTCGTTCATATACTTTGTAATATATTTATTGGCTTTCTTGATTTCTTACAAGTCTCATGTGTCCTTGTAGGTCGAGATGCAACTTCCTCTCGTGTGGGCGAAGTGCGGTTGCAGGCAATGCAAGCTTTCACTAGCGCATTGGTACATGGTGGCCTAGAGCGCAGGAAATTGCTGTTGTCCCGACAACACATAGGTGATTTATTTTAACTATGTAAATAGTACTGATGCTTTCATGTACGTGTGATTTCATATGTTACTCATTTAAATCCTTTGTAATCTGCAACTCGTGGTTCCCTCTACATTTTTCACTTCTTCTCACTTGCATGGTACATGCGTAGTATGTGTTATACTTTTTCGTTTTGCATTGTCTGGTAGTGATACGATGTTGCAATCTCGTGATTAGGGTCCAGGTAAGCACGGTTACATTGACATCACATGTGGGTTGACATATGTGTTGTGTGTGTTATTTTATTGTGTGTAGCTTATGTTATCCAAAATGTGATTTGTTTTATACTACTTATGTAAAATTACGCTTATGTTTCTCCATTGTTTATGTAGGCTTTCCGTCATCTTACGTCACTGCATTGATCAACCATCCTGAAGTTGTGCCATCCATAGCGAGCATGGAATGTGTGACCCGGGACCTCATGAAATGTGCTAGTGAAAGGATGTTGACATCTCGTGATTTGTGCCCTCATCAAATGTTGAGAAGATTCATGGAGACGGATCCAGTTTTTAGTACTGCCCTTTCTGGAAACTGCCTATCATCATTTGGTAGGTCAGTCAGTGATCATCAACGAATCCGTGCTGCTGAGAAAATTCATGGTCAGCCGCTTGGTGATGCAGCTCAGCGGTTTGTTTCTGCCAATTCTGCTGTTTGTGGTCCTTCGCAACAAGCCGTCACATCATGGCGGGACAATCCTATGCCTGGTTCATGTGCTATGTCGACGTTGTTCTCAACGCAACTTATAGGTGCACCTCGAATGTCCCAGGTAATGGAAATATTATGGAATTCTGTGTTATGTTTTGGTGCTTACTATGCATGTGTTTGCAAACTTTGTTCATACATTTTATTTGTTGTTATTATTGTTTTATAAAAACCTTCTTTATAATTGGTTGTTATTACTATTATTACTATCTTCTGTATGATTCGTTTTCATGTTTTGGTATGTACCATACTTATGTTATTTATGTGCTATTTATTTGGTACTTATTTGTATTTGTAAATTTTTATGAACGATGCTGGTTTGGATGGCTTGTTTAATTCCATGTCTATTACGTTTGTCTAGGCATCTGGGTTTTAGGTTGACTTGTCGTTTTTGTGTACGATTTGAACCCGTTTGTTCAAATGTATTGTTTATTATTGCTTCGTATGCCTATCTTATGTGCTAACCTTGGTTTTAATTCGTAGTCCCAATTTGTCAAAGTTTTGTCCACTTTTTCAGCTTGTGTCGTAGTACATGTGTCTACCTTGACAGGTTTTGTGGGTGATGCGGATGAACCTTTTATGCTCTTGTTCTTGTTCGTCTGACTCATGGTTCTTTTTTCTTGCCACGATTGTGTAGAATTCTGGTGGTTCTGTTTTTTGTCTTGTACCTGTATTTACTTATGTTCATTAGTTGGAGGTTGTTTTCATTAATAATAATTCTGTGTGTTTTTCCTATTTTATCTTGTACTCATGGATGCACTTATATCTTTTTCAGGTGCACGATAAGTCTGAGGGTGTTCACATGACTATTGTGAGTGCCGAAGAACTGAAGAGGAAGATGGCTGCCTCTGCTCTAGCAGCAGGGCTTGTTATCACAGATTGGGGACCTCGAGCAAGGCGCTGTAATGCTTCTCCAGGCAACATCAACTGTGTATCCCATGGTGCACCGTGTGATGGTTTGGATAATTTCAAACGTGAATCTGGGAGTGGAGTGGGGAATGGAGGTTGTGCTGGCTCCGGCGGATGTAGTGGTGGTAGTGGTGGTGCTAGTGGTGGCAATGGTGGTGGTGGTGGTGGTGGCGGTGCTACTGTTGGCAATGGTGGTGGTGGTGGTGCTGGTAGCAACGGTGGTGGTGGTGGTGGCGGTGGTGGCGGTGGTGTGGCGGTGATGGAGGGTCAGGCGGCAACATGATGTGTGTTTGCAAATCATGTGGTAAGGAATCTCAAATCTGGAGCTGGGATGTGTCAGGCGACTTTATACTATGCCAGATGTGTTTTTTTAAGCGTTCCACCCAATTGCAGCCTACAGATGAGCAGAGACATGCGGGAATGGGTGGGAAATTGCCAGGGTTCCGTTTGCCTGCAGCATTTAACAGTGATGTATCTTCATCATCGCACACGTTACCCCATGAGGAACCTTGTTTTCCTGACACACCTCCCTATCTTCCCCTGTCTACCCAACCTGTACAACCTCCTTCACGTACGCCTATTGTGACCTTGAACTCTAATGCTACGATGTTCAAGGATGATCGGGGCAACTCCTGGTTCTATCTATCACGTGGTATCCTTGGGGTAGGTGTGTCAGTGGCGAGTGGTACTACTATCAAGGCTTATGTTTCTATTTCTAATAAGCGCAGGTACTTAGGCTCATGTGTACCATCAGACGCCAACAAGGCCCGCATGAATTTGGTTCGTGATGGCGCTCAGTTGATGATGCATGAGTTCAAGGGTGCCAATTGCATGCATACATCAAAACATACCTGGGGCTTGTTTGTGTCTGATGATAAATCGCTAAGGTATGCTCGCGCATGGAAGGTCTTTCTTGACTTGTGTTTAGAGCCAACTGATTCGTCAGCCCCAGACTTTCTCGCCATTCCTCAGAGGTTTTATTCAATACTGAAGGCACGCAGGCAATTGGTTCATCCTGGAGTCCATCCTTTGGCATTGCTGCGTGATGATGAATTTTCAAAGATGGAGGTCATGATGAAGGAACGGCTTCCACCTGGACTTCAACGACACAAGCGGGCTCGTAAGTCTGGTCAGGCAAGTATCGTATTGTGTCTTGTTATTGTCACCTTGTACTGAAAGTGACTTGGTTGTGTTTATTGTTATCTTGTGTTCTGAATGAGTATTTTCTTCATTGTTGATCCTGACAATGCTGCTCCTGATGCTGCTGCTGCTGTTGATGATTGCGGCAGTTGTTTGTTTGCATTTTGTTTGGAGCAATAAAACACGACTTAAAGTTCATGTTTTAATGTATGTGCCCTATGTGCCTTAAGTATGCATGGTTCTCTATCTTATATTTTGCAGGGTTCTTGGTTTGGGTATACTTTATTCATGGTAGTAATAATCCAACTTTTTGTGTAATACTGTGTTTGCAGGAGCATGGGCCTCAGAAACAGAAACAAAAACAGGTACCATTATTTGGTATGCCAACACCTAGCCCAAGCGCTGCAGCCCAGCCAGCACCCAGCCCAGCCAGCCAGCGCGCAGCCCAGTCAGCCAGTGCCCAGGCATCGTTGCATCTCTGGCAAGGCCCAGGTCAGTTTGCCCAGCCAGCTCCCAGCCCAGACCAGGCAGTGCCCAGCCCAGCCCAGCGAGCGCCTGAATCCATGGTTGCTGACGTGCAACCTAACTTGGAGCGTGTTGATGTTATGCACTCAGCTACGGATCATGATGGTGATACCATTGTCATAATGGTAGGTTATGATTTATAATATGTGTTCGGAAGGGTACGTGGGGGTTGTGCTTTTACTTGCTATGGCATGTCCTTTGTACCTGGGTTGTTGACTAATAATGATTTCATTTTCAACATTCGCAGGACTCAGACTCAAACGCAGACTCAGAGGAGGATGTGCGTCCATTGGTGAGTTGTTACTAGTTACTTTACTGTTGTTTCCACTTAGTTTAGTCATAGGGTATAGTTGTGACATGACAATCTGAAATGTATTAATTCAACCCATTCTCTTTCATTCCTTTAGGATCCTTCACCGGAGTTGGTCACCCAATATACTCGAGGATTGAGAACTACAACATCTGTGCACCATCAGTGTGGGGACCATTTGTCCGGTGACGTGCTTCCTCCGTCTGTTTCTGATACTCAAGGGGCTGGTCCTTCGGGCTCTACAGCGAACATGGCTGATACTGATGAAATGCATCCTTCGGGCAATCCACCTGGCAATCGTCTTGAGCAGAACTCTGGTACTGGATCTCCGGATACTATGGATGAGAATTTTTTCTTCAAGAAAGTGCTAGATGGCATGCTAGCTGGCAATGAAACCGCAAGGTGGATCATTGTCTTTGTTGAGGCTTTGGCTGGCATGGGGAAGACTGCCTTGAAAGCCGTTATTGTTCAGTATCTGCGGGCTCAGTTTAACGAAGATGGAGCTGTGATAGATGTAGCTCTTAGAGGCAGTGTTGCTCAATTGTCTGGGCTGGGTTGTGTGGGTTATGTGATCGTTAAATCAGTTGTTCGACAGCGTGGAAGCGTTGGATTATTTACTCGCCGGCTTGCCTTTCTTGTCTTCAAACGTCTCGCAATGGACGAGTTCATGTTCTGGCTCCAAATCGTGGCCTCCGTCCTGTTCCATTTCGTTACCATATCCCAGGAGCGTCTGCTTTTTGAAAATAGGAAGAGACGCCATTATGAGCTGGAAACGCAGCGAGATCTGTAAAATAGTTCAACTGTGGGCGCCACCTAGGCACGAGTGTTTCCAGTGAGCACAGTTCAACTTCAACAGTTCAACTTTTCGCCGATGTGGCATGCCAGGTGGGCAGCCACGTCAGGGTTTGTCCGTCGCCCTCCCCCCCCCAACAGTTCAACTGTTGAGCAATCCCGACCCCCCCCCCCCCCCCCCTGTTCGGGATTGCTCAACAGTTAAACTATTTTGGGGGGAGGGCGGTGGACTATTTTGGGGGGAGGACGTTGGACAAAATCACAAAAGTGATACAGCAGCGAGCATCTTCGCAGATTCTCCCCGAGATCTGTCAACACGCCACGAGTTGCGAGTAATTGGGAGCCAATTTCAAGTTGGATGGGCGAAGACATGAAAGAAAGGCGGGAATTAACCAGTTCGAATGATGATAGCGAGAGCCACAGATTAGACCGAAATCTCAATCTGACCACCCTAACCATTCGACCGGACGTAGCAGATGCAGAAGCGGCAGCGGCAGGAGGAGCAAGAGAACAGATGGAAGTGAAGAGCGCAGCGAAATAATACACTGCCGGTGGTAAGCGGTGGATGCGGTGATTTGAGGAAAACTTCGAGCAAGCTGCATGCACTTGCAGCGAGGGGGGCAAGGGACCAGAACGCGCTCGAGGGGCAGCCGTGATGACAAGGCACTTCTTGAGGTTTTAGGGCCCAGCTCAGCACTCGAACTTGAACTGTAGGGTTGAGTGGTCTACTATACACAGTTGAACTGTTGGTCATAAGACCAGGTTACGGTTATGGATAACCCCGCATATATACTGTAGTGCGGCAATACTCGTAACCCGTGTTCTAGCCATCTTCCTGTCGCGTAACCCCGGTGTACAACTTAGTGTACAGGGATCGAGGGTATTTTGGTTATGTCAATAGTCGAGGGTATAGTGTTTCCGATTGTCCCTGAAATCTGGGTTACGGGGAATGGAAATCCGGGTTATGTGATCGTTAAATCAGTTGTTCGACCGCGTGGAAGCGTTTGAATTTATTTATTCGACAGATGTCCCAGAAGCTCCTTCATTCCGAATATAGTAAGAAACGCCATTATGAGCTGGAAATGCAGAGAGATCTGTACCAGTTGCGTTGCTCATTAGGTTGGTAGGGTGCTCGTTGATGCCCCCATGCTGCCTGTGCTTGATAAACAAACCTTGACCTGACAAATCCATGACGGTGAGCGTCAGAGCTTCTGAGAAATTGAAGGGATCGCGTGTGACTTCGCGATCTACAAGATTGCAGATCTTGCGCACATCTCCACATTATGGCCGCAAGTGACCGCTGCGGCGGTCAAAGTGCAAGCGTGGAACCATGGCTAATCGGGGTTACGCTTAGAGGGCGTTTACACGAGCCGGTTATCTCGGCCAGTTAAGTTGGCGAGATAACCAAATAGTTAGCGCCACGTATGCCCGAACCCTCAACGAACGCAAACTTAACCAGTTTCTGTTTACACGTGCATTTGCGCTCGCAGTTTGCGTTCGGTCAGGTTGGTCGTGTACTTCTGGATAGCCTCGTGATTTTTGAATTTTGGGTGACAGACGAGCTATTTTCTGGCCTTGCTCCCCAGCACGAACCGTGCTGTGAAGCAAGCGACTTCGAGGCTCCGCAGCGACCCGTTGATCGAGATTGCTGGGTGAGATCTGGCAGCTGATCGTCAACATCTGCTCGGCCAATGCCTTCTTGCTTGCTGCTCTAGAAAAATCGAATCTGCAGAAATTTACGAACTGAACTGGAGCTAGCGTAGCCGATACATCTCACAGCTCGGAAGCCAAACAAACTTAACGAACCACTAACCTTAACCTTCATTGCGGTTCTCATTCATGTTGTCACAGCCTGTTTCCAATTGAGGGTTAGACCGGGTTATGGAGCATAACCGTCCTCGGCAATCGGAAACACTCGAAAACTTGTACTTCGCTCGACCGACTTGTATACCATTTTCCGGCAAATTTTTATGACGTGCCGGTGCAGATCGGGGTTACGCTGAACCGTCCCCCCCCCCCACGGTTAAGCGTAACCCCGATCGGCCATGGTTCCACGCTGGCAATTAAACCCGCAGCGGTCACTTGCGGCCATCATGTGGAGTTGAGCGCGAGCGCTGCAATTGTTTAGATCGCGCAGTCCCGCGCGACCCCTTCAATTCCCCAATCAACTCCATCCCTCCTTGCGTAGCCCCTTGGTCCCAGAAGCGTCAGAAGGATCTGGAAAGCATGAGATCAGGGGCAAATTCAGATTCGTGCACAAATGCTATTTATTAGTAACGAGCAACGCACTTGGTACAGATCTCGTTGCGTTTCCAACTCATAATGGCGTCTCTTCCTATTTTCAAAAAGCAGAAGCTCCTGGGATATGGTAACGAAATGGAACAGGACGGAGGCCACGACTAGAGCCAGAACATGAACTCGTCCATTGCGAGACGTTTGAAGACAAGAAAGGCAAGCCGGCGAGTAAATAATCCAACACTTCCACACTGTCGAACAACTGATTTAACGATCACATAACCCAGGTCTTCCCATAACCCAGATTTCAGGGACAATCGGAAACACTAAATTGTTCAGCGGGGTTACGCGACAGGAAGCTGGCTAGAACACGGGTTACGAGTACTGCCGCACTACAGTTTGCGGGTTTATCCATAACCGTAACCTGGTCTTATGGAAACAGGCTGTCAGTAGTCCAAATGTAGCTGTGTAGCTGTTTAGCCGGGTAGCCGGCGTCAAAACCGGTCAAATTCATAACTCCTCGGAACGACAGAAAACTCCTCGGATTTTCACTGTAGCGCTTTTCTCCCTGTACCTTCTCATTGCATCCCCTCTCATCACGAATAATGGATGTAAATATTTGTAAGCTACGCAAGCCGTACTCTATTGGCCTTCGCGAGCGAGTGGTGCAAGGGGGAAACAAGAGAGCGTAAGAATGTTGCATGAGCAACTTCCATTCTTAGGGCAACGCAGGCGCAGGGTTGCGTAGCGAAACAACGGAACAAGGGGTTTGATTTGCAAGAGGGCTACGGGTGTGACTGCTAATAATTGCACCAAGCAGGAAACCTCGCTAGAAATCCCAAAGCGTGACGGAACCACATGAAATACGATGGCTAAACTATGATAAGGCAGCGAGTGCGCTAGGGTAACACGAAGCCATCATAAGCATGATGAGGATTGAGGAAGCCTGTGGCCATCATTTAGTCGCTAAGTGGCTCACTATGTCTCACAACTCGTACAGACTGAGTGTGAGCGCTGAAGATGCGTCAATTGATACCCGCAGCACGAAAAATGCTAAATAGAGGCGCATCAATTGCAAACAACACCTGCAAGCCCTGAGAGAGCGAAAATGACTCTAGATCGGTGCTCGCTATGGCTCAAAACTCGAACCGGCGAATTGCGACTGCTTCTTCCGGTATGCCATATAAGCTAACTCAGAACAATGCTAATCAGGCATGTAGCAATTAGCATGCAAGCAATTAGCATGCAAGCAAGGAGCGGGAGCCAGATGCTAGGGTCCTAGCTCCAGCCAGATCTAGAGCCCTTAGTATTTGGTTGGACTTGCGCGGCCCAGGTTTGAGAATACCGCGCAACGGAAGTGGTGAATGCATCCTAGAAGGCACAGGGAGAAAAGCGCTAAAACGAAAGTCCGAGGAGTTTTGTCTCGTTCCGAGGAGTTTTGAATTTGACCGGTTTTGGCGCCGGCTACACGGCTAAACAGCTACACAGCTACATTCGGACTACTGACAGCATAAATGAAAACCGCTATAACCCGTAACAAGGGGGGGGGGGGGGGGGGGGAGTTATGGTTATCGCGAAAATGGTTAACTGGGCGAGATAACTGACGAGAAAAGTGTCGTGTAAACGCTTCGTAGTTAGTTAACTGTACATCTTAACCGTAACTGGCCGAGATAACCTGCTCGTGTAAACGCCCTCTTAACCGTGGGGGGGGACGGTTCAGGGTAACCCCGATCCGCCCCGGCACGTCATCAACATTTGCCGGGAAAAGGTGTACAAGTCGGTCGAGCGAAGTACAGGTTTCGAGTGTTTACGATTGCCGAGGACGGTTATGCTCAGAGGGGAGGGGTGACGCGAGGAGGGGGGGCTATGATTTCGACCCGGACTCGGTATGATAGGGTTTCGAAGGGCGAGGTACCTTTCGGAACAGCTTCTCGCGAGCTTCGATTGTTCGAGGTTGCAAACAAAACTTTCGTCGCATTCAAGTTGCTCCCCCCCCCAGAAACTCATTTCCCGGCCTTCTGATCCTCCTTGGTTTCGGTATGAAAGTGCCCAGCCAACGCGTATAGGCTCATGGTGCTTCGTGCCGTTACTTGCTGTTGCGCAAAACCTGCGTAGGCTGTAGGCAGGAGCCTCATGCGCCCCTTATATGATTTTTATTGGCCATACAATGTCATTTCGACACAGGCGAGTCTTCGCGCAGGGATGGGTGGGTCTCCCAGGTAGACGAGGCAGCCTCGCCAGGCAGGGCTGAGGCTCATCGCTAGACACGTCCAGACAGTTTTCCAGAAACTAAAATTTCTGTACCGGACAGAACAGCGCCAGAATGAGCAAGTGGTTGAGAGAGCTCGAGTGGCATGCAGCGCAATCGCTCGGGCTCATCAGCGCATCTTCAGCACCAGCTACGGGCGCCGATTGGCACAATTTCCTGACACATTGCTCTCGTTGCCATTGCGAGCTATATCTGAGGGGCCGCTGTTCCCATCGGCAAGTTAAAAAGCAGGTGCTCGGGACAAAGAAAAAAACATCCAGCTTGTTATTCTGATATTTTTCTCACCTGCGGCCACCAAAGAAGCCGCAGGTGACTCCATAGGGGCTAGAATCCCGAGGGGCAACTTGCGCAAAGTTTCCCAGAAGAGATGCTCGATCACGAAAAAATGGTTGGTCTGACAAGACGAAATTTCGAAGGTTCGAAGCAGGTTTACCCTTCCCGACCCTTTGAAGTCGTATCATACCTGGTCTTGGTCGAAATCGTAGGACTGAGACTTGAAAAAGGTCCGAGGCATCCAAATGCGCGAGACTACCCCGACTTTTTTTGCGTCAGTCCCTTCCCACAGATCATATTGCACATCCCAAGGGCCAAGGCTTCACATTAATACTGGGCGTACTCCGACGGGACTGCTACGCGCCTGTTGGACTCAACCTTGGACGAGCTCGGGGGGCATAGGAGAGAGCTGCGCGCGGCGCGGGACGGCGCAGGCCTGCTATTTAGCTAAGAATGCATGGATACATAGCTGGGGGCAACCTTCCCTGCGCACTGACCTTCCTCAGCATGTGGAGGTTTTTAGCACCCCCTAGTTCTGGGTTGCGGAGAGATGCAGAGACCTCGGGAAATAGCTTGGCGAGGACCTTATACATAGGCATCAATGCCATAAAGGCCTGGCTAACTAGTTCGAACTAGCAAGATGGCTGTTCGGCATCCCCCCCCCTCCACCCCCACCCCCACCCCCCCAGGCCCCCACCCCGCCCACCCCCCCCCCCCCCCCCCCCCCCCCCCCCACCCCCCCCCCCCCCCCCCCCCACCCCACCCCCCCCCCCCACCCCCACCCCTTGCACACAGCCGATCATGTCTTGCCTTGCCTACAGCCGAATTGCTTTGCCTCGCCTAGTCGAGTAGTCGCCTTGCCTTGCCTACAGCCGATCATGTCTTGCCTTGCCTACAGCTTATCCTACAGCCTTGCCTTTCTGCCTTGCCTTGATCCCTCTCACAGACCCCCCCCCCCCCCCCCCCCCCTCCCTCTCCCCTCTCCTTGCAGGTTGTGATCTTTGCTGCCCTGGAAGAGATGGCAGCAGATGAGACATCAGGTGGTGTGACCCCTTCAAGAATCAATTTGCATGCAGTGCCACCATCCTGTGTGGTCAACATAGACCATACAGGGTTGAACTTGATGCCAGTGTCAAAGCATACCATTTGCCACAAGGGGCAGATCTGCAGACACTGGCATCAAGTTCAACCATGTAAGGTCCATGTTGACCATGCAGGGTTCTTATAGAAGCACGTCAAATGCTTGGGACTGCACGACGGCGCGTCTGGTGAATATGACAGGTCCATATTTTTTTTACTCCTGGTCTGGGTACTGTTTTCGAGGTCATGAAACGTTGGCCTGGGCATCATTCACACACGATTATTAATGTTTCTGGTCAACCCGGTGACTACCGGTACTGCTAGCTCCAGCTTACGCGGTGGTGTCCTTAATTTCACGTCCTGTGAGTGACTGCATTACACGGATGTAACAATTTCAATTTCTGGTCGACCCAAACGCTGACTGCAGCATCAACATGCTATATTATTAATGTAAAGCATCAGCCAGACTGTTGCCTCAGGCATCGCGCATCCCAAATTCCCCATGGGAGCATGCCTTGGCCAGATCACTAGGGTTACACGCTGGACAGATTCTAGTGCAAGTCAGGTGTATTGTACAATGCTTATATGTGTTTCGGCTATGCCTATGACAATGGTAACTAAGTCACCCACTACTACCACCCTAGGGGGTTGGGTCCTTCTCGAGTAATTCAGGCCACTGCCATTGCTTGCCAAGTTTGGCACTGCCACATTAGGCCATTTACTAGGAGGAAATGTCATGCAATTAATAATAATTGTTACAAGGTTCTATACGCCAGGTTCGGCGTCTAACCATCTGCACATCGAAGTTAACAATACCCCCCGTGTGATAACCACGGAAACCAGGGATTTCTATAGCACATGGCAGTGCAGATTCTAACCGGAGACCTCCAGCTGGGGTCACCATACTACCGCTCTACCACTACGGTATAAAATGTAATTATGAAAGCCCAGGGGAATTTCTGGAATGTTCAGTACCGCATTGCTTTTCTTTCAGAAACTGTAATCCTGCCAAAATCTTCAGACTACTGGAACGTTTTAGAACGGGCGCCAGCTGCCCAATCCAAGCATTCTGCAATCCGTAGCGAGGGGGGGGCAGGAATAAAGTTGGCTGACCGCACGTTCGGAAGTTGTTATTTTGACCCCGGGGACCCCCCCCCCCCCCCCCCCCCCCCCCCTCCCCCTCTTTGAGACCTCATATCTAGACACCCAGACAGTATTACATAGTGAAAGGGGGGTCCATGAGCATCATCTCGGCAAGGCCTTTCCAACCATACAACCAAAATTTATAAATATCAAGTTTGGACAAAGTTATTTAGATTTTAGTATTTTTACAACTTTCTTGGGCGCTCAGCAGTCGTCCGCGCCCTAGGAGAAGATCACGAAAATCGACTGAAGGCGTTTTTTATCTGTCTTTTTATCTTTATCATCATCATTATCATGGCTTGATCTACTCAACTTGTATTCTGGAGCCTGATGGTCGGCTCGGGTGGTGTGTGTGTTTTGGGGTGGGGGGGTGGGGGGGAGGGGGGGGAAGGTGTGGGGGGGTGTGTGGGGGGGGGTGGGGGGGGGGGCTCGAGTGCTCAACCCCAGGCTCGACTGCTTTAGGAACTTCGTACGGTGGGGGGGCGGAATTCAGAACGCGTTGCGCGCGCGCCTTTTTCCGCCCAACTGCCGCTCGTTCCAAGCTGGACGCGAAGGTCTGGGTGACGTCCAGCCTGGCGTCCAGCCTGGATGTACCTTCCAGGAGATTCACCAATTACACCCTTGGTGTCACTAATTAACGACTTCAGATTTGTACTCCTCTCGTCGAGACCTTCTCAATGGTGTACGTCACGCTCAAAAATTCGCACTGGCAAGAAAGTTACACGAGGTACAAATAAAATTGGGAAAACGGTCGGACCCCCCCCCCCCCCACCCACCCACCCACCCACCCACCCCCCTCGTATCTCGGCCGCCCGTGGGTGTATCGACATGATTTTTTTTGTATCGACTATTGCTCGCGGTTCTCTATCCATATCGAACGTGCGGTACGAAATCTTTTTCCTTGCCCCCCCCTCGATCCGTAGTGTATATTATCGATCGCGCCCGATGCTCGAGCAAAATACCTGAAATCCGAAAACGTTTCCAACATCTGGGCGCCCGATGGACACAATCTGTTCAAATGGATTATATTCCGGCGACCGTGATATATCGGGCTTATGCATTTCCCTGGTTAGTTGAAATCAGCAAGGGCAACATCCCTCATCATCATACCAGGGTTACTATCACAGTATTTCACAGTGGAGTTCCAGAATTGAATCACTGATTTCAACCAGTAATAGTGAATTGGGGATGGGATTGAGCAGTTTCTTACAAACACCCAGACCTTACCATCAGTCACACACACTCAGACCCCACCCTCACGAACACATGCCCCCCCCCCCCCCCCCCCCCCCCCTCACACACACACCACCACCACCACCACCCAAACACGCATCCATACCCACCGCATCTGCCTTCTGATCCATCTTCGGCTGTCCGAGTCCGAAGTCCGAAATGTCTTGCATGATGCCCACGACTCGTTCTTGGATCTGCATGTCAAAAGGTGGGGAGGTGGTGGTTGTGGTTTAAAGTTGGATGGAGTGGTGGTAGAGTGGTGGTGGGGGCAGGCAGGCAGGCAGGCAGGCAGGCAGGCAGGCAGGCAGGCAGGCAGGCAGGCAGGCAGGCAGGCAGGCAGGCAGGCAGGCAGGCAGGCAGGCAGGCAAAAGGCAGGCAGGCAAAAGGCAGGCAGGCAGGCAGGCAGGCAGGCAGGCAGGCAGGCAGGCAGGCAGGCAGGCAGGTAGGCAAGCAGGCAGGCAGGCAAGCAGGCAGGCAGGCAGGCAGGCAGGCAGGCAGGCAGGCAGGCAGGTGTTATAGACCGGTTCTCCCGGTCCAGCTAGAGTGTCTTGGGGCGCCAGGCCTTCTGCCTGGAAGCTTCCATAGTAGTGCCTCTGCCCGTTAGGGCTGGCACCTACCGGCGGCAGTACCCTGAGGTACTGTCGCCTTTCCCTTCTTATACCTGCCATGTCGCCTAACATGCTATCACGATTGTAAAGCCCACGCTCTAGTCCCTTCCCTGTGAGAGTGCTCAAGACATATTACTCCGGAAAGCTAAAGGTTATCGCTCATCAACGCCGCAACGTGTTCCACTGCAACAGACTTGAGCGCATCAAGCCTGTTACCCTGTCCGTAGATCCCGAGCTCCCGCGCACCTGCAGTGCCTTCTACAGTTGCCGCCGCAACAACCGAAGGAAAAGGATCTCAGGTGCAGAGTCTCCTCTGATTGCTAGGCACCCCGCTGGAACACCAGCCCCCCCCCCCCCACCCCCACCCCCACTGCGTCTACCCATCGTCCCCCTCTCCTCCCCTTCCGCCAACTCCTTAACCCCGTCGGCCCCGCAAGCCAAACTGTACCCCACCCCCCCCCCACCCCCCCACCCCCCCCACTCCTATCCTGGACCATCCCAGCCCTTCTCAAATGGATGCACCGTCGGCATCCAACGCTACGGCATTTCACCAGTGGCTGCAGGACATCTCTCAGGATATAAAGGTGATGGAGGAAGAGAGTATAGATCTGCCCCTACCTAAAATAAAATACAGATCTAAGATCTACGTCTTGCACCACATGTCCCCGGCACTCAGAGTACAGTACGGAAATTCCCACATGTCCACAGACCTCATGTACTGGCTAAAAGATGTTTATGCAGACTGGTACTTTCAGAATGTCAAGGACCCTTACACAGATCCTTAGCCATTCCCATGGCTAAACAAAGACACCTACCACAAGCCCAAGGATGGAGACTCACTACAGCCTCTTAAAAACACCAGCACAAGTTCTCAACAGCAAACACCACAGTCAGACAACACACCCAGTACTCACTATGCTCTGAATGCAACCAAACACACCCGAAGCATATACAAAAACTGGATCATGGACACAGGTGCAACCTCACACATGACTGGAGATCCCAGCCTTCTCTATGACATCAAAGACATAATCCATATAAAAGTCCTAACTGCCTCTGGCCATACCTACATCACAAAGTCTGGCACAGCCCTCATCAGAGGAGAAAATGGTAAACTTCACAAACTCCTCAATGTCCACCTGAACTCAGACCAGAACACCCCAAACTTGTTCTCAATGGCATCAGCTATCAAAAATGTACCCAACATGGAAATCCAATTCAACTCTCATGAAGGCACCATGACCATCAACAACAAAGTCATCATCTCAGGGCCAAAGAAACGCAACCTATACCTAGTCCCTGTAGTCAAACATGATCCTACACTGATCAGAGGATCAGAGTACACTACAGCTGTAGCCCTAGCAGCCGTTTCTAGAAAAACCCCTATGACAGCTGAACTCCAACACATCAGATTAGGACACCTAGCCTACAGTTCTTTAGCCAGAATGGCCTCAGAAGATATGGTCATTGGAAACGACATCACCCCATCTGCATTCAATAAAATGAGTAAGCAAACCTGTGAGATCTGCATTCTCTCTAAAATGGACAAAAACCCCTATCCCACATCTCACACCAGAGCCACCAGACCCATGGGTATCATTCACATTGACATGAGTGGAAAGATGAAAATTCCTAGCCTGAATGGAAGCCTCTACTTCCAAGGCATCCTAGATGATTACTCCAAACACTCCATTGTTACATTCCACAAAACTAAGGATGCAGTAGCCAGTGCAACAATCACTGAGCTCGAACGGTATGAAGTCCTCATCCATAACAAAATCGGAACCATTTTCTGTGACAATGGATCAGAATACATTTGCAACAGATTCAAAAATTGGTGCAAAAAGAAAGGAATCACCCTCAACTTCACAGTTCCAGGCAACCCATCCACCAATGGTGCAGCAGAACGCCTGAACAGAACACTGCATGACAGATCCACAGCCCTCCTCCTCTCATCCAAATTCCCCAACAGGTACTGGGCAGAAATGGTCAAAAATGCAAGCATCCTCAGAAACCTCTCCCCTACCTCTGAATCCAACAAAACTCCCTACGAACTGTTCCATGGCACCAAGCCTAAGATAGATCACCTCAGGACCATTGGCTGCACAGCATATGTTCATGTCCCACCTAAGTCAAGAGCCTTTAAGTTCTCACCATCAGCAAAAATTACCAGACTCATTGGATACTCAGACTCAAGAAAAGCCAACAGAGTGGTAGACTCCTCACACAATTTTTTTGACGCCAGAGACATCACCTTCAATGAATTTGAAAATTTGGCAGGTCAGAAAGGGTTCCCAGGTGCAGATGCTGTGGTACTAGGAAACTATGAAGATGATATCCCAGTTGAAGTTGATGAGGATGATGCTATCCCACCTGTACCCACTATCCTCACCCCATCTGAACTCCAAGAAAGAGAACACTACCTAGCCAGACTAGCTAGTAATCAAGCCAACCCACAAGTGTGGGGCCTTCCAGATGGTCTTTCTTCAAACCCTGATACAGTGTACCAACCTACCCTCACAGCACCAGCACGCAGCCTCACACCAGCAGCCAGTGCACCCACTAACCAGACTGTTGAACAAGGAGATGAACACAACCCCCAGGAAAATGCAGATCCTCCTAACCCCACACCTCCACCCTACCAGGAGCTACCTACCCCTCCAAGCCCTGACATTCCCCCACCACCAGAAGTAGACCCATCCCTAGTTGAATCTAGAAGATCTGGCAGAGACAGACACTCACCCAAACTTCCTAGCCTTCCTAGCTGCAGACCAAGTGATCATCCCCAAAACTGAGAAGGAAGCCCTCTCCAGTCCCCAAGCTAAAGAATGGAAAGCTGCTATGCAGGAAGAATTAGCAGCACTTGCAGAGATGAACACCTGGTCCCTCTCAGAACTCCCTCCAGCAGCTAAAGCTATAGGAACCAAATGGGTCTTCGACATCAAACAATCAGTTGATGGAGAAATTGTCAGGTACAAAGCAAGGCTAGTAGCCAAAGGATATGCCCAACGCCCAGGCATGGACTATGATGAAGTCTTTGCACCAGTAGCCAAACATGCTACCATTCGTTACATCCTCTCCATGGCAGCCGACCCCAAGGCATACCTAGCACAGTTAGATGTTTCCACTGCATTCCTCAATGGCATAGTTGAAGAAGAACTGTACTGCACCCAACCACCTGGATTCGAACAAGACCACAGAGTCTGCCGCATGTGGAAATGCCTTTATGGCCTAAAGCAAGCATCTCGCCAGTGGTACCTCAAAGTCAAAGAAGATATGAATACCATAGGATTCAGAGAGGTAGATGTAGACCAAGGCCTGTTTGTACTGCCCAGCTCAGCCAACAAACCCATCATCTGGGTCCTTCTCTGGGTAGATGACTTCCTCATGCTATCCTTTGACAAAAGGATCCTAGACAAGTACAAGAGCACCATCATGAAGCTGTACAAGACTAGAGACCTTGGTGACCCTTCAGTTTTTGTTGGCTATGAAATTACCAGGAATGCATCAACTGGCACCCTCCACATCTGTCAGTCCAGGTTCATTCAGGATCTGCTGCGTGCCCACAACATGCTTCCTGAACCCAACAGCACCAGGTTCCCTGTGCCTCTCCTACCAGATGCTCTCCTGCCATATGCTGACAAAGACACCCCAGCCACTGGCCTTCCCCTTGCCCAGATTGTGGGCTCCCTCAACTACCTGGCAGTCAACACAAGGCCTGACATTGCCCAAGCAGTCAACAGATTGGCCAGGCACAGTGCACACCCATTGCATGACCACATGGAAGCTGCAACTGGTATCCTCAAGTACCTGTCTAACACACCAGACCATGGCATCACCTACACCTTCTCCAACAAACCCCTCATTGGGTACTGTGATCCTGACCATGCTGCCTGCCCGATCACAAGGAAGTCCACAACAGGTTTCGTATTCCTCAACCAAGGGGGAGCAATCTCATGGGCATCCAAGATCCAGGCATCTGCCACAGCCCTGTCCACAACAGAGGCCGAGTTTAGGGCAGCTACCTCTGCAGCCCAAGAGGGAATGTGGTTGAGAAAACTACAACACTCTGCCACAGGCATAGTTCCCCCTGCTCTCACCATTAATGGTGACAACCAAGCTGCCCTTAGTGCCTGGAACCAGGAGAAGCTGTCATCCAGACTGAAGCACATGGAGACCAGGTTCTACTTCCTCAAGGAGCAGTCCAAGAAAGAAGGTATCAAATTGAACTGGATCCCAACTGCTGCCAACATGTCTGACATGCTCACCAAAGCTCTGCCCAGGGCCAAGTTCTGTGACTTCAGAGAGAAGATTGGCTGCATTGGCAAGCTAAACATGTACTAACTCTAGAAGCTCTGACCAAGAACCTCTGATCTGGCATCATTCATATTCTTGATCATGGGGAGCTACTTGCCTTCAAAGTTTTCACCATGCAGCTTCCTGCAGCTCCCTTACAGTCCATCCCTGATTCACCACATGGCCCCACAGTTCCCCATACCATTAATCTGGAGATCCTGACTTATGATACTTTATAGATGATACTGGAAGTACCTCACCATATCCTTCCATCTGGATTGATAGTCATGAGCTAGCGGGGACGTCTACTTTAAAGTTGTTTACTAATGGAAATCAAACAGATTGCTATCCAATCCCTTTTAGCTGAACAAGGCCCTATGGCTGCACCTTCCTGGCAGCTTCACAGCTGGAATCCAGTCCTACCTAGATAATAGATAATAGTTATACTGTACTGCCTTTGCCCCTTGTTCTCTCCTAAATGTACTTGCATATGCCCCACAAGGACAAGTATCGTTCATTGATGAACACTGGCCAAACCAGAAGCCTATACCCCTGGGCTCTCTTATGTACCAGTCATTTATTTTCACTCTAGCTTCCCTTCCCCTAGAACCTCCTAATTCCAGGAATTCTTATGAATGAAGAATACCAGGAATTGGAGGGGATGTTATAGACCGGTTCTCCCGGTCCAGCTAGAGTGTCTTGGGGCGCCAGGCCTTCTGCCTGGAAGCTTCCATAGTAGTGCCTCTGCCCGTTAGGGCTGGCACCTACCGGCGGCAGTACCCTGAGGTACTGTCGCCTTTCCCTTCTTATACCTGCCATGTCGCCTGACATGCTATCACGATTGTAAAGCCCACGCTCTAGTCCCTTCCCTGTGAGAGTGCTCAAGACATACTACTCCGGAAAGCTAAAGCAGGCAGGCAGGCAGGCAGGCAGGCAGGCAGGCAGGCAGGCAAAAAGGCAGGCAGGCAGGCAGGCAGGCAGGCAAAAAGGCAGGCAGGCAGGCAAAAGGCTGATCACTTACTTGCGACTGTTGATGGAGTGGTGGTACAGCCAAGTAAACATGTGTATGATGTTAACAAACGAACACATAAAAAAATGAAACGTCCTGCATGATGCCTGTGACGCACTCTTGTATCACATGCCCAGCCACGTAAAAAGGTGTACGATGTTAACAAATACCGTAGTGTTCCAAACAAATAACATTCCGAAGATTTCACACAGTATTTGAGCCGAATATAAGCCGAAACATATAATTTCACGTTACACATTTCAGGTTTGTTTCCAGAAGAATATAATAAGCTCACGTTACACATTTCACGTTTGATTTTTTAATAAAATCCCTATTTCTAAATGTTCCTCCCAAGTACAAGAATCAGAAGGACAACTATGTTGATTGGTCTCTCTTCACATCTAGACTAGACACTATTACACTACGCTTCTCAATACAGCATAGTGCAATCATCACACTATTGTAGTCAATGTGGAGACATGCATGTCCCTGGGCAGCAAGGTTGACCGGTTCCTCTCCCATAAAGACACTTATGCAAAACATGCACTCCATCCTTAGTACAGAGTGCAATCATCACAACAACTTCGTATCCGGTTGGATGACTTGTGCATAAGTGTTTAGGGGGGGCTTTAGCTAGAGCAATGAGAGGCAGGTCATCCTCATCAGAATCGTCCCCATAGAACACTTTCTTAGGATGGAGCATCTGAGTCATCTGTTGCTGACAGGTCCTCCTCCTCTTCATCACCTCCACTCTCGTCCTTGTCCTCATCACTTCCACTCCCTGCTCGCCCACGTAGGCCAACATTGGCGGAAAGTGTCGGCAACGGAATGACAGGTGGCAACTATGGAGATGATCGAAGCCAGTCAGTTATAAGACAGTGGGCTGACGTGTCAGGCTTCGTCTCGGTAAAAACTTGCGCAAGATGCTAGCAGGGGTTGGAGCAGGGGTCGGATAAGGGGTCGGATCGATTGCGACTGCCTCCTGGACTTCGGCTGCAACAAGGGTTGGCTGATTTCGAGCAGAGGTTGGCTGATTTCCAACGTTGTTTGCCCGGAGGGAAGTCGCGTAATAAAACCCCACAAGGTCCTCTGATTATGGTGGTGTGGAGGTACCAAAGACTTGTCAAACGACCCTCTGGGGGTCGATCATTGGGCGAGAGCATGAGATCTGGAATGTCGCGAATTCCCGCGAGCCGTTTTTGAACCGGCAGACACCTGGGCTCGTATGTAAGCCCTCCATTCAGCCTAAGCCTTATTATCGCCGCTGCTACTCGATTCACGATCGTTTCGGCCGGGAATATAAGTTGCGTTCTAATTTCACTGAGTCAAACGTAAAATTAGAACGTTATTTGTTTGGAACATTACGGTAAATAAATAAGTACATACATAAATACCGTATGCGCACCATGCAATGGCAAGAATAAACATTGGCAAATGTGGTTTTTAACCTTATTTCATGGATCACAAATGTGTGGCAAAACTAATTTGGCAAAGGGTTGGGTCTGGGACTTGCTCAAGGTTTGACTTGGAAACATTTGGCAAAGCTCCAATTTGCTTGTTACATTTCCTTCTTCCATGTTTACAAGTAGGTTGCTTGGGAATGCTTTAAAAAACAGTTCCTCTTGGTCATAGTTTGGAAAAGAAATGATCCAAATCAGGGCTCTGCCTGGCTAACGACTGAGGAAATCTGATAACCTCGTTAGTAATGTTGGTGGTGTTTTTGGGGGGGGGGAGGGGGAGGGGGGGAATGGTCGGTGCATCCAATCTTCTTTGTGAGATACATATGGGTGGCCAAAGTCCTCCATATGTAATAGTCCAGGCTCGGGACAGATCCTTGCAACGGAACGGAGGTGGGCGAATCACCCTTCAGGTCTGGGACATAGAAACGTGGCATCCGGCTAGCCTTCAAACCGCTGCCGTTCAAACCGCTGGCGGTCAAACCAGTCAGTGCGATAGGCGCGACCAGCTTCGACAGGCGCGACCAGCTTCAATAGGCGCGACCAGCTCATTGTATCTCGAAATCAGTGCATGCAAGGAACGATCAAGGCGATCCGGACCAGTCGAACTGAGTTGGTTTGAATCGACGGTGTTGGACAAACTTGGCAAACGCCGGTGACCCGGGACCGGCTCACTTATGTGCTGAAACGACGTTGACAAATGGTCGTTTGCCAAATCATTTGCCATCACATGTTGCGCATACGGTAAACAAAAATTAATAAACAAATACATAACATTATAAATAAATAGTATGCCTTATTATGAGGAGTGAGGTTGAGGGAGCGAGCCTGTTTACTTGCACTAGGGCCAACCACCAAATATGATGTTGACCTCATACTTAGGAGCTGTTTGTATATACCAGCTCCATCCTTATTGTTTCTTGTTTATTCTTATAATCATATCCAAAGGTGTACAAGACTCTCTCGGTCTTTACAATCTACATTTATTTGAAGTTGTGAAATGACTTTCACCCCAGGAGGTGGGTCTCCCGACAGAAACCAAGTAAAACAGAAAAAAGAAGACACAATGAGGTAGTATGTAGTCAGTTTAGGTTATCAAGTCCCGAGTAAGTCTGCCCCACCTTGGCTCAGGGAGCTGCCTAGAAGCTGCTACAATCCCAAGTAAGTCCACCCCAACTACCTTGGCTTAGGGAGCTGCCTAGAAGCTGCTACTATCCCAAGTAATCCACCCCACCTTGGCTCAGGGAGCTGCCTAGAAGCTGCTACAATCCCAAGTTAGCCCACCCCACCTTGGCTCAGGGAGCTGCCTAGAAGCTGCTACAATCCCAAGTTAGCCCACCCCACCTTGGCTCAGGGAGCTGCCTAGAAGCTGCTACAATCCCAAGTTAGCCCACCCCACCTTGGCCCAGGGAGCTGCCTAGAAGCTGCTACAATCCCAAGTTAGCCCACCCCACCTTGGCTCAGGGAGCTGCCTAGAAGCTGCTACAATCCCAAGTTAGCCCACCCCACCTTGGCTCAGGGAGCTGCCTAGAAGCTGCTACTATCCCAAGCAAGTCCACCATACCTTGGAATCTGCTTTGCTTAGCGTCTCCTGAATGTCATTCAATACTGATGCCTTGGAGCCCTGAGTCCACTTCAGAGCGTCGTGCAACAGCTCCGTCACATTCTTCAGCTCCGCACCTGCAGAATTTGAGTTTTGGAAGCATGCAGTTTCAGTTGAGTTATCGTTGCGGCAGCATGCAGTTTGAGTTGAGTTGTAGCTGCCGTAGCATGCAGGTTTGAGTTAAATTGAATTGAGTTTGAGTTTGCGTTGAGCTTGCGTTGAGTTTGCGTTGGGTTTGCGTTGGGTTTGCGTTGATTTTGAGTTGAGTTTGTGTTGAGTTTGAGCTGCGGAACCTCCAGATTTTTTGTCACCTGCAGAGTTTGGGCTGTGGCAGCATGCTCCAGTGCTGAAGATTGTTTTGAATTTGCAAGGGCGAAGGTGAGGAGTTAGAGAACAACTAGAAAGTGGGAAATGCATGTCCAGCATCTAGTACCACTGCAGCCACTTCAACCCCTGGAATACCACTGCAACCCCTGGAATACCACTGCAAACCCTGCAATACCACTGCAGTACCACTGCAGCCATTGTAAGCGAACCACTGCAAACCCTGCTATACCACTGCAACTATTTCAGTACCACTGCAGCCATTGCAAGCGAACCACCTGGATCCAGCAAGGTTCAAACTGTATGCATAGCCAGGTAGTCATCAGGTTGCAGGTCATCTGGTCATCAGGCAATCAGGTAAGTCATCATCAGTAATCAGGTCATCAGGTCATCAGGCAATCAGGTAAGTCATCAGGTTGTCAGGTAAGTCATCATCAGTAATTAGGTTATCAGGTCATCAGGCTGCAGGTAAGATAAGTAGAGACCAACATATCATATGATGCTGGTCGAAGGAGAGTATGATATCATATAATATCATACAAATTGCATCATATGATATTGTATATAAATGGCAACTTTAGCCTAGACAGACTGCCAGCAGCATATGATATCAAATGATGACATGATATCATATTGCCGTTCCCTGAAGATAAGGCAACTGCCACTTGTCACTGATAATTTGGGGGTCTTCGGTACTCTATCCGTCACCCTACGTCACCCTTCTGGGACCCAGAATGCACCCTTTCAGCCGCCTCGAAGGGTGCCGAAGACCCCCCAATTTAGCAGCATACACCAAACCGTACAGTATGACATTCATTCAAATCGTGCGCACCTAATTCATCAACCGCTGCATCTGTTGTTGACGAGCCTGCAGCCCCAGCTCCATCCGAGTCCGTTCCTTCTTCAACCTCCTTGGAGACTGTCTTGCTGGACGCAGCCCCCCCGGCATCCTGAGCACTGGAGGCATTGGCTTGGCTTGCCCTGGCCTCCTTGAGAGCCATCAGCGCCTCAATCACACTCTTCAATTGGTCCACCTTCTTCCTCAACTCAGCATCCTGCAATGAAATAAAAACGGCCATGTCAGACTGGTTTTCTGGTATCCTTGGTATTTTGACTGGTATTCTGGTATCTCACTGGTATTCTGGTATCACCCAGGTATACTGGTATCACACTGGTATCACACTGGTATACTAGTATCACACTGGTATTCTGGTATCACCCCGGGATACTAGTATCACCTGGTATATCCGGTATCCACACTGGTATCCTCGTATCACATCGAGTATGGATCCTCCGGTATATAGTCTCACACCGGTCTTCTCGTTTCACCCTGGTATATACTGGTATACATGGTATTTGGTAATACACTGGTCTCCCGTATCCACTGGTTTATTCTCGTCTACCCTGGTCTATCCTGGTCCCCTGGTATTCCCTCTGGTATACCCTGGGTAGACTAGTATCACCTGGCTCCTACTGGTATCCCCCTGGGACCTGTATCACACTGGTATCCCACTGGATCCACCCATGGTCTCACACGGTTCTACTAGATCACACTCGGTATCACACTGGTATACTAGTATACATGGTATATAGTTCCCTGGTCTCCAATGGTATACTAGTCATCAAACTGGTATCACAGGTATACTAGTTCCCACCTGGTATCACACTGGTCTACTCGTATCTCCGGGTATACTAGGATCACCACGTATCCACCCTGGTATCTGCTGGTATCCACGGGCTACTAGTCCCACTGGTATCACACTGGGCTCATGTATCACCCTGGTATATGTATCACACTGGTGGTATATGGTATCCACTGTTCATACTGGTCTCACACTAGTCTCCTAGATCCATGTATTCTGTATACACCGGTAGATAGTATCCACTGGAATTCTGGTATCCACATGGTTGGTATCATACTGGTTCTCACACGGGATCAACTGGAGCACACTGGTTATCGATCCCCCGGTTATCACAGATCTCACGGGTATCCTGGTATCACCAGTCTCCCCACCGGTCTCCCCCTGGTATCACACTGCGTATCATACGGCAATCACATGGTATTTGGTTTCCCCCTGGTCTCTCGTAGCACCTTGGTCTTCTGTTCACCTGGTATCATATGGTATCACCCTGTATCATACTGTATCACACATGGTATATCTAGATCACACTGGTATCCACTGGTATTCACATGGTATTCTAGTCTCCACATGGTATTCTGGTATCACACTGGTATACTAGTATCACACTGGTATCACACTGGTATCACACTGGTATCACACTGGTATCACACTGGTATCATACTGGTATCACACTGGTATTCTGGTTTCACACTGGTATCTAGTACCACTGGTATTTAGTCTCAAGGAATCATAGGTATCACACTGGATTCATACTGGTATCACATGGTATACAGTCTCACACTGGTATCACACTGGAGCACATGGTTACTGTCTACACTGGTTCTAGTATCACAAGGGTATCCCCAGGTATCACCATGGGTATACTCGTATCCCACTGGCTCCCCCCTGGTATCACCACTGGTCTCACACTGATACTAGATCCCATGGTATACCACTGGTATACTTATTATCACCCGGTTACAACTGGTATACTCGTCTCCACACTGATCACATGGTTTATACTAGTATCACACTGGTATCACACTGGTATACTCGTATCTATTGGTTATACTAGATCACATGGTATACACGGTATCCTATGGTATCACACTGTATACTAGTACACACGGGTATCACAGGGTTCCTAGTATACCCTGGCTATTCCTGGTCTCCCATGGTTCATCCTGGTTCACACTTCTGTCTAGTATCACACTGGTTACTGGCTACACCGGGCTATAGTATCACCTGGAATTCTGGTCTCACAACTGGTCTATAGGATCACCCCTGGTCTCCTAGGTCTACACGGGTCTTACAAGCTCACAAGGTATCCACTTGTCTCTCACTGGTATCCTGGTATCACACCGGCATCACCTGGCCCACATGTATCCCCTGGATCCTACTGGTTCTCACCCTGGTATTTGGTTCCACTGGTATCTGTATCCACTGGTATTTCTACATCACATTGGTTCCTTACTGGTATCCCATGGTATATATAGTCTCCATGGTCCACACTGGTATCACTCTGGGTCTACTAGTATCCCCCTGGTTATTTTGGTTTCAACTGGTTCTCTTGATCACCTGTTATCACCATGGTATCCCCCCCTGGTCTCCCCCTGGTATCCCACTGGTCTCCCACTGGTTATCTATGGTATCACACTGGTATAGATTTGGTTTCACCCTGTATACAGTATCATGGTATTCTCGTCCCCCTGGTATCATACTGTCATCCACTGGTATCCTCCTGGTTCACCACTGGTATACTAGTGTATACACTGGTCTCCACTGGTATCACACTGGTATCTAGTCTCCCCCTTGGTCTTCTGGTTCTATCCCATGTCTCTAGTATCCACTGGTCCCTTATGGTATCACACTGGGCTCCTCGTCTCCACATGGTATCCATGGATACTGTACACACTGGTTCACCATGGTTATCCCCTGTATCCTGTCTACCCCCTGGGCTCTCATGGATCCCTGGATCTACTGGTATACTCGCTCCCACTGGTATCCCCACTGTATACTAGTAGCACCATGGTATCACATGTATACTAGTATCCCCCTGGTCTCCACACTTGTATACCGTATCCACAGGTATCACACGGATATAGTCTCATGGTCCTCACCTGGTCTGATCAGGTATCCCCCCTGTTCCTGTATCACACTGGTATCACACTGGTTATACTGTATCACAGGGTATCACCCTGGTCTCTATACTAGTATACACTGTATCACCACTGGTATACTGTATCTCCTGGTCTCCTAGTATACACTGGTCTACCTGGGACTACGGTACCCCCCCCCCCCAAACATGGTATACTGTACCCACTGTATCACATGGTAGACTAGTATCACACTGGTATCCTAGTCTTCACCTGGTGTCCAATGGTCATCACATGGATACATGGATCACACTAGTATACTAGTATCACCTGGGCTTGGTATCCAAGTTTATACCTCGTCATCACACTGGAATCTGGTCTCACCATGGTATATACTGGTTCTATCCCCCTGGTATTCATACTGGGATTCACATGGTATCCAGTATCCCCACAGGTCTCACCATTGTATTCACTGGGAGTTACTGGTTCTCCCCACCGTATCACACTGGTCTCCCACTGGTATCACACTGGGATCATTACTGGCTGCCTCCCCTGGTTATTCTGGTTTCACAACTGGTATATCTATCCTAGTCTCCCACTGTATTCTCGTATCCCCATGGTATCATGACGGTTATCAACAGGATCATACTGGTCATCACACTGGTAACTGTCTCACACTGGTCTCACCCTGGGATCACACTGGATACTAGTCTCCCAGGTTTGGTATCCCCACGGTTGATACTAGTCTCCACTGGTTATCACCTGGTCCAACTGGGTCTCACACTGGTCTCCACTGGTATATCCTGGTATCACAATGGTATTCTGTTTCCCCACCTGGTATATAGTATCACAACTGGTATTTAGTTCCCACGGGATCATCCTGGGACTCACACTGGGCTTTACTGGGTCTCCCACTGGTTATACTGTATCCCAATGTGTATCACCCTGGTCTCCCCATGGTTATACTAGTATCACATGGTCTTCTAGTTCCACACTGGACATACGGTTATCCCACTGGTAACTAGTATCACACTGGTGGGTTCTCACACCTGTCTCACTGGTATCACATGGTATAAGTATCCACTGGTATCACACTGGTATACTAGTATCAATGGTATCACACTTGGTATACTAGTCTCACCCGGTATCACCTGGTATATAGTATCACACTGGTATCACAATGGATACTAGTATCTCCTGGTTATTTACTAGTATCCCCACTGTATTCACACTGGTATCATACCGGTATCACACTGGTAGACTCGTATCAACTGGTATCACATGGATTACAGTATCCACTGGTATCATTGTATCACACTGGTATCATACTGTATTCACACTTACATTTATAGTCCCATGGCTTCTGGTATCACAAAGGGATATAGTATCACACTGGACTTCTGGTATCAACACGGTATCATACTGGATCACCTGGCTCATACTGGTATAACACTGGTATACAAGTTCACACAGGATCACACTTGTATTCACTGGTTACTTGGTAGTATCACCAGGCCACCACATGGTAGCCATGGATCACATGGTCTCCTATGGTCTCCATGGGTATTCTGGTTTCACACTGGGATACTCGATCACACTGCGTATTTAACCATCACATGGTACATATGGTATCACACGGGTATACATCGTATCACATGGCTCACACACTGGTATACTAGTATCACACTGGTATCACACTGGTATCACACTGGTATACTAGTATCTCACTGGTATCATACTGGTATCACACTGGTATCATACTGGTATCACACTGGTATACTAGTATCACACTGGTATCACACTGGTATACTAGTATCACACTGGTATCACACTGGTATCATACTGGTATCACACTGGTATACTAGTATCACACTGGTATACTAGTATCACACTGGTATCACACTGGTATCATACTGGTATCATACTGGTATCACACTGGTATACTAGTATCACACTGGTATCACACTGGTATCACACTGGTATTCTGGTATCACACTGGTATACTAGTATCACACCGGTATTCTGGTATCAACCCGGTATACTAGTATCACACTGGTATCATACTGGTATCACACTGGTATACTAGTATCACACAGGTATCACACTCATATCTCACTGGTATACTGGTATCACACAGGTATCACACTGGTATCACACTGGTATCACACTGTCATCACACTGGTATACTAGTTTTACACTGGTATCACACTGGTATCTCACTGGTATACTGGTATCACACGGGTATCACACTGGTATCACACTAGTATCTCACTGGTATTCTGGTATCACACTGGTATACTGGTATCACACTGGTATCATACTGGTATCACACTGGTATCATACTGGTATCACACTGGTATCACACTGGTATACTAGTATCACACTTGTATACTAGTATCACATGGTATCCACTCCCGGTACCACACGGTATCACAATGGTATACTGTATCACATGGTTATACTAGTACACACTGGTAATCACACTGGTATGAGGAGGAGAGAAAGGGGAAGGAGTTTTCTTCTTTGGGGGGAGGGGGGATTTATGGGGGAGAGGAGGGGGGGGGCACGAGGGTGGAGGGAGGTGGGGACGGGGAGGGGGGGGGAGCCACTTTTCTCTTTCAGTTACTAGCGTTCTTCCGTGCCGCGTGGAGGGGGGCGAGGTCGGGGGGGGGGAGGGGGAGAGGAGGGACGGAGTGCAGAAATATTTGATCTACTAGTATCACCACCGGTATTCTGTTTATCAACCCGGGCTTGGTAACTAGATCACAGTGGTATCATACTGGTGGTATCACACTGGTTTATACTAGTATCACACAGGTATCACACTCCTATCTACTGGGATATACTGGTACACAAGGTCTCAACATGGTATCACAAATGGTATCACACTGTCATCACACTGGTATACTAGTTTTACACTTGGTCTCACTGGTACTCCACTGGTATAATGGTATCAAACGGGTATAACCTGGTATCATAGTATCTCACTGGTATTCTGGTATCACACTGGTATACTGGTATCACACTGGTATCATACTGGTATCACACTGGTATCATACTGGTATCACACTGGTATCACACTGGTATACTAGTATCACACTTGTATACTAGTATCACACTGGTATCACACTGGTACCACACTGGTATCACACTGGTATACTGGTATCACACTGGTATACTAGTATCACACTGGTATCACACTGGTATTCTGGTATCTCACTGGTATTCTGGTATCACACTCGTATTTTGGTATCACACTCGTATTCTGTTATCTCATTGGTATTCTGGTATTCTGGTATCTCACTGGTATTTTGGTATCACACTGGTATCTCTATAGTATTCTGGTATCACACTGGTATTCTGGTATTCTGGTATCACACTGGTATCACAATGGTATCTCACTGGTATTCTGGTATCACACTGGTATTCTGGTATTCTGGTATTGCACTTGTTTTCTGGTATCACACTAGTATCACACTGGTATCGCACTGGTTTTCTGGTATCACACTGGTATCACACTGTTTTTCTGGTATCTCACTGGTATTCTGGTATCACACTGGCATTCTGGTATTCTGGTAACTCACCGGTATTCTGGTATCTCACTGGTATTCTGGTATTACATTGGTATTCTGGTATTCTGGTATCTCACTCGTATTCTGGTATCTCACTGGTATTCTGGTATCACATTGGTATTCTGGTATTCTGGTATCACACTGGTATCACACTGGTATCACACTGGTACTCTGGTGCCTCCCTAGTATTATGGTATCACACAGGTATTTTGGTATCAAAATCAAATTGTATTCCTGTGGCAGGACCGCACCCTATGTACAGGATCACTTTATGACATTCGCACAGCGAGCATGCATTCAATTCCTGTTTTTACAGAGATTCCTCTCTCCTCAGCTCTGTGTCTTGATTTAATCTTATGTATTTTAACTTTCGCACAGCGAGGATGCCAAGGACGCATCAACGAATCGCAAGGCATGGCAAGACATGGCATGGCAGTGCATGGCAAGGCATGGCTAAGCATGGCATGGCATGGCAAGGACGCAGCAAGGCATGGCAAGGTATGGCAAGGACGGAGCAAGGCATGGTACGGCAATGCATGGCAAGGCATGGCAAGGCAAGGCATGACAAGGCATGACAAGGCATGGCAAGGCATGGCAATACATGGCAAGGCATGGCAATACATGGCAAGGCATGGCAATACAAGGCATGGAAAAGCATGACAGGGTATGTTAAGGCAAGGCATGGCAAGGACGCGGCAAGGCATGGCATGGCATGGAAAGGCATGGAAAGGCATGGCAAAGCATGACAGGGTATGGTAAGGAATGGCAACAACACGGTAAGGCAGGGCAGGGCAGAACAAGGCATCACACAATGAAAGCAAGAGCTTGAACTTACCCCGCCGACAGGCTTTGCATCTGATTAGCTCGGCTAATCCCGAGGGACCCTGGGCACACATCGCACATGCATCATGCCCTGGGGCAGAGTCTGTGTTGTTCTGAAAGCCTGATGCAACATCATCCTCCAAGTTGTGGTTTGTCTCCAGCAGCACTAGGGAAAGGAATGGATGTACTACGGCTGTTGCATCGTCAGTGGAGGGGTTCCAAGCTCGCAAGTTGGTTTCTTCCATGCCAGCTTTCAGCTGTACAAGGCTGTAAGAGGCTGTACGAGGCGGTACAAGGCTGTGCAAGCCTGCACTAGCCACTAGGGTGGATGAGCTTGTGCTAGGCTGGAGGAGGCTGTGCTAGGCTGCAGGAGGCTGTACAAGTCTGGAGGAGGCTGGAGAAGATATGTAGAAGTTGCAGGAGCTTTCAAGCTGTACAGCAGATGTGTTGCAGGTCTGTACAAAGGGTATATTGCAGGCACAACAGGTCGTGCAGCAGGTGTGTTGCAGGTGTTGCAGCAGTTGGAAATAGATTCAGGACACTTTCCACCAATTCCACCACCTTAAGTTGGGGCTCGCTGTCCCAAGGTCCAGGATCCTGGATGGATGACCCCTTCCTCTGTGGATTGGCTGTACTTGAGTCTGAGTATGTGCAGTTTCCTTGATCTTGGAACTGCTTGAATTCTGTTTATAACACACACACGAATTGGATGTGTTCAATCAGATACAACGGACGCTCATGTTTCGCAGCATGGTTAGCATTCCGGTGTTGGAATTCGGAACGGAAACTTGTGTCCATCGGAATGTGTGTTTGGCGTCAAATAAGGCGAGCAGCCCCAACCATGCGGCGAGCAGCCCCAACCCTGAGCTTCCGGGTACCGGGTCCCGAATTCACGATTAGTTGTTGGGTGAAGTTGCGCAACCAGATTACCAGACATGTTCAGGCAGTAAAATAGTCCCGCTCGGGTGTTGTAACTAATGCTGTGGGCTTGTCTTAGGCCAACAATGGTCTGCCTATGACAATTTAATGTGATGCAATCATTATCTAATACCATAGACCCTACCAGGGTTATTCAAAATCTACGTTTCATGACTTCATGAGCAAACAAAAACTTGATTGCTGGGGACCAGATATACGGTAGTGTGGTACTTATAATACCGTAAGTTTCTAAGTTTCAACGGATAGTATAGAAAAGATAACAGATCTCTTTGTTTTAGCTTATATCTGCTTTAGCGCATACCGTATATATATGCTTTAGTCTAGAATTGCATTAAATATTTCAGGATGGACAAGCGACACGGAAAATGCTTTAGCAGTCACGGGCAGGGAATCAGACAGTCAGACAAGGGGGAATTGAAGGCTTCGGCCCCATGACCCTGGGAGGTCCTAGGGGTGCTAAAGCGAAAAGTCCCTTTAGGCTAATCGGCTACCCCCTGCAGGCATGCCTTGCTGGGATAAGTCAACTACCGGTACACAGTCCCCCTGCAGGCATGCCTTGCTGGGATAAGTCAACTACCGGTACACGCAATGTTCGCCATGAGTCCAAGGATGTTCGTCTACCATTTTTGGCGGAGCCCTCAGGGTTACCCATTTGTCCGTGCGTCTGCTCGACACGAAGTCTGACACGTCAGCCAACTGTAGTTGGGTGCCCTGCTGGCGGGTCCCCTGGAGGTGGGGTATGGTACACGCACGATGGCTTCTGGGTTTGTAGTTCATCAGTTGTCTATAATATAAGGAAGGGGTCCACGTGGGTATGTCAAGGTCAAACGACGAGCAGCGAGAAACATTTGCCAATTGCAATTTCCAACAACTTGATTGTTTGAAATATGTAACGTAGATTGTAATCCATTGTTCACTAGGGTGCATGCAGTATCATTTTAGGGAATTAAGAGTTTGTTGCTGGGGAATATGTTTGATATGTAGAGAGAATTGGATAGGGAAGACGAGCCATTCAGGGTGATTCATGATTGCTGGGGAATATGTTTGATATGTAGAGAGAATTGGATAGGGAAGACGATCATTCAGGGTGATTATGCCTGACTCGGGAGGAAAACGGGGGGGGTCGATCCTCCCCAGAAGGTCGCGGTTCACAGGCGGGGTGCGGGTCTGATCAGTACTAAGTTGCCCCCAATCTTAAGATCATAGCCGAGAGCTTGGCTGTGGGTTTGTGGAACCTCTGGGTAATCTGTTCTCCTCCCGGGACATGCATTATTGTCGGCGTATACTACTAGGACACGAGTGCCTTATTGGCATCTGATCAGAGTAGTAGTACAGCTGACAGTCCATGGTATGTTGTATACCATTGTAGTTATCATGTTATGTTTATGTCTTGGCTTGGCATCCAATGGTAGGCATGTACTTGTAGAACTTGGAGAACTGTGAGAGAGCCGTTATGTAATCATGTATATCAGTATATGTCATTTATTGTGGCAGGTCTGTGAATGCAGTTGAGGCGGATGCCTTTTTTCTTGGGCTGTTTCTACGGTAATGGACGGATGTGGAACATAGTTACCGTGTGTCGACGATGAGAGCTTGTTATCCTTGTGTCCCCCCCTTATAATATAAATAAATGGCATGCAGTTTCCACCATTCACGCTGTTAAAAAAGCCAAGCGTACTGACTCCGCTGCATATTTCGCTCGTCAACTTGAGGAAGTCTTGGTAGGGTTGCTTAAAGCCCTGAGCTGCGTCAGTGATCACTGACCTTGGGATCTGGTCGCGACCAGACCTGGTGGCGAACCTGCTCAGGTGAGCAGGTTCGCGACCAGATCCCAAGGTCACTGTTGCGTCAATGAAATCCCGTGAATTAGCTGCACCCAGCCCAGCATCTGGCTTGCCCACTTGTCATTGCGATCCACCACGTCCAGAATCGTAGCATCAGGCATCTACTGTGCCAGGAGCATGGAAGGAGATTGGGAATCAATCGGGACTTAATGGTCCTTAGCAAGGCAGTGATTAAATGATGCGCAGGGATTCCACCAACATCAGCTATAGTTAACTCGGCACCATTGATGATTGGTTCCATAGCTGCAGCTTTCAACATTTGTGCGGTTAGGTTTTCCAGGGGTACCGAGCCCTTGTGATATCAGTTTGCCTTCATGGGACTTGTGTGAAATACGGCGAACAGGAGACACGGTCGAAGATACCCGTATGCGCAACATGTGAAGCCAAGAATAAACATTGGCAAATGTGTTTTTTAACCTTATTTCATGGATCACAAATGTGTGGCAAAACTAATTTGGCAAAGGGTTTGGGTCTGGGACTTGCTCAGATTTTGACTCGGAACATTTGGCAAAGCTCCAATTTGATTGTTACATTTCCTTGTTCCATGTTGAAAAGTAGATTGCTTGGGAACGCTTTAAAAAACAGTTTCTCCTGGTCATAGTCTGGAAAAGAAATGATCCAAATCAGGGCTCTGCCTGGCTTACGGTGTACCAATTAAATCAGGAACAATGAAAATCAATTAAATCAAGGAATCATTAACTGCAAATCAGGAGCAGAGGTTAGCACGGTACTCATGCCAGAAACATTAATTAAATCGGAGTAGTTTAAATAATTTCTTGCAAGATAGGCAACCTCTGCGTGCAAAGGTACACTCCTTACAGCCAAGTAGCTGTGCACCGGCATCCAACTCCTGGTCACTGTCCAACTCCTTGTCACTATCTTCAGTGGGCTGGTCATCCTCACTCCTGCCAGAAGTACCAATTACTAATTGTACTTATTGCATTTACCACAGGCTGTCCCACTGCTACAAGCTACACATCCTTAGCTCAAATAATTCTGAAAACCCAGCTTTGGGTCATGCCAACCCAGCCAAGGGTTGCATTTAATAACCAAGTTTTACAGTGAAAACAACGAAGTCCCAGTCACTAATTGTAGTTAACCACAGGCTGCCCCACTCTTGCAAACTGCACATCACCATCACCAGCAGGGTACTTCAAACGGACTCCAGGGGGTGCGTCCTGGGACGCACCCTAGTTCGGTAGGTTGCGTCCTGGGACGCACCCAGTTCGGTAGGTTGCGTCCTGGGACGCACTCGACCCTTCAGGCTGCGTCACAGTATCAACAGAACCCATAGCCCAAGGCAATGGAGTGGTGGTGGGCCAATCAACTGACGGACCCTCCCATGTTGCGTCCTGCACTACCCTGCTGTCATCCCTAAAATATCTGATGAGGGCTGACCCTCCCCCCCACCCCCCCTTCCCCCTCCAAAATGAAGTCCTCATAATGACCTAAAGAATGGCTCAAAACATCATGAGTCATGCCATTATAGCCCCATTCTCAGCCCAGGCCAATGTTTCGTGAGCTCGGAAATATCACTCAGACCTGAGAAAATGATGGGCCATTTCACAAACAAACATCAATAATCGTGTGTGCAAGATTAATCGTGCTTAAAAAAAACACTGGTTCAGGCCAGGGGTAGCCAAATAAGCATAAGGGGCCTGCCCAACCTCGATTCAGGAGGGGCTAATACGAAAACAAAGCACGCACTGATGAAATGGGACCCAACCAATTGTTTTGCCGACTGAGGCCCTGATTTTGTGATACAGAGATAATTAGCTTGTGTCCCTAAAAGCTGATATGGAGAGCATTCGAATGCAGCTGAAAGCTTTGGGATTGGCCCAGTGGCTGGATAATGGAGCTAACTGGATGCTGCCATGCTCAGCCCCCAAAGCTGACATGCATAGCATTCAGGGATAATTTTTTCCGGAATATATTCCAATCGGAATACAAGACCCAGTTTTGGCCATACATATCGGAATAAGAGACTATTTTTTTTCTTTTTTTTTACTGAAAATGACTAAAAATGACCCAATTCTACCCAAATCGGAATAAGGATCCTGTTTTGGGGAGGAAAACAGGGAGGGGGAAAAAGAAAAGGAATAAGATTTCCTCTTTTTGATTTGAAAAAATATATCCCTGATAGCATTCGAATGCATGTGAAAGCTTTGGGATTGGCCCAGTAGTGTCTGGCCAATGGAGCTGACAGGAAGCTGCCATGCTAAGCCCCCAAAGCTGACATGGATAGCCTTTGGATGCAGCTGGAAGCAGGGTACATCAAATGGCCAAATTGGCCAGCGCTTTAGCGCACTTGAAAACAAAACAACTGCGCTTTGTAGTATAAAAAGCACACAATTTGCTTGCAGCGCCCACAAGGGGTTGCAAAAAACTGCGCTTAATGCGCAGAGGGGGTCAAAAAGTCAGCGCTCAAAAGCGCAAAAGCGCGCGCTTTGAATTACCCTGGCTGGGAGCTTTGGGGTTGGCCCAGTGGCTGGCTAATGGAGCTAACTGGCAGCTGCCATACTAAGCCCCAAAAGCTGACATGCATAGCATTTGAATGCAGCTGAAAGCTTTGAGATTGGCCCAGTAGTGTCTGTCCAATGGAGCTGACTAGGAAGCTGTCATACTATGCCCCCAGAGCTGACATGGGTAGCCTTTGGATGCAGCTGGAAGCTTTGGGGTTGGCCCAGTGGCTGGCTAATGGAGCTGGCTGGAAGCTGCCACGCTAAGCCCCAAAAGCTGACATGGATAGCATTCGAATGCAGCTGAAAGCTTTGAGATTGGCCCAGTAGTGGCTGGCTAATGGAGCTGACTGGAAGCTGCCATACTAAGCCCCAAAAGCTGAAATGCATAGCATTCGAATGCAGCTGAAAGCTTTGGGATTGGCCCAGTGGCTGGCTAATGGAGCTGGCTGGGAGCTGCCACACTATGCCCCAAAAGCTGACATGGATAGCATTCGAATGCAGCTGAAAGCTTTGGGATTGGCCCAGTAGTGGCTGGCTAATGGAGCTGGCTGGAAGCTGCCACGCTATGCCCCAAAAGCTGACATGGATAGCAATCGAATGCAGCTGAAAGCTTTGGGTTTGGCCCAGAGGCTGGCTAATGGAGCTGACTGGTATGAAGCTGCCATTCGAAGCCCCCCAAATAAACACTGTATAAACGGGGGGTGGTTGAAGATGTCCACACTACGATCGTAGTTGATACAATTATACAAGTAGAAAATAAGGAAGCCGACTACCTGACTTATGCAGGAGCAGGGTACTACTAAGCGCGTGCGGCAGCGCGATTTCGTGCACACGCTTTTTGAGCCCCACAGCGCGTTTCGCGCAGTTTTTCAACCCCATGTAGGCGCAGGGCGCAGATTTTGTGCTTTTTGCACTACAAAGCGCTGACCAATTTGGCGTTAGTGCGCTTTAAGCGCTGATCAATTTGACAAAATGTAGTACCCTGTGCAGGAGTGTCTCCGTCGTTCGCATCAACACAATCCTTGAGTCTATCTAGGGCAAGCACACGCTCGGAGACCCACCATTCGAGGCAACTTGTATATATAGAAGTAGGGCGGTAACAACTTTGCTAACTATGTTGGTCACTACTGTGTTTCAAAACAGGGAGACACCTAGCTAAATCTTCGTCAATTGAAGACGACACCTTTTTTATTTAAGGGATTTTCACCCCAGGAAGTGGGGCCCTGCACACAAAGCAGTGCCCACCGAGGATTCAGATAGAAAGGTGGAAACATAGGAAGTTCACGATGGACGGGGGAAACATCCAACAATGCCCGCAACTGGCTTAGCATTATCTTCACTCACAGGAGAGAAAAACAGGCATGCATATGGTTGCTTACTTCCTTGTTACTGCCAGCGCCAGCAAGCAAGCAAGCAAGCGAGGATGACCGTTCAGTACTGCCAGATTAACTTTGATGTTGTCAGGAGTTAGAACTCTAAATAAATTAAAAAATCAATCAATCAATAGTACGCCTTGTTACCAGGCGTGAGCTTGAGGGGGCCAGCCCGTTTGCTTTCACTGGGGCCAACCACCAATAGGTGGTGGTGCTGGTGGTGGTGGGGGGCTATCATCCCCCTGGGGGAGGGTTTTGGGCCTGTTCCATGTGTCTTCTGCATGCGACAATGGAAGGAACTCTACTAGGAGCTAGGAGCCACTTTCTGGTTCCTCCTTCGCCTCCATATGATTAAGAAAATTGTACCGGCAATAAGAAGAGGGATACCAACACCAAGACCAACTGCCAGACCAACCTTGAGATCATTGTCGTCAGTGTTGATGCTCTTATAACCAACATCATCATATGGTGTGGTATCTCGTGAAAAATCAAAACCACCACCACCACTACCACCACCACCACCAGTAGTGCTCACAGCAGGACCTTCCTGAACGTCAGTAATTCTAAATTCACTCATATCGCCAAACACTGGGCCAGGATTGGCAGCCACACTTTGTGCATGCTGGTCCATGTCTGCCTGGGAAGTACCATCCGTATAAGTCAAGCGGCTGCCAGCTACAATTGAACCGCAGGAGAATGTGTGGACCCAGACACCTTTGCAAATACTGCAGGATTCAAGAATTCTTGCTGTGATTGTCATATTAAGTTCCATAACAAGCGTGGAGCCTCTAATCAATTCTTGTGATGTGAAGAAATCATTGCAGTCAGGGCCTAAGAACCTAAAACTGACATCTCTTTGTATTTGGCGATTAATAGCAGGGACTTCCACATCAACACACGGGCTGCCACCCCTTGAGGTCTTCCCTGGGCCACAGTTGACGCACTGAGTAACAGTACAGGCTCCGGCTGGTGAGTAGGTTCCATCAGGGCAGGGTATGCAGGTGTTAGGAGGGCAAGGAGCAGGAGGGGTACCCGGGGGGAGGAGGGGGGCGGGGGGGGAGGGATGAGGGGGGGCCGGGAGACGGGGGGGGGGGAGGGAGGAGGGAGAGCGAGGAGCAGGGGGGGGGGAGGAGAGGGCGGGGGAGGAGGCGGGGGCGGGGAGGGGAAGGGGAGGGGCAGGAGGGAGAGAGGAGGAGAAGGAAGGGGGGGAGGAGGGGAAGGGGGAGGAAGAGAGAGGGAGAAGGGGGGGGGAGGGGAAGAAGGGGGGTGGAGAAGGAGCAGGAGGAGGAGGAGAAGGAGGAGTGGAAGGAGAGGAGGAGAGTGAATCGGAGGAGACAGAGTGGATCTGTTAGGAGGAGGCGGTGGGGGGGAACGTACCGGGGGGCCATGGAGAGGGGGGGCGGAGGGGGGAAGGTGAGGGAGGGGTGGGGGAAGGATGGGGGGGGGGACCGGAGAGGGGGGCGGAGGAAGGGGGAGGGGGGAAGGAGGGGGGGCCGGAGAGGGGGTGCGGAGGGGAGGGGGGGAGTGGGAAGAAGAGGAGGATGGGCAAAGGAGAAGGACATGGGGGAGAGGAGAGGGGGAGTAAGGGAGCTGATGTTGTAAGCGGTGTATTAGTAGGGTGAAGAGTGGGGGAGGAGGTGTTAATGAGATGATGGGATTGGAGGAGGATGGGGGCTGTAGAGGAGGGGGGTGGGGATGAGGGAAGTGGTGAAGGCGGGGTAGAAGGATATGGAGGAGTGGGAAGAGAGGAGGAGAGTGAGGAGAGTAGAGGGAGTAGGAGGATACTATGAGGGGTGTGGAAGGAGAGAGTAGGTATAGATAGAGTGGGATAAGATGAAGAGGTGGGGGGGGAAGGATAGGGAGGGACAGGGGAGGAGGATATTTGTTGGAGGAAGTGATGGGGAGGAAGGGGAAGGAGGAGGAGAGGGGAGGAGGAGGGCGGAGAGGAGCTACGTAGTACCCAGCTTCGCATGTGGAAACCTTGCATATGGAAACATCGCATGTGGAAACCTCGAGATGTCGCACCTGGAGGATGAGGGTAGAAAAAGAGCGTGAGCATGGTGTCGCTATCAAATTATGGGGTAGAATCAGTCCAGACATATAAAATATAACTAGCTAGAATAGATGTCGGTGCTACATGCACAGGACAACCTGCCTCTCACCCCTCTCAGTTAACAGTGAACAGCTAGGACTTCAGAAGCGCTTCAGTTTGTTTTCAATTGTTCGTCCTAAGATGGTGGGATGGCTGTAGGGAATTATGACTGTGTTCCTTTCCTCGTTGCTATCCTATTCGAGTAGGTCACTGTCTACAAGGAAACACCCATCTTCACCACTACACGAAGCCACACATCCTGCAAAAAAACGACTTGGAATCAGAATCGCTCGGTCCTTTCGAAGACACGAAGAGACAATTACTACATCACTACCGGGAGACTTTACTTAGTCGGACACCACGTAATTCTATAGTAACAGGCTTCTTCGTCGCCACCCGAGTTCAGCTTTCTCTTCCCTAACAATGTGAAGCTGTTTCTTTTGCGCACTTTTGCAGATTGCAAGACTATTCAGTATGTCGACTTCAGATTCGAAGTACTAACCATGAGGAGGTTGTGCGCAAGAACATAAGTACTTAGATGTTTTGAACTCTGATTCACCAGGTCGATATGACTGCCACACAATGTTACATACGGCTCACTACCTAATGTTCTCAAAACATTTTTGAGCTTTTTTTCTCGTGCACAACTTCCTCATGGTTAGTACTTCATACACACAATGGCACGTTTGTTTGACTGCAACCCAATCGTAACGCAGAACCTCAAACTTGCGTAACAAGTAACAAATTGAATAGATATGGCTGCATTGTACACAAGCTTGACTTCTTACTTTTATTTCTTTGGGGGGGCTACGCTTGACAGCTTCTAGGCACCTCCCTTTCCCTAATCTGGGTCAACCCATAATAGGTGAACATCACTCAATCAATCACTCGGGTGGCGACGAAGGAGCCTGTTACCATATTTGGAAGGTCGGAATTACGTGCTGAACTGTGAAGCATCACTGTCTGCCAATCTTCGCATGCACTCTTGTTATGCAGCACTGCACTGAATTCGTTTTCGGTAGCAGGCAGGGAATCGCGTTCGTCAGCCCGCTGCGAGTACTCGTCAGAGACTCTCTGGTACTCGTCTTGCTACACGCCCTGCAAATAACTGAACTGTTCCGATCCCGAAAGAATTGTGATAAATCTATGCCAAGAAACGAGGAAGCAGGAGGTAGGCGCATCGCACGTAAAACAGCGAGACGATATGCCCTGCATGCGAACATGAACTGCCCAGAATATTTGAAAGGTCAGAATTACTCGCAGAACTGTGAAGCATCACAGCCTGTCAATCTTTGCGTGCACTCTTGTTAGCACTGCGCTGAATTCGGACACCACGTTTTTCTATTTTGCTCTCACTAGGGGAGACATGGAATCGATCGGAAGACGCTGAGCTGAGCAGCCCCGAGCAGGCCGGCTGAAAAGCGATTTAACGATCCAATCCAATCCGATCCAATCCCCACACTACATTACCGAGACGCATGTGGCGCAGCAGTAACAAGGATCCCAGTAAAGCTCGTTGATGCATTCATATGCTCGTTGATGCGTACAGGAGACGGAATAAGAAGAATACGATTAATAGTAATAGTAATAGTAATAGTAATAGTAATAGTAATAGTAATAGTAATAGTAACAGTAATACTAATACTAATACTAATACTAATAAGAAGAAAAATAATAATAATAATAATAATAATAATAATAATAATAATAATAATAATAATAATAATAATAATAAGAAGAAGAAAATAAGAATAAGAATAAGAATAAAAATAAGAATAAGAATAAGAATAAGAATAAGAATAAGAATAAGAATAAGAATAAGAAGAAGGCAGGAAGACGGCAGGAAGAATAAGAAGAATAAGATTACAAAGAATAATAAGCTCACTGACCATGGCTTCCAGTATATATTTTTTCTAGAAATTGCAAGCCAATTTGGTAGCCACAAGTGGCGACCACAGGCTCATCCTGGGACGGTGCGGTAGCACCGTCTGTAGAGCGCGAAGCGCTCGGCGCGAAGCGCCGCTATTTTTAAGGGGGGTACGGGGGGCGTAGCCCCCCGGTTTTTTTTGGGGGGGGGGGGCTTAGAAAACATGCATTTTGCACATGGATGCCATAAGTTACTCTGGTTTGTGACAACTTTGTCAAGCCTCTAATTGTACAGAACAGTCAACACTAGGCTAGTACTACAACCTAGCCCGGTAAACCTAAAATCCATACCAGACTCACATTTAATTTACCATAAATACACATTCCTTGCGCATCATAAGAAAAGGGTCTACTTGATCATGTCACATCATGAAAAATGTGATAATTATGATCAACTGTGGTGTCAGCACTTAGGGGGGGGAGGGGGGGTCTCCAAGAAAATATGCATTTTATTTTACACACGTCTGTTTGTCCAAGCATGTACACACATACACACACAATAACTACCCTCATCACACCTGTCTCTTCTCTTGGTGCGACCTCTGCTGGTATGGCCTAGACCTCAGTCTAAGCAATTTCTCTAAGGCTGGGCCTAGCAGTCAACACAGGGGTTGAGGGGGAGGGGGCCACGCCCAAGGTCCGACTTCGCCCATGAAGTCGACGACTAGAGATAGTGGTGGTGCTTTGGAAGGACGTCGGAAGAGGGGTGGGTGGTGCGTATAGACTCGCACAGTCGCATCGCTGTTCTAACGGGGTTCAAAGGAGTAGCCGCGACTGGCTTGAAGACTCTCGACAAACGAGCAGCGCAGGCGTGCGGTTTGGAACGACAAATTTCGCTCATGCCTTATGCCGTTGCAACAATGAACCAATCAACCACCAGTCAAACAGAGTAGCTTCAGGTCTTCAGGAGTCGAGTAGTGTACATCTGTATTGTCTGGCTTGGGTTGGGCCCATGCATGATCCTGGGGTCACTTTCACAGTTCTGAGTTGGTAACTTCCACCAGGGGTAGGCCTGAGCTAGCTACCTGGGCTGGGCCTGTGCGACCCAGGAGCGACCCAGGTGCGACCCAGGGCACAAATCACTGACCTGAGGGTCGCCATCGTGGCGACCAAGGGCCCATTTCGACCGAATTTCGCACACCTGACGGTCGCACGGGGTGGCGACCGCGCGCCACAATGTGCGACCGGTCGCACAAATAAAAAACACTGATGGCTTCGAAGGTAGAATGGCGGAGACTTGACCCCTCGGCTGTAACCCACAAGAAGAAACACGCCGCAAGGAGAGCGGCCAAATGCTTGGTGAACATTGTGCGGCTGAGCACCCCAGGCGAGGTTCGTTACTGGGTGTGAAGGCGTCGCAGGAATTACGGCACTTGATTTGCAGGAAGTACGCAACTTGAGCTGCTGGCTAAGACGCGTGCGATATTAATCAAAGGTGCAAAACAATACAGCCAAATAGTTAATTTATCAGGGAACAAAGAATTGTGTTCATTATCAAGGAACAAAGCAGTATGCCAAGTTCGTGTCGCCAAAGCAAGTCCAACAAGTCATAATCAAAGAAAGAATCATAAACTTTCACACTTATCGCATTTGTTAGAATATATTTGTTGTACAGTAGCGCATTTCTGCAATTAGCATGACAGAGGTTCACGCGCCCTGCATCCCTGCACTTCACGCGCCCTTCACAACTGTCGCAGTTTATGTAGAAGTAGCCGGCCGGCGGAGCTAACTGACCACAACTTCCGAATTTACAGCTTGTTTCAGTAGTAATATGCTAAATACAAGTATGAAAGTCAAGTATGAAAGTCAAGAATTAAGGTTTCGGAAGGGTAGTTGGGAGTATAGCCCCGAGCTCCTAAGCGCGCTTAACAGGAGCTTAACTGGTGTTGGAAACCTGCACCAGTTTACGGAGTCTTCGGTGCAACTTGGCACGTCGCCAGGATACCCCATAGGAGCCTATTCCATTTCTTGTAGGCACCCGTAGGTACCCGAACGAGCCCTTACCATTTCAAATCGGAGCAGAGCGTTAAAAAAATCAGTTCCTGCTCCTGCTTCTACTCCTGCTGCGAATCAACAGGGTAGAGCGTGGCAGGGACAAAGCCCTCGTGCGGATACATAATAGTGAAGTAACACGCAGAACTGCGTCTGAAAAGACGAAAGTAGAGGGGGAGCATGTCCAGCACGTGCCAAAGTGATGACGTCATACGCAGCAATACCTAGCTTTCAAAAATCGTGCAGTGAATGTTGGATAGCACTCTATGCAGTAGCAGGTATAACGCGTACATCAGTACATCGGCGTGGCGTACCACGTGAACTGTCAGCTGTGCGGAGCAAGAGGCGCCAGCCTGTCGAAGGGCCAGGCGAAGAGATTCAAGGACTTGGGGCGAATTTCGATTCCGAGTTGCGCCGGAGTTGCGACTAATTAATTTCGGCGTTGCATTCAGACAACAAATTTCAACTGGGGCTTCAACAACACGTCTTCCATCTCGTTTCTTTGATGTGTATGCTCGTCTGCTCCTTGTCGTTAGCCGAGATCTGCCCAGCCTGATCAAGGCCTACCAGCAATGCTACGATGGCTTCCTGAAGCTCACGAAGGAATGCTGCGAGCTCCCGAGCATCAACGCTGAAGGGCAGTTGATATCTTTCGAACGAGAAGCAGTAGAGCGCAACCCATGGCCTGTGTTTGTATGCCCTGTAGACAATGTAACAAACATCAGTCCCTCCAGGTCCCTCGCGAAATTCGCTAAGTCCTTCAATCTACCCGCCTGGCCCTTCAATAGGCTGGCGCCTTTGCTCGGTCTAGCTGCCAGTTCACCTTAGGTGTAAGTAGGAAAACTCGCAACTGGGCATAATTAGTCGCAAGTCGGAATCAAAATTCGCCGAGTCACAAGTCCTAGAATCTCCCCGCCTGGCCGCGCCTGGTCAACAGGCTGGCGCCTCTTGCTCCGTACAGCTGACAGTTCACGTGGTACGCCACGCCGATGTACTGATGTACGCGTTATACCTGCTACTGTATAGAGTGCTATCCGTGAATGTTCATATTCAAACAAGAACTATGAAGATTTTCCGCTACGCACACTCTGTCGCGCTGGCATAGAGCCTACCATCTAGGGTGAACGGTTAGGTTTTTCAAGGGTAGCGAGCCCTTGTGATATGAGTTTGCCAGTCCCTTAACTATCATCATCATCATCATCAGTATATTAATAGCGCGTGGGGCAGGGTTTAGCGCGTGGTTTCAGGGCATTGGTTTCTTTGGTTTCGGATCTCGATTTCCCGAGTGTCAGAGTTAGATGACTGGTAGGTCAGTCTCACAGACAGTGGCATGTCCACGGACATGTGTACGTGGACTTAGCCGCAATCCTAAACCCGTAACCTCAACTCCTAGGTGACCAGAGGCTGGACTTAAGTCCAGCCCACGCTTTAAATATTGCCTTGAGAATCCATAGCCTCATCCGTCTATCCACCATCCGGTGTTATTCCTATGCCTTTCGCTGTGCTTCATACGTTCGCAATCGCACTCCGACCCTCGACGGTAGGACTCCTTATGAGCGGTTTTTTTGTGTAGTCCCTGATGTCTCTCTCCTTCGGATCTTTGGTGCAACTGGGTATGTTAAGCTACTCGACAAAGACTCGCGCAAGGGGAAGCTAAACGGTCGCGCTCTTAGAGGGAAAATGATCGGGTATGCGCCTGTGAGTAAGGCTTGGCAGTTGTGGCTGCCAGATTCGCATAGGATCATAGAGTCACGTGACGTTGACTGGTATGAGGGGGCTGGCCCGGCCCCCGTTCCTGGGCAGGACCCCTTCGACGGTGATTTCTCACTTGACGGTCCCGACACCGCTGTCAACGGTTTGGGGCCCGAGGTGGTGACGTCACCAACTCCATCTGACTCGCCTGTGGGGACTGCGGCAGGGTCTGACTCAGGGTTTCGCAATTCGGACTCTGAGTCTGGTCCTGGTTTCCATATGCAACTTCGCAGCCGAAACCAGGCGCCTGCCGTGTTCCCCACAGTAGTGAGTCGTGGGGGGGGGGTCTGATTTGGTTGTTTCTCCTCCTTTATGGACCTCCTGTGGACACCCGGTCCTTTCCCCTAGTTCGCGTCCTTTAGGAGATGGTGGTGGTATTGGGGACTATCCGAGTCGGGGTCCGCAGGTACAATCCAGATGGCATCCTGAGCCTACCGCGGACCCGCACGATGTGCCTCCTTACATGACTACCCCACGTGCTCACGATAGTCGCGCTTCGGAGCAAGGGGGGGTAGCCGAGGACACGGCCGCAGCGACTGAGATTTTGTCACCCACGAGCACGGTTGCCCCCGGTTGGGGTGGGGTAACTGGTGTAGGAGTATGTGTGACTCCCTTAGGGACAATCAGGAGGCCTAGGCCCTGTTGTCCCAGACTCCCCGGTTTGGAATAGGGTGGCCTTGGCTGCACCTATCAAGCCTGTTTCATCTCAGCAACGATTCTTTGACCCCCATGTCCCTGTGATAGTACCTAGGGTTACTCGCAGTCGCAGGCAAGCAGGCCAGGCTCCTGAGATGACTGGGCTGGTTACCCCCCCCCCCGGTCACGCACGAGTACTGTCCCTGATTTGCCTGTACTGCCTGTTTCACCTGTCGGAGAGCTGGTGCGATACCCACCCTCTCCTGATCTTGCAGTGTTATCCTCGTCCCCTACATCCGACCTTGTCGACAACCCCCTATTTCTCGATGCAACCTCAGCTTCTGGCTCGGTTTCAGGTGGGGATACCCCTGAACCTGTGTCAGAAGCTCCAGGACTCACCTTGCCTGCATACATTTCTACCTCCTCCGATATTTCTTACACACAGGCCATGGATCAGTCCAATCCCCACAGGGATGGCTGGCTCCTTGCCATGAGAGATGAGATGGAGAGTCTGCATGCGCACGGGACTTGGCAGCTCGTCAAGCTTCCACTTGGAGTGGTTCCGATCAAGAATCGGTGGTGTTTTTCCTTCAAGCACGGTGATAATGGGGTAGTAGTGAGGCAGAAAGCTCGGGTAGTTGCTAAGGGGTTCTTGCAGCGGGCTGGGCTCGATTATGATCTTACCTTTGCCCCTGTGACTTCCAAGTCTACCTTGAGGACCTTGCTTGCTGGCATGGTCCACAACAAGATGTTTGCTAGGCAGCTTGATATCAAGACTGCGTTTCTGAATGGGGTTTTGGAGGAAGAGCTTTATATGGAGCAACCACAGGGATTTGTTGTTCCTAGGGGTTGGGTCTGTAAGCTAATCAAGAGTCTGTATGGGCTGAAGCAATCTCCTCGCAAGTGGTGCGAGGAGGTGCGTAGAGTTCTTCGGATTGCAGGTTTCACTCCTGCGCAGGCTGACCCTGCTTTGTTCATCCGCCTTGAACCTGATGGAACTGTCTCGTGGGTTCTTACCTATGTTGATGACTTCTGGCTTGCGCTGCACTGTCTCATTCTGTACGCCAAGATCGTTGCGATCATGCGGAAGGCGAAGTGGACAGTCACTGAGATGGGGGTTCCTAAGGTTTTCCTGTCTATTGACTGTGACCTCACCCTTGACAGTGCTGGGCGGTGTGTTTCTCTTGTCATCAGCCAGCACAACCAGATCTTTGGTATGCTAGAGAGATATCCCATCGCTCTTGGGGATGAGACCAAGCAGTCCCCTCACGTTCCCATGATCAGTGGGGCTGTTACCAAGCATGCGGCCGGTAGCCCTGCTTTGCCTAACAACCTCATGTATGCCTCACTGATTGGATCATTGATCTATCTATCCACATGCACGAGACCGGACATTGCATATTCTGTGTCTGCTCTCTCACGTTTCACCTCCAAACCTACTCAGGCACACTGGCGTGCTGCTCAGCGTGTTCTGGTCTACCTACGGAAGTGTCCCAACCTTGGCATTAGGTATAGCCATAGCTCTGATTTTGCTGTCCATGCATACTCAGATGCCTCGTTTGGTGATGACCCTGAGGGTAGGAGGTCGCAAACTGGTATGGCTATTTTGGCATCTGGTGGGGTGGTTCACAGGGCCTCTAAGCGGCAGATTACCCCTGCCGTTAGCACTGGGGAAGCTGAGTACCAGGCTCTTGCAGCGACAGCCCGGGATGTCCAGTGGTTTACGCACTTGAGGGTAGACCTGGGCCTCCCTTGCTCACTAGTCACCATTCAGTGTGACTCCACGGTGGCAAATTCCTGGTGTGCTGAGGTGGCTTTGGTACCACGTGCCAAGCACATCGATATCATGCATCACTATGTGCGTGATTTGGGCATGTCTGGGCGGATTGGGATTGCGAAGGTTGATACCACCCTGCAGTTGGCTGACGCCTTCACCAAGGCTTTGGAGGCTGAGCAGTTCTGGTTTTTGAATGGTTTGCTGGGCATGGTGGACTGCAAGCGTGGGGCGATACCCCCCACGTACAAGCGCCCCCCGAGGTAGCTTTTGATTTTGAGCTCTTTTAGGTCTGCAGCTAGTCCCACCGTGGGAGGTGCCGTTAGTGGCAGATCTTGACTACTGGCTGTGTTTGCTTTCGTGCGGTTTCTTGGCTCTCCCATGGCATTCAGTGCTTTCTGGTTTGTTACATTTTGCTCCTTTTCTGGTTTGGTGGGTCCTTTTTGCCACATGCTTTAAGGTGGTCAACGAATTGTTACGCCTATCCCTTTTTTGGCTTATAGGTGTACATTTGAGTAGGTGGAGTTTTCCCCTACTGGGAGTGAGCCAGCCATCCTTAACCATGCTGGACAACTTGGGTTTTGCCTTGCCCATCTGCTTAGGCCCATCTGGGCATTCTGTGATTTTTTTTTTCTTCTGGACTTTTGGGATTGGTGTTACCATATATCTTGCGGTGCGATACCCATCACATGATAATTTTTCTGGTTCTTTAATAAAGCATAGCTTTGGTTACATTGTGTATTCTTTCCTTCATTTTTGAGGTGGAGTCTACATTGTTTCTCTTTTATATTCCCCTTTACCTCAACAGGTGGAGATTTCAGCTCTTGCTTTTATTCTTGTTTCGGTTCCGGTTCGTTTTTGCTACTGTTCACCTGACCAGGTGGAGTGTCAGAGTTAGATGACTGGTAGGTCAGTCTCACAGACAGTGGCGTGTCCACGGACATGTGTACGTGGACTTAGCCGCAATCCTAAACCCGTAACCTCAACTCCTAGGTGACCGGAGGCTGGACTTAAGTCCAGCCCACGCTTTAAATATTGCCTTGAGAATCCATAGCCTCATCCGTCTATCCACCATCCGGTGTTATTCCGACACCGAGACCTGTCGCTGACGTGGCCACGGGGGTCTGCCCGTCAGTACGACGGGCTCAGATGCTAGTCCTTATTAAGTTCGGTTGGGAGGTCTTGAACCGGTGTTTGGTCGGAAGCACCAAAAATTAAGGTCTGGCTAAAGACCAAACGTAGTGCGATAAAAAAACAGGTGAACTATATACGGTAGTCCTATTAACAAGACCATCAGCATTGGTCTTACCATAACATCACTACGGATATTTTTTCAGTGATGCTTAACAGTTCAGCACGTAATTCCGACCTTCCACACGCTGTCCCTGGAGGAGGCCTACAGCCATAAAGCTAGAAAAAAGCCACTTTCAGATTTGAAAAAAAACTGCTATGGATGCTTGGACAAGTTATATGCAGCGCAGCAAGTGACGCTACAACTTGGCAGAGAGTGTTGGCAACAGAAGCGAGTTTATTACGAGACTGTTAGTTGGCTCACGTGTCAGGCTTGAGGCTTCGTCTCGAGCAGACGCACGGACAAATGGGTAACCCTGGGGGCTCCCGCTCCCTTAAAGAGGGGACTCCGCCAAAAAAATGTAGACGAACATCCTTGGACTCGTGGCAAACATTTTTCAATCGATAGAGTCGTTACACAGTGAAGACTGAAGAGCAGATAGCTTAACATCGCAACTCGTGCGGCTATATAGAATAGGAAGTCTCCAGGAAGATTCTGAAGACACGTGCAGGCCATAGCTAGCCTATGGCCTGGCGGCAGGCAACCCGGGTCCTGGAGCACCAGGACCACGCGTGCACTATGCCAACTCAGTGTCCGACGCAACGGACAATAACATCCCCCCCAATTCAAGGTATTCTTGGATACAAGAATCCCTGGAATTCACTGAGGGGCATTACATTACATTACATTACATTACATTACATTACATTACATTACATTACATTACATCACATGTTAAAGTCTACTTGACACCGCGAGGGTGTATGAGACTCTGTGCTTTAAACAAAAAGAAAAAGCACCCACAAAGCAAAAAAAACCCATTACATCAGGGGTGTGTCGAGGACAAACAAACCAAACTCCCAACCACCGTTTTGGTGGCGTAGGTATTAAACCCCTTAGAGCCGGACCCAGATCTCAACCACTTACAGTGGCGGAGGTAAGAAGCTAACAAATGAGAAGTCACAAGAAGAAGAAAAAAAAGGGATGATAAATTACGGTGCCACTAAGCAGTCCAGGGCTTCCTGTCTTGCATAAAGAAATTATAGAAGTATAAAGGCTGACAAGGCTATTTAGATATGCTAATGGCTGGCAGGAGATGCTGTAAATAATACATTATTTGGAACAGGATCCAAGGGGACACGGCACATTAAGAGCAGGGATCTTCAGATCAGTGTCAATCTGCTAGGGTAGCCGGTGGCAGGGAGGCTGCCTTGGGGAAGCTTAGGGGAAGCATAAAAGAACTAGATAGCAAACTGGTGATTGCCTTTATGGTAAACAACTTTAAGGTAGACGTCCCCTTCTAGCTCATGATTATCAATTCAGATGGAAGGATATGGTGAGGCACTTCCAGTGTCATCTATAAGGAATCAGAATGCAGGATCTTCAGATTATTGCTAGGGGAAACTATGGAGGCTACAGTGATGTATCAGGAATGGCCTGCATAGGAGACAGGCTGCAGGCTAGGTTGCAGAGAAGCTGCCAGGAAGCTGCCAGGAGGCTTGGCATGATTCATGGGGGGATAATAAGTTTAGGCAGGATGTCTGTGCTAGTCCCCCCATAATTTGGGTTCATCCTAAATTAGCGTATTGCAGACATACGGCAGTAACTAGATGAGGGACACTAAAACAAAGGGGCATCAGTACATGAGACAGTACAAAGCACCAGATTAATCTTAGAGTGTTCATGGCTAAAACAATAATGAGAAATAGACTATAGGTGCATATTTAGGTGCCAGATGCTGGGTATCCATCAAGGTCCAGCTGGGTGTTGATTTTCTGCAGTAGGGTGGAGAAAGATTTTCTAGACATCCTTGGGGTGTCCAGCATGTTGATGAATGTGAAATCCATTGGGTTCCAGTGCATGCTGAGGTTGTTGACACGAATTACTTTGCCTCCAGGATTCACACAGCTGATGGGGTGCATGAGCATCTTGGGCCAGGAGACCAGGACCCTGGCATGTGCTTGAACCATAGCTGCTTGTAGGCAGATGGCCCACTGAATGGTGGGCCTGTCAGCTGTAGAGACAGTGGGGTAGATGTGGACCATGTGTTGCAATCTGTTGACATGCTTGAGAAGGGGTCCACAGACTGAGGAGGGGCTGTTGTGAATTTGTCTGTTGGGGAACTTAGCCTGCTCAGAAGCTAGTAGGGCAGGGAACTTGATGGCTAGCTGGTCAATGAGGGTGGGGACAGGCTGTCTAGGTCTGATGCTAAAGGCTCTAAGGGAAGAAGGGGAGTTGAAGAGGGTGGTCAGCAGGATTCCAAACCTGTTTCTGGAGAGACCAGAGTTGTTAAGGAAATGGACTGGGAAGGTGTTCATGTTGACATGAGTTAGGGGCTGATCAGGGGAATGGAAGGGGTGGTAGCTGAGGGAATCCACTGGTCAAATCTAAGGGCTTGGGAGAGCTCATGCTGAGTGCAGGACCCCTGTCCATCAACAGGGAATGCATCCTCATATGTGGTTCTGGCCTGATCTAGCAGGAGGACCATTTCTCTTCTGGCTTGTGCTTCTGTCAGGTTACAGAGCTCATCATGGGGAACAGTGGGGAGCTGCTGGATAGGGGCGGTGGAGTAGTCAGAATCTGGGATGAAGTCATGGGAAGATGCGGTGTACAAATCATCTTGGTGTGGTGAGAATTCCTCCCATTGTCTGACTGGAGCAAGGATGGTGGGCTGGCTTGGACAAGGTCAGGCATGTCATCATCACCAATGACTGGGATCAGATCTGGTAGACTGCTGGAGCTGCTGGCACTTTCCTGTGGGATGGAGCAGCTGCCAGCAAAGTCATCATTGTAGTGGGCAGCTGGGTTGACCAGTTCTGGTTGAATGACCATCATGATTATAAGGGGGAATGGGTTACTGGGGATAGGGGAAAGGGTAGGGTTCTTAGAGATGCTAGTGAAGTAGCTAGATAGAGGCCATGCCTTTTGGGGCATAAGAGGATAGTCTTTGTACCCTTGGCTGTGGGTAAGGAAAGAGTAGCAGTAGCATTGGATATATGGACTTGAAGCTTGGGAGAGAGCCTGTGTGCTTGCATGCAAGCTGATGATGTTGGCTGTAGTCAGGGGTGGGGCAAGGAGCACATCGTGGAGGGTGATCAAGGATCCATGGTGTCCCCTGATATGAGCTTTCCCTTTCTGGAGGCAGAGCAGTGGGGCTGCTCCAAGGTCAGCCAGGTGGAGGCTAATAGGCTGAGGGAGATCCTGAATGTCATGCAAGTTGGAGGGGTTACTGGTGCAGTGGGAGTGGGCTGCACAGTCTAAAAGCCATTCTGTCTGGAGGGCTGTCTGGTAGTGATCAAGGGGTGTACTGACAGCATGATCCACATTTGCATTCCCCCATCATCATCATCATCATCATCATCATCATCATCATCATCATCATCAGTGCCATCACTAGAGACTAGGTCTGGTATGGACTCTTCCCTTTCTATAAGACAGGCATCTGTATCATTCATGGGTCCAAAGAAAGTACTGTCATCCAGGGGGGCATGTGGGAGAGACAGGGGTGTGGACTTGCCTCTTGTTGACTCAGCATACTGGAGAGGCTGGGGTCCATCAGTAGTCAATGCCATGAAGTTGTGCTCATCCTCATTGTCTGTGCTGGACTGGGAGGTTGAGCAGTCATCATCTGCCACATGGGCATGCCTACTTTTGTCACGGCGGCTGTAGCTCTTGGGGTCTCTGTTGGAGTTTCTGTGGTCTCTCCTAGGTGACTTGGATTTGCTGGAGGACCTCCTGGCTGCATCCTGGGGGGGTGATGGAGATCCCCTATTGCCAGATGTAGATGAAAACGGTGGAGGTCTGTACTTCAGTTCAGTGGAGGCACTGGGGCAAGTGAGGGAGTTGTGTCCAAAACCATTACAGTTCCAGCAGGTCATCTGGGTTGATGGGATACGGTCCTTCCTTGGTCGTCCCTGTAAGGCAGCAGCTGCCATGTGCTCATTTTCTTCGGGAGAGATGGTGGAGTCAGATATCTGGTTGGAGACCTGGTACCTGATGATATATGTCTGGAATGAGGCAAAGTCAGGGCAGACAGAGTTGTGGAAGGAGAACCTGAAACCACTGTACTCTGGGCGAGGTGTGAGTCCCTAGACAATGATGCTTAGAAAAGCAGGGATGGAGGTGTTGCTGACACCATTGACTTGGGGAAGCAAGGTATACAGCTCATAGCTGCGAGAGAGGTAAACCTGCAGTGGCTCAGTAGTAGTCATGCTGAGGTTATACATGGATCGCACAGCACCTGTTTCCAGGTCAGAGTTCCGTTCTCCATACGTGAGCTTGAGGAACCTGTAGGCTTTGGCAGCGACGTCAGTGTTTGCAAGTATGGCCTGTTGGATTGGTTCTGAACAGTGCTTGAGGATCTCATTGAAGGCGACAGCATTCTTTACAATGTTGATTGGATGGGGAACAGCACGAGCTGCAATAATTGCATTAGCATGTTCCAAATTCGGGTAATGAGAGTCCTCCAATGGGTATCCGTCAGCTGTGGCTGGCTCACCGTCGGGGGGTAGGTTCTTCGCCGCGTCGATGGCGACGGAGATGCACCTAGGGTGGGATCTGAGGTGACGGAGGAGGAAGGGTCCAAACTTGTGCCAGGGAATAGAAGGTGTGCCGTCGAAGATGAGTGCAGGGGGCTTGACTGGTGTTGCCATGATGTCTGTCGCGGCGCTGGGGTCTTAGGGTCTTGGACTTCACACCGGGTTAATAAACCGGCCTGTGGGTAATCCGGGTGTGAAGCTTGTCGGGCTTCAGTCTTGGGTGTGCGTTTCGTGTTATTCACCGGGTTTCACCGGTTCACCTAGAGTGACTTAGAGTGCACAAGACTACCTCCCTGCTGCACTGTACTGCGATGCCGCTGCCAGCTATGGCACGGACTCTGATGCCGGTACCCTGAGGTGCCGCGCCATCTCAGTATTTCCTCCTAGCGCATTGATCGAATGCTTATCTAACTGTAAAGATCTTATCCTTACCGTCTTCCCCTCGTCTCTGTGCTCTGCACATACTCCAGAAAACTACAGGTCATGGTCCCTTCGCTTTAGATTGTCCTTGCTCGACGGTATTCCGAGCTGAAGGGCATTTTGATTGTTGTCGCGCGGAGTGAATCAATTGAAAGGAGTGAAGAAAGCTCCACCCGACAAGAACCTCCCCGCTGGGACACCACTCCTGTGCGGTATATCATCCGCGTATCCGGATTGATTCTGCTCCATTGAGCATCAAGCTGTCGTCCAGCACCCCCCCCCCCCCCCCCCCCCTCACCCCCCCCTGACAACCATCTCTACCTCCACTGCGCCCCCACCACCCCCTTCCCATCTCCCACGTCCCGTTGCGTAAGCAATCGCAGCCACCTCTCAACCACCTCCTGACCTATCATCTCTCCAGATCTCTCCCAAGTTGGCCTCCACCTCCAACTCGCCCCTCCCACCACCGGATTCCAATTTTTTCCCGCCCCAGTTGCTTCGCAATTTTTCACCACTTCTTCCAATCTCCTCCCCTTCCTTCGCCTCCAACCTCCCGAATCCTCATCCCCTGTTACTCGCCCCCCCCCCCCCCCCCCCCCCCCCCCCCTCCTCTCCGCCGCTCCAATAACCCCCTCTGTCAACGCCCCCGACGCCACCCATCCTGCTCTGTGGCCACACCCGACGGATCTTATCCGGCTGAACGCCTGATGGGGGGCACCTCCAGATCGCCGATGGCCACGTCGCTGGTTTAATTCCAACTGTCGCCTATCCCTCATTCTTCATCCTGCCTCTCCCAAGGACTGTGTGGAGAATCCCTACAGTGGGACTACTTGATAAGGATTGCTTCATGCTATTTACTTGAATTAAATCTGACTGGTTCTTATGGGAGAACTACATCAACGACGAGCTGGACATGGCTACCAACAGGCTAGGTGACTATAATGAACTCATTACGGGGCTCTGCATCATTGCTGCACACCTATCCTCACGAATCCTAGCCGAAGTAGACCATCTCTTTTCTCATCCCCAACTGATCCTTCCACACCTTGAAAGAATGTTTGGGACCCCGTCAGGCCACCTACATTGGTTTCAGGATTGCATGAATGGGATCCCTGATGATTCTTCACCTCCTAGCCACTTTGAAGGCCTTGTATTCTATTCTGCAAATTCTACTTCCCTTGCACTTGCCTTGTGCGAAGTCAAATACGAAGAAGAACGTGCTCGAGTACATGTACTGAATCATGGACATAGAAAAATGGAGTGGATTGACTTCTCCTGTGGTAAAGGAATCATTGTACATACATCGCCTGCCATCTTCCTAGATAGGCAGAGAGACCGCATTGCGACCAACTACCTCAGATCATTGCAACCTGCATTTGATCTTGTCCCTCCAGCATCTTTGTGCATCCCTGCTGCCACATCTGCTAGGGACAACAAATCTGTCCACAATGATGATGGGGACAGATCTGACCACTTGCATGGGGGGGAATTGCTATCACAAGCAGCCGAACTTGCATGTGCTCCCTCACCTGCAGTTATCCCTACACTCGCATCTGTCCTCCCTCCTGATGTCTCTAATGACTTGCATGGGGGGGACATGAACACCTATGCTCCCACATCCACATCCCCATCCTGCTCTAGTGATGAAGAACCAACTCCCACTAAGCACAGCAACATCACCACCACCTGGCATACTGTCAGCCCCACTCCTGACATGATAACTGTCATCAGATCACACCACCTTCCACTCACCTCTGCCCTCCAAGGCATTCCCCACCTGCCCTTCCCACGCTACCACCACAGGACATGCAAGCGACCATGCATCCTTGTGGGTATCGGATGAAGGACACACTTGTGAAGGGGAACATGGGGAGGTATATAGCATGAAAGGGAAATGTACTGATGTACAGACAAGGGGACTGACCTATGCATTGCATGCATCTGTGCACCCATGTGCTGATGTACAGAAGTACTGCTGCACTAAACTGCAATGCATCATGTGATGTGACCTGTTCTTGCATGCAGATATAAGCATGAGCGATACCCTCGTGAGCTGATTTTCATCTGCGTGTAACATATTCCTGATGCACTGATGTACAGCCAGATGTACTGTACTGCACAGATTGAGGTGCTGTACGGTACTAATGTACATCCCATGTGTAATGCACTGCTGCACTACATTGCTGTGCACTGAACTGTCATGCACTAACGTACTGCCCATGTGCTGATGTACAGAAGTACTGCTGCACTAAACTGCAATGCATCATGTGATGTGACCTATTCTTGCATGCAGATATAAGCATGAGCGATACCCTCGTGAGCTGATTTTCATCTGCATGCAACATAATCCTGATGCACTGATGTACAGCCTGATGTACTGTACTGCACAGATTGAAGTGCTGTACGGTACAATCGTACAACCCATGTGTAATGCACTGCTGCACTGAATTGCTGTGCACTGAACTGCACTGCTATACAACAGATCTGTTGCATGAGCGATACCCTCGTGTGATGATCTACATGTGACCCATGTGCTGATGTACATAAGTACTGCTGCACTACATTGCAGTGCTGTACAGCACTAGCGCCCTGCAGATTCCATGTACCTTACAGTGCATAGTCAACCTCATGGCATAGTTCCATAGTGCGATTTGATAATCCCCACCATCTGTTAAATAATTAGTAATGAACACTCTAGGAAATAATTCTTGATCTGCCCCGTACTGCCTCATGTACTTAGCCACGTGCTGTTCAAGCTTCTACCCCTTTGATGTTTTCATGCTGACAACATGATGCCTGCCCGATTATAATTTAGCATTTCAGTACTTAGCCTTCACTCCCAAATTATGGGGGAGCCTAGCACAGACATCATCAGTTGTATTCCCTGCAGCCCTTGCATTCCCTGCAGCTGTCATAGTTAAGATTACAATGATATGCAATGACCCAGCAGGCCCCAACAGCACCAGCAGTCCCTACCGTCCCTGCATTCTCTTATCCGCCCCTAGTGCCCTTGCAGCGACCCTAGCTACCTCGCAGCCCCAAGCTGCTGACACCTTGTAGTTACCCTGCAGCATTCCTAGCTCAAGTCCGCCATCAGCTTGCCCTTGACGGCTTCCCCAGCACGCCAGGCACCTAGTAGTTAAAACATTGCTCCCCATCTGTTGTATTAGACCTGAACACTCTAGAATTTATTAGATTGTACGCCACCTGTACTGCCCCATGTACCTTCACAGGCAGTCAAATTTTGAATTTAGAATCATCCTAGTCTCTACCAGATGTCTGCGTTTTAATTTAGGTTACAAGCAATCCAGCTACAACCCAAATTATGGGGGGACTAGTCCAGACATCATGCCCTTCTCGTAACCAAGGTTATCTCCACAAGCCTTAACCAAGCTTGGCAGTTTCCTTCCAGCCCCACAGCAGCCCCTCTGCACCCTAACATGCAGCCTACCTGCAGCTTCCTTTTAAGTTTCCTTCCAGCCCCATAGCAGCCCCTCTGCACCCTAGCATGCAGCCTACCTGCAGCTTCCTTTTAGTTTCCTAGCAGCTTCCCTGCAATCTAGCCTGCTGTCCCTTTGCAGCTTCCTATCAGGGCCAGCTACTTTCGTAGACGGACATTTCTTTGAAGACATCTGCTAATGTGCAATGCCATCTTGAATCATTCCCTGCAGCTTCCCTGCAGCCCCTAGTAGTATGCCCTGCAGCCTCCTTGCAGCTCCTAGGAGTTCACCCCAGCACCCTCCTGACAGGCCCGAGCCTGATCCCGCAGACCTTTCCTTGATATTCATTGATTGCACCATGACTGGCTGCTCTCTTCTATCCAGTTTAAGTCTGTACCTCCATGGCAGCCCTTTAAGCTGCCAGCCTAGATCAGTGATTGAGAGTTCTTTAGACATGATAACCACCTTTGCTGAGCCAGCCTGCCTCGCCACAGCCGGTATCATTTTATCATTAACTCCTTGACAAGCCTGATGGGTTACAAATGCATTGTACCTCCATAATAGTTTTTTAATTGTCACTCTAGTTTTTCAACTCCTCTAATTCCCGGAATTCTTCAGAATGAAGAATACCAGGAATTGGGGGGGATGTTATTCACCGGGTTTCACCGGTTCACCTAGAGTGACTTAGAGTGCACAGGACTACCTCCCTGCTGCACTGTACTGCGATGCCGCTGCCAGCTATGGCACGGACTCTGATGCCGGTACCCTGAGGTGCTGCGCCATCTCAGTACTTCCTCCTAGCGCATTGATCGAATGCTTATCTAACTGTAAAGATCTTATCCTTACCGTCTTCCCCTCGTCTCTGTGCTCTGCACATACTCCGGAAAACTACATTTCGGAGGTAGTGGTGAGGGAGTGTTGACAGCAAAGGGGGAACCAAATGGGTCCTGTTGGTCTGAAATGGTGGTTATAGTAGCAAGGAGAGGGGGTAAGGGGTGACGGAATCAGAGGATGGGAGGGGAGGGGGGGGGGGGGGGGGGGTACGAGGGTGTGCAGGGCTGAATCTCCGTGGCACAAGCAATCTCAGAGGATTGCGCAACGCTGTGTGTGATCTTTTGAGTGTACAACTCACGTCAAAGATCTACTCAGACTCCCGGACTGCGTCTACTTGTCGTCTTGGACGGATTGTAGAGACAACGGGAGAGTTGTGTGGGCAGTAGGCGAGGCAGCGCAGGTTAGATTCCTCACGTGAACACGTAGGCAATCCAGGGCCAAAAGCAGTACTCAAGCCGTCGAGCTAGTCTGAGGGGAAACTGTCACCTTGTGCAGGGCTGGAGATCCACTTGGCACGGGCGCAGGGGCGTTGTCTGCGGGCAGCGGTCGGGCCCATAACCTTTCAATCGATAGAGTCGTTACACAGTGAAGACTGAAGAGCAGATAGCTTAACATCGCAACTCGTGCTCCATCCTCGTACTCCATCCTTAAATATTCAAGGCCATTCTAGACTACAGCACATATGTACTACAGAAAATATAAGCTACGACAAAGAAATCTATCTTCATTTCTAGACTATCCGGTGACACATAGTAACTACCGGTATTTAAAAGTACCACACTTTATCTAGTCCCTAGCAAATCGCAAATTTACAATGGCGGCCTTCAGAACAAGTATTTGTTAGCACATGAAACGTAGATTTTAAACAAACCTGATGGGGACTATGGTATGCGATAATGATTGCATCACATTAAATTGACATAGGCAGACCCTCGGGCAGACCATTGTTGGCCCAAAACAAGCCCACACCATTAGTTATTAGTTATAACACCCAAGCGGGACTATTTTACTGCCTGAACATGTCTGGTTGCACTGCAATGACTAATCGTGAATTCGGGACCCGGCACCTCCCGGCTGTGAAGGGCGGACGACGATGCTCAGGAGCATGGTTGGGGCTGCTCGCCGTATTTGACGCCAAACACACATTCCGATGGACACAAGTTTCCGATCCGAATTCCGACGCCCGAATGCACACCATGCTGCGAAACATGATCGGTGGAGCGTCCGTTGTATCTGATTGAACGAGACATCCAGACGGCACATCCAATACGTGTGTGTCTGTTTCGTGAAAGCACATCCAATTCGTGTGTGTGTTGTGAACAGAATTCAAGCAGTTCCATGGTCAAGGAAACTGCACATAATCAGACTCAAGTACAGCCGATCCAGAGAGGAAGGGGTCATCCATTCAGGATCCTGGACCTTAGGACAGCTAGCCCCAACTTATAGCGGTAGAAAGTGTCCTGGATCCATTTCCAGCTGCTGCGTCACACCTGTTGTACAACCTGTTGTGCCTGCAATATACCTTTTGTACGTACCTGCAAACACATCTGCTGTACAGCTTGAAAGCTCCTGCAACTTCTACATATCTTCTCCAGCCTCCTCCAGGCTTGTACAGCCTCCTGCAGCATAGCACAGCCTCCTCCAGCCTAGCACAGGCTCATCCACCCTAGTGCAGGCTTGCACAGCCTTATCCCGCCTCGTACAGCCTTTTACAGCCTTGTACAGCTGAAAGCTGGCATGGAAGAAACCAACTTGCGAGCTTGGAACCCCTCCACTGACGATGCAACAGCCGTAGTACATCCATTCCTTTCCCTAGTGCTACTGGAGACAAACCACAACTTGGAGGATGATGTTGCATCAGGCTTTCAGGACAACACTGACTCTGCCCCAGGGCATGATGCATGTGCAGTGTGTGCCAAGGGTCCCTCGGGATTAGCCGAGCTAATTAAATGCAAAGCCTGTCGGCGGGGTAAGTTCAAGCTCTTGCTCTCATTGTGTGATGCCATGCCCTGCCATGCCTTGCCGTGTCGTTGCCATGCCTTGCTATACCCTGACATGCTTTGCCATGCCTTTCCGTACCTTTCCATGTTATGCCATGCCATGCCATGCCTTGCCTTGCCTTGCCTTGCCTTTCCATGCCTTGTCATGCCTTGCCATGCCTTGCCGCGTCCTTGCCATGCCTTGCCATATCCTGCCAAGCCATGTATTGCCATGCCTTGCCATGCCTTGCCTTACCATGCCTTGCCATGCACTGCCATGAGTTGCCATGCCATGCCATGCACTGCCATGCCATGCATTGCCGTGTCATGCCTTGCCATACCTTGCCATGCCTTGCTGCATCCTTGCCATGCCATGCCATGCCTTGCCATGCACTGCCATGCCATGTCTTGCCATGCCTTGCCATTCCTTGCTGCGTCCTTGGCATGCTCACTGTGCGAAAGTTAAAATACAAAAGATTAAATCAAGACTCGGAGCTGAGAAGGGAGGAATCTCTGTAAAAACAGGAATTGAATGCATGCTCGCCGTGCAAATGTCATGAAGTGATCATGTATATAGGGTGCGGTCCTGCCACAGAAATAAAATCAAAAATTATCCTAGGCGTGTCGCAAGCGCCGCAGAAAATTGGTAGAGAGTGTTGGCTATCGGAGCGGCAAGTGACACTGGAATGGAGTGCAGCGGACCGAAGCCAGGGTGGTAGGGTGCACAGGGCAACTTGTTTGGTGCAGTGAGGGAAAGGGGGAACGGCGGTGTTTCTATTGTGTAATTGTGGACACAGAGGGGACAACGTTTACGACAGGGCCAGGTGCTAGTTCGGGGGGGGACCGGGAACTTGGGGATGTGGACAAGCGGACAACGTTTACGACAGGGCCAGTTGCTAGTTAGGGATAAGGTAACGTGTGGACAAGCGGACAACGTTTACGACAGGGCCAGGTGCTAGTTAGGGACAGGGTAACGTGTGGACAAGCGGACAACGTTTACGACAGGGCCAGTTGCTGTTTAGGGAAAGGGGACGTGTGGGACCGCGGACAAAGGCGTTTACGAACAGGGCCAGTTGCTAGTTAGGGATAAGGTAACGTGTGGACAAGCGGACAACGTTTACGACAGGGCAAGGTGCTAGTTAGGGACAGGGGTAACGTGTGGACAAGCGACAACGTTTACGACAGGGCCAGGTGCTAGTTAGGGACAGGGTAACGTGTGGACAAGCGGACAACGTTTACGACAGGGCCAGTTGCTAGTTAGGGATAAGGCAACGTGTGGACAAGCGGACAACGTTTACGACAGGGCCAGGTGCTAGTTAGGGACAGGGTAACGTGTGGACAAGCGGACAACGTTTACGACAGGGCCAGGTGCTAGTTAGGGACAGGGTAACGTGTGGACAAGCGGACAACGTTTACGACAGGGCCAGTTGGCTAGTTAGGGTACAGGGTAACGTGTGGACAAGCGGACAACGTTTACGACAGGGCCAGGTGCTAGTTAGGGACAGGGTAACGTGTGGACAAGCGGACAACGTTTACGACAGGGCCAGGTGCTAGTTAGGGACAGGGTAACGTGTGGACAAGCGGACAACGTTTACGACAGGGCCAGGTGCTAGTTAGGGACAGGGTAACGTGTGGACAAGCGGACAACGTTTACAACAGGGCCAGGTGCTAGTTAGGGATAAGGTTGCATGCAGATAAACGGACTACGGGATGACTCTTGAGGCTTCCGCCCCCCAGAAGGGGGGGCTCTGCCAAAACATGTGTGCAGCATTGGTATACTACACGTTCCACTGATAGACTGTATGACCCTACGGCTGCCTGCGCTCTGTTCAGGTTGTTAAACAGGTGTTCAGGGTGTTGAAAACCTGTTTATGTACAGCATTGGTCAACTATGTTGAACAGGTTTTGAACACCCTGAACACCTGTTTAACACCCTGAACAGAATGCAGACAGCCGTAGGGTCAGACACTCAAACGCTAGGCTGCTGGGTGTGTAGCCAAATGAGACCTCATATAGTTAGGGAACGGCAACTAATATAAGTGTTTGAAAAACTAATATTAACTAATATTATTATAGTGTCACAATAATATTAGTTTTTCGAATAAATTTGAAATTCTGGTGAGTCGGCTCGTCCGACTAATATTATATAATATTATATTTATATTATTTATTCACTAATATTATGTAACAAAGCCGACCCCTACATGCAGTTAGGGAACGGCAATATGTTATCATATGATATCATGTCATCATATGATATGTAGGGAACGGCAATATGTTATCATATGATATCATGCTATCATATGTGGAACGGCAATATGTATCATATGATATCACGTCATCATATAATATATAGGAAATGGCAATATGTTATCATATGAGATCATGCCATCATATAGGGAACGGCAATGTGTTATCATATGATATCACGTCATCATATGATATAGGGAATGGCAATATGTTATCATATGAGATCATGTCATCATATAGGGAACGGCAATCTGTTACCATAGGATATCATGCCATCATATGATACATAGGGAATGGCAATATGTTATCATATGATATCATGCCATCATATATGGGACGGCAATATGTATCATATGATATCATGTCATCATATGATATGTAGGGAACGGCAATATGTTATCAAATGAGATCATGTCATCATATAGGGAACGGCAATGTGTTATCATATGATATCACGTCATCATATGATATAGGGAATGGCAATATGTTATCATATGAGATCATGTCATCATATAGGGAACGGCAATCTGTTACCATAGGATTTCATGCCATCATATGATACATAGGGAATGGCAGTATGTTATCATATGATATCATGCCATCATATATGGGACGGCAATATGTATCATATGATATCACGTCATCATATGATATGTAGGGAACGGCAATATGTTATCAAATGAGATCATGTCATCATATAGGGAACGGCAATATGTTATCATATGATATCACGTCATCATATGATATGTAGGGAACGGCAATATGTTATCATATGAGATCATGTCATCATATAGGGAACGGCAATCTGTTACCTTTTGATATCATGCCATCATATGATGCCGGCAATATTGTATCATATGATGCCAGTAGTCTGACTAGGCTAAGGTTACCATTTGTATACAATATTGTATGATGCAACTCGTATGATATCATATGATATGATACTCGCCTCTTGTCAAACATCATATGATATGCCGGTCCTTACATTAAGAGGGCCATCATAGGTCTAGATGTGGGGCCAGCCTATGTCCAGAGGGGGGGCCAGCCTAGGTCCAGAAGGGGGGCCAGCCTAGGTCCTGATGGGGGGCCAGCCTAGCTCCAGGCATGCGACTGACAATTCCCCCCCCCCCCCCCCCCCCCCCCAATACAATATGATATGTTACGGTGGAATTACCTTGACCAAGTCATAATAAAAAAAAGAAAATAACAGTCGGCTGGGTGGAAGCTGGGTTGTGTGGGTGTGGTGTGTGTGTGTGGGTGGATGGGGGGTGGGGGTAATATTGGATGGTGGTCTTTGGTGGTGGAAATATTGGAAGCTGAATCACTTTTCAACAGCTTTCACGCGCTATAAGGCTGCAGACAAACAAAGCGTGTTCTCCATCACGCCCTCAATGATGCTCAAATATTGGAGACCTCTATAGTGGACGAACTAAGAAGTTGGACAATTCGGGCTATGTCACAGTATGCGATTCTTGCCAAGTGCAAAAGCGCACTGGGAGAGAATGGCTTGATGGCGTGGTCTGTGAGGCCCCACATGGCGTAGCCTGGCTGGTTGTTAGGTTCATGCGGTATGGTAGGGCGCACAGGGTGTGAGAGGATGGCTTGATGGCGTGGTCTGTGAGGCCCTGCTTGGCGTGGCCTGCCTGGCTGTTAGGTTCATGTATGCGGTAGGGTGCAGAGGGTGTGAGAGGATGGCTTGATGGCGTGGTCTGTGAGGCCCTGCTTGGCGTGGCCTGCCTGGCTGATAGGTTCATGTGGTATGGTAGGGCGCACAGGATGTGAGAGGATGGCTTGATGGCGTGGTCTGTGAGGCCCTGCTTGGCGTGGCCTGCCTGGCTGTTAGGTTCATGTATGCGGTAGGGTGCAGAGGGTGTGAGAGGATGGCTTGATGGCGTGGTCTGTGAGGCCCTGCTTGGCGTGGCCTGCCTGGCTGATATGTTCATGTATGCGGTAGGGTGCAGAGGGTGTGAGAGGATGGCTTGATGGCGTGGTCTGAGAGGCCCTGCCCTGGTGGTGCCCTTCTTTTAATTCCTTTAAGTTTCAACCTTCCGACCACTGCAATTTTGGGGGGTCTTCGGCACACTTTGATTTGGCTCATAAAGATACATTCTGGATAGGAAGGGTGCCTTTAACGTGCCGAAAATGGTGCGAAAGACACACACATTTGCCGCTGACCATACTCCCCTAAAACTTTGATTTCTCACAAGGTGCTGGCAGGGTCATCAACGAAACACCTGCCAATTGCATAACAGCCAAGCACCTGACGTGACCTCTCACTCACACTTCCTCCTTTCTGCACTACAGTTGTGTACTGCTCAAAGCGGCATCGGGAGCAGGACAGTGAGGTACACAAGCGTGTGTGCGTGGCCTTGCAGTACATCCAGGTGGCTGAGTCCGATGTGGAAGTAGATGAGGAAAAGGAAGCTGACTTGGTTTCTCACTTCCTCATAGAAGAGGTAGGCTTGCACTGCACCAGGGTACTACATGATGCTACTGCGCCCTAGCGCACAAGGTTTTGGAGCCCGGCTGCGCCATTGACGCCATTTTTTTAACCCCCTCTGGGCGCAGCGCGCAGATTTAGGTTTTTACTTGAGTCAAGAGCGCAACCCAAATGAAGGCAGTTGCGTCCAAAGCGCAACCCAAAATGTAGTACCTTGCACTGCACCACACATCCTTTCATGGCAATAACTTTAACTTTATACTTCTCCTTTGTCGTAGGTAGTGTAGGTTGGTGTTGACCAGGGTACTTCATAATGTTACATTTTACGTCTCAAACAAAGGTTTGGCTCTTGAAACCAGGATTTGGGCACATGCAATGTAGTTATTTGCTAATAAAACCAGGATTTGGGCCCGTGCAACGTAGATATTGGCACATGAAACCAGGATTTGTGATCTTGCAATATAGTTATTAGCTCATGAAACCAGGATTTGTGCTCGTGCAATATAGTTATTGACTCATGAAACCAGGATTTGGGCTCGTGCACCGAGTTATTGGCTCACAAAACAGCATGAAACGTAGATTTTGAGAACCATAGCTTTTCTTTTCGGCTACAAGCAGCAGCTTCTAGGCAGCTCCTCTGCTTGCCTATCCAGCCAATCCTACCGCAGTCTAGTGCACCCGGTCGTTGATGTCATCAGTAGTCTGCAACTGTTAAAATCCTTACACGTAGCCTGGTCGATGAGTTAGGGAGCTGCCTAGAAGCTGCTCCTCGTAGCCCAAAAGGAAAGCAATGTTGAGAACAGTCATATCTCAAAAGTACCCTTCAATTGCTGAACAATCCTGGTGTTGAGCCAAGACAAGAGCTCACCATATCTCCCATTTAGGGTCTTCCAGTTTGGATGAGATCAGCCAGTACCGTTCTGATATTTCTTGAGTTTGGTGGGTGGGTTCCTATAGCTTTGAGCTGCACCCGTGCTGCATGCAAGCAACTCGACTATTATCATGTTTTTCTTGAGTTCTTGTGCGAATCCCTATACCTTGACCGTTACCTTATCCTTGACCTTGACCTTAATCACATCCTTGATATTGACCTTGTACTTGACCTTGAACTTGAACTTGAAGCTTGAACTTATCCTTGGCTTTGACCATGTTCTCGGCCTTGAGCTTGACCTTATCCTTGACTATGACCTTATCCTTGATTTGAACTTATCCTTTACTTTGACCTTGTCCATGACCTTGCCCTTGACCTTTCTTGACCTTATGCTTTACCTTGACCTTATTCTTGAACTTAAACATGACATTGGCCTTGACCTTGATATTAACATTGACCTTGACATTGACCTTTATCTTAGTCTATCTACACCAGGGTACTACTTTTTGTCAAATTGGTGAGGGCTTAAAGCGCACAAACGTAAAATTGGTCAGCGCTTCTAGTGCAAAAAGCGCAAAAACTGCACGCTGCGCCCACAGGGGTCTGAAAAAACTGCGCGAAATGCGCAGTGGGGCCCCAAAAGCGTGCGCGTAAACGCGCTGCCGCGCGCTTTGTAGTACCCTGATCTACACCTGGATGAAAAGCAATTACTACCTCGATCGTATGTGTTTCAGATCGTGGGATGGGTCCCTATCGCTCTGAGATACAACCATGCTGTCAGAACGCACTACTACAGTCTGTTATTTTTATTCAGTTTGGTAGACGGGTCCGTATAGGGGTCAGGTCAGGGGTGGTTCATTGTTTAGACCAGGGATATGGGTGGCTAGGTCTAGGCCTGCCCCCCTATCCATAAGGCTAGGTCTAGGGGTTATTTTTATTCAGTTTGGTAGACGGGTCCGTATAGAGGTGGTCAGGGGTGGCCGGGGGTGGTTCATTGTTTAGACCAGGGATATGGGTGGCTAGGTCTAGGCCAGCTCCCCCTATCCATTAGGCTAGTTCTAGGGTTATTTTTATTCAGTTTGGTAGACAGGTCCGTTTAGCGTTGAGCTAAAATTGGGCTGTAAGAAAACGCCACCATCCTGCTGATTTAGTCACAGTGCCCTGCCTACTCTCACCCCATAATTAACCTCATCATGTACCCCATCATGTACCTCATGCTGCATCCCACCTGCGTGGCTCAGGATCTGCAGCTGAGGGGGAGCTGGACGGATGTCATCCCTCAGCACTACCGCCCTGTTTGGTCTACACTGGGTAGCAGGGAGGCCATAAGGTGACCAAATGTATTATCTAGCTTTTAGGGTGCTGCTAGCCGCTTTTGGGTGCTACAAGCCGCTTTTAGGGGCCCACAAGGCAGCCCTCAAAGATTATAACCTGTTAGGTCTACTCTGGGTAGCAGGTAGGCTATTAGGTGATCAAATGTATTATCTGTCTATTATCTAGGTGTTATCTGTGTTATCTGTGTTGTCTGTGTTATCTGTCTATTATCTAGCTGTTATCTAGCTGTTATCTGCCTCATCTGTGTTATCTGTCTATTATCAAGCTGTTATCTAGCTTTTATCTGTGCCATCTCTGTTATCTGTCTATTATCTAGCTGTTATCTGTGTTATCTATGTTATCTGTCTATTATCTAGCTGTTATCTAGCTGTTATCTAGCTTTTATCTGTGTCATCTCTGTTATCTGTCTATTATCTAGCCGTTATCTGTGTTATCTGTGTTATCTGTGTTATCTGTGTACTATTTAGCTGTTATCTAGCTGTTATCTGTGTTATCTGTGTTATCTGTCTATTATCTAGCTGTCATCTGTGTTATCTGTGTTATCTGTCTATTATCTAGCTGTCATCTGTGTTATCTGTGTTATCTGTCTATTATCTAGCTGTCATCTGTGTTATCTGTGTTATCTGTGTTATCTGTTTATTAGCTGTCTATTATCTATCTATTATCTGTCTGCAAGGTGATCAAATGTATTATCTATCTGTCTGCATATGTATATACTCTCTAACGTACAAATTCCATGCAATTTGAGTTAGATATTACCATTCTAAACAGCTTCTCTGCCCAGTTGTTTTCCTGGCAAGGCGTCGCCATTACGTTGCTGCATGGCGACGCATGGGTCTGGCTAAACTAGTCAGAAATGATCCCCCAAACCCCCCCGGCTCCACGACGCACTGGGGTCGCACCATGTCGATCAATTTGCGACCGGCCGCACACAAAAAACTGTCTTAGCCTCTTAGCCCTTTGTGGATTTTTGTATAACTGGTTTTGTGTATAACCGAGTTTGTGTATGACAGACTTACAGGTGGAACAATAAAAAGTAATGATAACGCTTGGTGTATCCTCCTCATTCCTAGTGCGCCTACTCTTTTGTAAGAAGGCAACGCCATCCAAACTGCATCCTCGGTGTCGCTGGATTGTGTATGGAGACCCACTTCCTGGGGTGAAATCCTTTTTACAACTTAAAAAAACCCTCCTCAGGTTATCCTCCTTGCGAGCCGACGGTCCCCCCCAAGCCTTCCTCCTCCTCCTCATTCATTGCCGTGCATCCTCTTTATTCATTGCCGTGCATCCTCCTCATTCCCCCTCGGCTTATCCACCTTTTGAGCAGACTTATGCAGACTTCAACTGTGCTATACCCCCCCCCCCCCCCCCCCCCCCCAATATGCACTGCCCCATGTAATACCGCTACAAGCCCTGTTCATCTCATCCAATGCGGGTTATCGAGCAAACAGCCACCGCAAGCCTTCCTCCTCCACCTCCTCCTCCTCCTCCTCCTCATTCATTGCAGTGCATCCTTCTCATCCCCCCTCGGGTTATCCTCCTTGCAATCAGACTTATGCAGACTTCAACAATGAGATGCGGTAAGACCCCCCAATGTGCACTGCCCCCTGTAATACCGCTACAAGCCCTGTTTATCCCATCCATTGCAGGTTGTCCTCCTTACGAGCTGACGGCCCCCAAGCCTTCCTCCTCATCATTCATTCCAGTGCCTTCTCCTCGTTCATTGCAGTGCATCCTCCTCATCCCCCTTGGGGTTATCCTCCTTGCAAGCAGACTTATGCAGACTTCAACTGTGGGGTTATGTAAAAACCCCCAATGTGCACTGCCCCCTGTAATACCGCTACAAGCCCTGTCAATCCCATCCATTGCAGGTTATCCTCCTCGAGAGCAGACCCCCCCCCCCCCCACCCCCACCCCACCCACCCTCTCCCTCCCGCAATCCTTCCTCCTCTTCCCACACACCTCCCCAGCCTGTCACAACTTCAGCCAAACAAATGCTCCTTAGGTTATCCTCCTTGCGAGCAGACGCCCCCCCCCAAGCCTTCCTCCTCCTCCTCCTCATTCATTGCAGTGCATCCGCCTCATTCCCCCTCGGGTTATCCTCCTTGCAAGCAGACTTATGCAGACTTCAACTATGGGGTGCCGTACCCCCCCACCCCCACCCCCCTCCCTCCCCCCACCCCAATAATGTGCACTGCCCCCTGTAATACCACTACAAACCCTGTTAATCCCATGCCATACGTTGCAGGTTATCTTCCTTACGAGCAGATGGCCCCCCCAAGCCTTCCTCCTCATCCTGGGACGTTTTCCAGCTTGCTGTGCACCTGGCTGTTGCCACGTCCATCATGAGCTATCCTTTGACATTGCTACAGCAGCTTCAAGCAAGCAGTACCAGTAGCTTCAGCCGCAGCAGCAGTGTCAGCAGTCGGCGTAGCAGTGCGGGCAGCAGCCTGTGTGGGGAAAGTCCACCCCCCTGTGGAATCTCTACTCCTAGGTATTAACAAACAAGCATTTATTGATTCGCATTCATTTAAAATGAAATAAAATCATAAAATCATAAAACAAAATAATATCAAATCATATAATAATAAAATAAAATAAAGGCAGCAGCCTGTGTGGGGAAAGCCCACCCCCCTGTGGAATCTCTATCCCTAGGTATTAACAAACAAGCATTTGTATTTATTAACATTTATTTAAAATATAATTAAATCATTAATAATAAAACAAAATCATATAATATAATAATAAAACAAAATAAAGGCAGCAGCATGTGTGGGTAAAGTCCGCCCCCCTGTGGAATCTTTACTCCAAGGCACTAACAAACAATATTTTATTTATTTATATTTCTTTAAATTAATTAAAAAATGAATTTAATTGAAAAATTAAAATAAAGGCAGCAGCCTGTGTGGGGAAAGTCAATCCCCCTATGAAAAGCTCTACTTTTTTACAATAAATATTTACAAGAAGGATTGTTTTGTTACAAGAAAGATTTTGTATCATAGTGTGTTCCGCATGTCTACAGGTGTGAGGCCACCATCAGGGTCCCCACGGGGGTCCCCAACCTAGCTTGTCTCATCGTGTGTCCCCACCCCAGCCCTTCTCATTGTGTGTCCTGCATGTCTGCAGGTGTGAGGCCATCTACAGCGTCCCCACCCCAGCCCTTCTCATTGTGTGTCCTGCTCGTCTACAGGTGTGAGGCCATCTACAGGGTCCCCACCCCAGCCCTTCTTATCGAGTGTCCCCACCCTAGCCCTTCTCATCTTTTGTCATCGCCCCAGCCCTTCTCATTGCGTGCCCTGCATGTCCGCAGGTGTGAGGCCATCTACAGGGCTGTGGCGGCAGCAGAGATTGAAGGCAGGCCACTAGTGGTGTGCATACTGGGAGCCTCTGATACGGCTGAGCTTGCACAACCCCAGGTTGGTTCCCGCAGACCCGACCACCAACACCCATTCATCCATGTATTCATTCATTCATTCATCCATCTATCTATCTATCTATCTATCTTTATCTATCATTCATTCATTCATTCATTCATTCATTCATTCATTCATTCATTCATTCATTCATTCATTCATGCATTCATGCATTTATCCATGCATCCATGCATTCATTCATTCATTCATTCATTCATTCATTCATTCATTCATTCATTCATCCATTCATTCATTCATTCATTCATTCATCCATCCATCCATCCATCCATCCATCCATCCATCCATCCGTCCATCCAACATCTAGTCAGTCTGTCAGCCACTCAGTCAGACAGGCAGTCATTACTTTTTGTTTGCTTTGAACATCTAGAAAGGAAACTTGGGCACGCCACAATCTAAGGGACTCCCAACCACTGTGGTCCAACTTTTGAGGTCCTTAGGTGGCGCATGCAGTATAGGCATGAACCTTCAATTCATGGGCCCAGAAGTTCATAGTCTGAGGAGAATTTCAATGGAGATAATTATTTAATTAACCGCTCCAACAAATTGAATTTAATGGATTCATCAAATTGAATCGAATTGAATTAATTAATTATCACATGTTCATCTCTATCACCGTCCAGATATGGAGGTCCTTGGGTACGGCAAGCAGCATGGGTGTGAGCCTTCAATTCAGGGGCCCAGAAGTATATGGTCTGTTGAGAATAACAATGGAGATAATTCCATGGAGTTCCATGTCCAGACCATGGAGTTCCATGGTCTGTGGAGAATCCCAATGGAGATAATTATTTAATTAACCTTTTATCAAACTGAATTAAATGGAGTGATCACATCGAATTGAATTAATTATTTATCACATGTTAATCTCTATCACCGTCCAGGTATAGAGGTATTTGGGTGCGGCTTGCAGTATGGGCGTGAGCCTTCACTCTGCGGGCCAAGAAGTTCATGGTCCTTGTATAATTCCACTGCAGAGAATCATTTAATTAAGCACTCCATCATCAAATTGTATTAAATGTAATGATCACATGTTCGTCTCCATCATCATTCAGGTATGGAGGTCCTTGGGTGCGGCATGCAGTATGGGCGTGAGCCTTCACTCCGCGGGCCAAGAAGTTCATGGTCCTTGTATAATTCCACTGCAGAGAATTACTTAATTAAGCACTCCATCATCAAATTATATTAAATGTAATGATCACATGTTCATCTCCATCATCATTCAGGTATGGAGGTCCTTGGGTGCGGCATGCAGTATGGGCGTGAGCCTTCACTCCGCGGGCCAAGAAGTTCATGGTCCTTGTAGAATTCCACTGCAGAGAATTACTTAATTAAGCACTCCATCATCAAATTGTATTAAATGTAATGATCACATGTTCATCTCCATCATCATTCAGGTATGGAGGTCCTTGGGTGCGGCATGCAGTTTAGGCGTGAGCCTTCACTTAGTGGGCCCAGAAGTTTGTGGTCTGTTGAGAATAACAATGCAGAGAATTATTTAAGCAACCACTCTATCAAATTGAATTTAACGGAGTGATCACATGTTCGTCTCCATCCTTGTCGTCCAGGTATGGAGGTCCTTGGGTGCGGCATGCAGTATAGGCGTGAGCCTTCGCTTCATGTGTCCTAAAGTTCTCGGTATGTGGAGAATTACAATGCAGAGAATTATTTAATTAATCACATGATCAGTGATCACATGTTAATCTCCATCATCGCCGTCCAGGTATGGTCGTCCTTGGGTGCGGCATGCAGTATGGGCGTGAGCCTTCACTTCGTGGGCCCAGAAGTTCCTGAGGAGATGCATGCCCAGATCCGCCAGCCCACGGCAAGTTTACAGATGACGTTTTGGAAGGTGGGTGAAGCATTCACGCTGCGTGTTCACTACACATTTTCCCCCGTGCGACGCGTCGCAAATTGAGCAACTCGGTAAAACCCCACTGCGACGCACTCCCCCCAAACCCCGCGGAGCCCGGTGCGCTCGGGGGGGCATTTCTGACTAGTATAGTCATGCATGATTTACCACACTAAGTTTTGGCTTTTCAGGCTTCTTCTGGCTTTTTCAAGCTACCGTAGCCTATATTTGGCTAGTTCAGGCTGTTTAGCCTGTATCTTGTGTCTTTTCTGTTCAATCAATGCATGATTTACCACTCTAATGTCCCCCCATATTCAGGCTTTTTCAGGTTCTTTTTAGGCTATTTGTAGGCTATTTATAGACTATTGTTAGGCTAGTTCAGGCTGCTTAGCCTGTATTTCTTGTCTCTTCTGTTCAATTCAATCAATGCGATGGTTCACCAACTCTTCTGCTTGTTAAGCTCTAGGCTAGCAATTTTAGAACTGGAGAGTTTCCTCCAGCATACTCTTAGGAATACGTACACGGTCCTGTCCTCTACAATTTTCTCCAGCTATCTCGGAACACGTACACGGTCCTGTCCTCTAAAATTTTCTCCAGATAATTTGGAACACATATACAGTCCCGTCCTCTGGAATTTTCTCCAGCTAACTCGGAACACGTACACGGTCCTGTCCTCTGGACGATTTTCTCCAGCCAACTCAGAGCACATACACAGTCCCGTCCTCTGGAATTTTCTCCAGCTAACTTGGAACACGTACACGGTCCTGTCCTCTGGAATTTTCTCCAGCTAAATCGGAACACGTACACAGTCCTGTCCTCTGGACGTTTTTCTCCAGCTAACTCAGAGCACGTATACAGTCCTGTCCTCTGGAATTTTCTCCAGCTAACTCGGAACACGTACACGGTCCTGTCCTCTGGACGTTTTTCTCCAGCTAACTCAGAGCACGTACACGGTCCTGTCCTCTGGACGTTTTTCTCCAGCTAACTCAGAGCACGTATACAGTCCCGTCCTCTGGAATGTTCTCCAGCTAACTCGGAACACGTACACGGCCCCGTCCTCTGGAATTTTCTCCAGCTAACTCGGACCACGTACATGGTCCCGTCCTCTGGAAATTTAGAGCTGGAGACTTTTTTCTCCAGCTAACTCTTAGGAACACGGTACACGTTCCCGTCCTGTTGCTTCATCCAACCACGCATTGCTTACACCTTCTGCCCTGGTGCCTGTAGGGGCAGGATACCCACTGCATGTACCATCCAAGAACCACGTCCACTGCGTCCAAGCATGCACCATCCGTTGCGCACACCTGCTACTGAGCTTGCACCACACATTGCTTACACATGCTAGTATGCTTGCAGCACACATTCAATGCGGTGATTGCTTACACCTGCTCCTATGCTTGCACCACACATTGCTTATACCATGCTACTCTGCTTGCACCACACCCGCTACTATGCTTGCACCACACATTCAATGTGATGATTGCTTACACCTGCTACTGTGCCTGCAGGGGGAGTATACCTCCTTGTCCTCTGCAAAACAGCTGGGAGGGGAGTCCTTATCCAAAAGTGCCAAGAACAAGATGGACAAACACTTCCCTGAGCCTCTGAGCATGTTTCCGGACATTTTCATGGTAAGAAAAACAAATAATGTCAAATTATTGGTGCCCCATGGCTCTCAGTTGCCGCTACACTAAAAGATCTACATCTTCATAGTAACAAAGGAATCATGGCAAAGTATCGGTGCTCCATGGCAGTCTGTTGTCACGCCACTAAAGGATCTACATCTGAACGGTACGACACGAATCATGTCAAAGTATTGGTGCCGAATGGCGGTCAGTTGTCACGCCACTCAAAGGATCTACATCTTCATAGTAACAAAGGAATCATGGCATAGTATTGGTGCCTCATGGCGGTCAGTTGTCACGCCACTGAAGGATCTACATGTTAATGGTAAGACACGAATCATGTCAAAGTATTGGTGCCGAAGGGCGGTCAGTTGTCACGCCACTTAACGATTTACATCTTCATGGAAACAAACGTAAAATAGTTATGGTATCTCATATCTCGTATCAGATATCTCATGTCTCATATCTCGTATTCGGTATCTCATATCTCGTATCAGATATCTCATGTCTCATATCTCGTATTCGGTATCTCATATCTCGTATCAGATATCTCAAGTCTCATATCTCGTATTCGGTATCTCATATCTTGTATCAGATATCTCATGTCTCATATCTCGTATTCGGTATCTCATATCTCGTATCAGATATCTCATTCTCATATCTCGTATTCGGTATCTCATATCTCGTATCAGATATCTCATGTCTCATATCTCGTATTCGGTATCTCATATCTCGTATCAGATATCTCATGTCTCATATCTCGTATTCGGTATCTCATATCTCGTATCAGATATCTCATGTCTCATATCTCGTATTCGGTATCTCATATCTCGTATCAGATATCTCATGTCTCATATCTCGTATTCGGTATCTCATATCTCGTATCAGATATCTCATGTCTCATATCTCGTATTCGGTATCTCATATCTCGTATCAGATATCTCATGTCTCATATCTCGTATTCGGTATCTCATATCTCGTATCAGATATCTCATGTCTCATATCTCGTATTCGGTATCTCATATCTCGTCAATAAACAGATATGAGTACCGATATCTCATATCTCGTGCGGTCTCGTGAATATAAAATATGCAAGTACTGGTATCTTATATCTCGTTACTAAAGAAAGAAAGTACCGATATATCTCGGATCTCCTAAATAAAAACGGTATGAGTACCGGTATCTCATATCTTTTAAATTGAAAATGAATCTCTATAGGACCCAAAGTCTGGCTCAGTATGAATCATTGTATGGTTTGAGCCTATGAACTCCAATCCAAATACAAACTTTATTTGCTACAAAGTTGCTCAACCTCATCAGTTAAATACATGAATGCTCATATTTGTGTTTGCTCCGGTGGTGGGAGTCAGGTCAAGTGAAACCAGGGATTTTTGTCAGTTCAGAAAGTGGGAATTTTATAGCTTGATGGGTATAGGTCACCTCCAAGGACAGCGTCCTTATAGCTTTGTATTGCTTCTAGGACCATAGATTGGGGTTCTTCATTGCGGCAATTTGAGCCAAAACGGGGTCAAAAGTAGCGAAAGCTATATATAGCGGGGAAACAAGTTCTACGCAGCGTTGCCTGCGACGCTACAAATTGGCGGAGAGTGATCGCGACGGAGCAACAGGTGGCACCGGAAGCGAGTTAGATACGAGACGTTGGCTGACGTGTCGGGCTTCATCACGGTCAGATGGATGGATGGATGGATGGTCGAACGGACAAATGGGTAACACTGGGGGCTCCCGCCCCTCAGAAGGGGGGGCTCCGCCAAAAATCTCTGGTTTCCTCAGGTGGTGGGAGCCACGTCAAGTGAACCATAGCCATTGTTTCCCTAAGGCTTCTCTAAGTTGAATCAATTTTTCGCAAGGAGTGAGCCTCTCGCATCTGAGCCTATCGCAATCGCCATAACAACGACCACCATAAACACCACCACCACCACCAAAAACATAAACCGCATCGCAATCGTAACAATTTCCATCAAAATATAACGTTGGTAAACCTTCAGTGCACATCTTCTTTATAAGTAGGCAACGGCAACTAAATTAGTGCTTGAAAAACTAGTAGCAAGTAATAATAAGTCAGTCTAAAATACATAAAAGGACATAAAATACACATTAAAAACCAGTACTAACACATAAACACACATACAAAACAAGTACTAACACATACACACACATAAAGACACATACAAAACAAGTACAAACACATAAACACACACATAAATGCACGTACAAAACACACAAAACACACATACAACACACATATAACACACAAGTAATAATAATTAATATTAAACCACTGCACATGCTCCTTTATAAGTAGGGGCCGGCATAACATACGATGTTGGCCAAAGCCGAGTATGCTGTCATATGATATCATAAAAATTACATAATATGATATTGTATGTAAATGGTAACTTAGTGCATTGTCACACTTCCGGCATCATATGATATCATATTGCTGGTCCCTCCTTGTAAACAACTCTCTAACTCTCTTGCAACTCTCTCATGTAACTCTCTTATGAACAACTCTCTATTCCATTCCATTTGGCCAACATCATATTGCCATGACATCATGTGATATCATATTGCCGGTCCATAGTTATGGTGATGGCAGGTTAAGGAAGGTAGCGTACAGGCGGTGCGGCAGTACTCAGAGCCCAAACCAACTGTTTGTTTAGGTGTCCCAATTCATGTACAGACCTGCGCAGACTCAGTTGCACTATTGAGTTTCAGTTTTTGCTGCATAGCGTGTATAATAACTGTTCATCAAACAATCCATGAACCATACCTTCATGCTTTCTCAGGGATTTAATATGGGATTGACCTGTCCCGACTACAGCTGGGATCCGACACTGATCACTATTCAACGGTGCGTATTTTTTCTGTCTATTTATCGACCATGCAGTCTATACTATCGACTAAACAGTCCTATATTATCGACTATGCAGTCTATATTATCGACTATGTAGTCTATATTATCAGCGCATATATTACTAAATAAGTGTTCAGTACTAATAACTAAATCAGTGTTCATTTCTAATAACTAAATAAGTGTTCACAACAACGGGACACACAACGGGACAGCAAGCAGCCAAATTGTACAGCAGCATTGTACATCAATACAGCAACACAGCAACATTGTACAGCCAAATAATACAGCAACGACAAGGACAGCGGGCAACCAAATTGTACAGCAGCATTGTACATCAACACAGCAACACAGCAACATTGTACAGCCAAATTATACAGCAACAACAAGGACGGCGAGCAGCCAAATTGATGGCTAGAAAAGAAAGAAAAAGTAATGATAACGCCTGGTGGGGCGTGGTATTAAGGGAGCCCTGTCTTATGGCGGTAGAGAACTGGCTGCTACTTTACCTGGACAGTGCTACCATGGCAGTTGACAGCGATCACGAACACTAAGGCGCACCCGTAGGGATTTGAACCCCACACCTTCTAATTTCAACGAGCTCTACCATTGAGCCAATTATCGATACGGGATTTTTGACGGCTGGTGCCATGTAACTGAGTTGAAGTTTGAGCAAATCTCCCAAAACTGCTTTCATAATTCATGTATATAAATCAATAGCACACATTAGTACGAGGCGTGAAGTTGAGGGGGGCAGCCCAGATGCTTTCACTGGGGCCAACGACAAAGCAATTCATATATTGGACGTTGACCATAGGCGAGTATGATATCATACAAACTGCATCATATGATATTGTATGTAAATGGTAACTTCAACCTAGTCAGACTGCCGGCATCATATGCTGTCATATGATATCATATTGTCGTTCCATACGTAGGGATCGGCAATATGATATCATATGATATCATATCATCATACCATATCATATGATATCATATGATGCCGGGGGTCTGACTAGGTTACTTTGGCCTGGGGCATCATATCATATGATATTAAATCATATGATTTATGTATGATATCATATGATATCATACTCGTCTTGGTCAGCATCATATGATTTGCCGTTCCCTATCCATGTGGGTCTCCTTGCAGGCTTGTTTGATGTTCAGTTCATCAATATTTTTCCTTTTTAAGACCTTCCTATCACCGTTGGGCAGTCCATTTAGTCTATTTGGCCTACCCCTAGACTGTAACATACATACTTACTTACTTACTTACTTACTTACTTACTTACTTACTTACTTACTTACTTACTTACTTACTTACTTACTAACTTACTAACTTACTAACTTACATGCAGGCAGTACGAGGTTCTCTGCAGAAGCCGGAGTGAAAGAGGAAAGTTCTCCTGCCCTCCTCTGCCTTTGATAGCCACGACCAACACCGCCGCGGAGGCTCTCATGGAGGAGGAGCTAATGGAAGCTTCAGGCTGGAAGGTTGCTGGCAGGCCAAGTGGGAATCCATTCACATCCCTGGAACCACTTCAATCGGGAACTCTGGGTACGCTATTACAATATTCCACACCAAACCACACCACACCTATGGGTAGGTAATTACAGTGCGTTACAGTACATTACATTATTACAATATTCCACACCTAACCACACCACACCTATGGGTAGGTAATTACAGTGCGTTACAGTACATTACATTATTACAATATTCCACACCAAAACACACCACACCACACCACACCACAACTATGGGTAGGTAATTACAGTACGTTACAATACATGACATGATTACATACATTACATTACAACATGATGTCATAGACATCCCATAGTTGATAAAGGGTTCCCTATTGGTCACATCCCAAAAAAAACTTTTTTCCGTTGTATGATTATAACAGGGTCTAAGAGTGAAATGCATTATCTCAAAATTACTAAAGGGCCTCCTTCAATGACTCTTTGGTCTAAGAGCGAAATGTAGCAAAAAGTGTCAAGACAAGCCCACCTTTTGAGCCCCCATGCAGGTGGTGACCCTGCCTGAGCCCCCATGCAGGTGGTGACCCATGCCTGAGCCCCCATGCAGGTGGTGACCGATGCATGAACCCCCATGCAGGTGTTGACTGATGCCTGAAGCCCCCATGCTTGTGGTGACTCATGCCTGAGCCCCCATGTAGGTGTTGACCCATGCCTGAGCCCCCATGCAGGTGGTGACCCATGCCTGAGCCCCCATGAAGGTGGTGCCCCATGTCAGAGCCCCCATGCAGGTGGTGACTCATGCCTGAGCCCCCATGCAGGTGGTGACCCATGCATGAGCCCCCATGCAGGTGGTGACCCATGCATGAGCCCCCATGCAGGTGGTGACCCATGCCTTAGCCCCCATGCAGGTGGTGACTCATGCCTGAGCCCCCATGCAGGTGGTGACCCATGCCGGAAGCCCCCATGCAGGTGGTGCCTCATGCCCGAGCCCCCATGCAGGTGGTGACCCATGCAAGAGCCCCCATGTAGGTTGGGACCCATGCCCGAGCTCCCATGCAGTTGGTGACCCATGCTTGAGCCCCCATGCAGGTGGTGACCCATGCCTTAGCCCCCATGGAGGTGGTGACCCTTGCCTGAGCCCCCATGCAGGTGGTGACTCATGCCTGAGCCCCCATGCAGGTGGTGACCCATGCATGAGCCCCCATGCAGGTGGTGACCCATGCAAGAGCCCCCATGTAGATGGGGACCCATGCCCGAGCCCCCATGCAGTTGGTTACCCATGCTTGAGCCCCCATGCAGGTGGTGACCCATGCCTGAAGCCCCCATGCTGGTGGTGACTCATGCCTGAGCCCCTATGCAGGTGGTGACCCATGTCTAAGCCCCCATGCATGTCGTCACCGATGCCTGAGCCCCCATGCAGGTGGTGACCCATGCGTGAGCCCCCATGCATGTCGTGACCCATGCCTAAGCCCCCATGTAGGTGGTGACCCATGCATGAGCCCCCATGCAGGTGTCGACTGATGCCTGAGCCCCCATGCAGGTGGTGACTGATGCATGAGCCCCCATGCAGGTGGTGACTGATACATGAGCCCCCATGCAGGTGGTGACCCATGCATGAGCCCCCATGTAGGTGTCGACTGATGCATGAGCCCCCATGCAGGTGGTGACTGATGCATGAGCCCCCATGCAGGTGGTGACTGATGCATGAGCCCCCATGCAGGTGGTGACCCATGCATGAGCCCCCACGATGTTGTGACTGATGCATGAGCCCCCATGCAGGTGGTGACCCATACCTGTGCCCCCAAGCATGTGGTGACCCATGCCTGAGCCCCCATGCAGGTGGTGACCCATGCGTGAGCCCCCTTGTAGGTGGTGACCCATGCCTGAGCCCCCATGCAGGTAGTGACCCATGCCTGAGCCCCCATGCAGGTGGTGACCCATGCTTGAGTTCCCATGCAGGTGGTGACCCATGCCTGAGCCCCCATGAAGGTGGTGACTCATGCCTGAGCCCCCATGCAGGTGGTGACCCATGTCTCAGCCCCCATGCATGTCGTGACCCATGCTTGAGTTCCCATGCAGGTGGTGACAGATGCCTGAGCCCCCATGCAGGTGGTCACCCATGCCTGAGCCCCCTTGCAGGTGGTGACCCATGCCTAAGCCCCCATGCAGGTGGTGACCCATGCCTTAGCCCCCATGCAGTTGGTGACCCATGCATGAGCCCCCATGCAGGTGGTGACCCATGCTTGAGTTCCCATGCAGCTGGTGACCCATGTTTGACTATACTTATATTACTATAAGTTACTAAAACACAAAAGATACATACAAGTATACAAATTCAAAACAAAAGTCCCTAAGCGTCTTCAGTTTACCATACATATCGTTATTAGACATTACAGACATCGAGTACTCCATAGGTCGACAAATCGAACCTAACATGAAACAATAAGCCTCGGAATCATATAATAAAAATAATTGCTTTTTTCGGGACGTGACCATTAGGGAACCCTTTCACCCCGCCCCCCCCCCCCCCCCCCCCCCCCTAAAGCCCTTGTGCCTTGCTAAAATAACTCAATGTTAGTGCCAAAGTCAATAGAATGTCCCAAGCAACTCGAATATGTACATAATAGTGAAGTTATGGGATTCGTGGTGTGTATAAGTGCGATTTTCAGAAAAAGTAAGTGTTGGTCCGAGGCAGATTCGAACTGCCGACCTCAGGATGACATGTGTGGCTCTATGGTCTAAGAACGAAATGTAGCAAAACGCGGAAGTGCCAAAGACACTATTTCACGGATTTGGATGCTTATTTGTTTCCAAATGGATCGTTTAAGAACATTTCTATTCACAAACACATGTTTACGCTCATGTTGGTATACTTATCTTTCGCAATGTTAGCTCGTGGCACCCTTAAGTCGAATCCTTACTTGTGAATTGTTACATTTTTGCCCAAAATACCCTAATTTAGGTTGTCTTTTTTACTTGTGATGCTAATGTTTGATCAGTTGATAATGTGCTCGAAATAAGTAAGACGCACAATTGCTATATGATATACTTTGTGTCCCCTTGCTTAAAGTAAGAAGAGTGCAACACCGACAAATTAGCGATTTTGTATTATATTTACATCGCAAGCTAAATTACTATGCTTATATCTTGCTCAAACAACTCCATTTAAGTGTTACTGATGAAAGAAAGTCCCAAGGAATCCGAATTTTAACATAATAGTGAAGTTCAGGGCTTCGTGGTGTGTATAAGTGCGATTTTCAGAAAATGTATTGTTTCGTCCGAGGCAGATTCGAACTGCCGACCTCTAGATTACATGGTTGGCTCTATAGTCCAAGAGCGAAATGTAGCAAAACGCCTAAGTGCCTCTGACACTATTTCACCGATATGGATACTTATATGTTTCCAAATGGATCGTTTAAGAACATTTCTATTCACAAACACATGTTTACGCTCATGTTGGTATACTTATCTTTCGCAATGTTAGCTCGTGGCACCCTTCAGTCGAATCCTTACTTGTGAATTGTTACATTTTTGCCCAAAATACCCCAAATTGTGTTGTCTTTTTGACTTGTGATGCTCACGTGTGGTCTGATGATAATGTGCTCGAAATAAATAAGACGCACAATTGCTATAAGATATACTCTGTGTCCCCTTGCTTGGAGTAAGAAGAGTGCAACACAGACAAATTAGCGATTTTGTGCTATAATTACACTGCAAGCTAAATTACTATGCTTCTATTTTGCTGAATCAACTCAATTATAGTGCTAGAGGTAATATAATTTCGCAAGGAATCCGATTGTGTTATCATTTAGATCAAAAAATGACGTGTGCAAAAAATGCCAGATCTTTTTGTACTTTGTACCTCACTTCTCGATACTTATATGTGGCCAAAACATGATTTCCTTAGTGCTACATACCATAGAATTTCAAGGCGTTGAATTTCAAGGCGTTGAATTTCAAGGCGTTGCCGAATATGCAATAAACTTTACATTTGGAGAATATTGGGGCAAAACCTTATTTTTGTCCTATCCAAGGTGTGTTTTTGTACTTTGTACCGCCATTTACGATGCTTATATGTTCGCGAAACATGATTTCCTTAGTGTTTCATACCATAGAATTTCCGAATATGCAATAAAATTTACGTTTGGAGATGTTTTGTATTATCCATTTTTTTAGTAGGACAGGACACATATCCGGAGCGATAATCCCTTCAAAACAGAAAATGAAACATTTGCGTGTTTTTTGGGGTACTTACGACAGGCTGGAAGGTTGCCGGCAGACCAAGTGGGAATCCATTCACATCTCTGGAACCACTTCAATCGGGAACTCTGGGTACGTTAGTACAATATGTTGTCATAAATTTGTTATCAGGTTACGTTAGTACAATATGTTGTTATCAGGTTACGTTCGTACAATACGCTGTTATCAGGTTACGTTAGTACAATACGTTGTTATAAGGTCGTCATAAGGTTGCAGGCAGACCAAGTGGCTGGAACTACTTCAATCAGGAACTCTACTTACATTATTAGTTTATTGCAATACGTTGTCATAGACAGGCCAAGACGAGCCCTCTCCACAACATCCGGGGGTCTTCCGACCATTCTCAAAATCACAGGGTAAAAGCGATAAAGCAATGCAGCATAGAATCAAGAAAGCAAGAAAGTGAGAGATACAAGTCTGTGTTTTTCTTGACTGAGATTTCAAACATATCCACAAGACGACTGATCCACAGAACAGAGCCTCCGCGAAAAGGATACTGCATATATATATATATGTATATATATATATACAGTATATCCCAAGTAGCTATATGTATATACACATATATATATATACATATATCCCAAGTAGCTACTCATCCTGGCCTACATAAATCTGAAATAATGAACACTGCCGGCGCATGCATAGCTTTTCTTTCCTTTTTTCTGCTACAAGCAACAGCTTCTAGTCAGCTCCCTAAAAACACTGCATCTTGGCTGCAGGCAATGACACGCACAAGAAGAATGCATGTGTGTTATGCTTCTATTTTAAATAATAAAATCAAATAAAAATTCGAAATAAATAAAAAACTGACTGTTGGCTGCAGGCAATGACACGTACAGGAAGAATGCATATGTGTCATGCTTCTATTTGCGGCCCCGTGGGCTTAGCCAGAAGTCGCGAAGCCAAACGAATGGGGGCAAACCTAAAGCTGCCAAACGGAGGAGGGACTGAGGTGAAACTTCAACTTCATGTGCTGTGCAAACTTCAACTGCATGTGCTGTGCAAACTGAAAATTGTTTCGCCTTGCCACCGGCCGTGAAATTGAATGAACCTTCCCCACTGATGCTTGCTACCCTACCTGTGGGCTTGATTAGGGTAATGATAACGCCTGGTGGGGCGTGGTATTAAGGGAGCCCCGTCTAGGCTGTAGGGAACTGCTACTTTACCTGGACAAAGCTACCATGGCGGTCGACAGCGACCGAGTACACTTAAGCGCACCTGTGGGGAATCGAACCCGGCAACTTCTTCGTTCTTTCTAGGAGCTCACATTTTGATTAGGGTAAATGAACAGCCGCATCAGTATCAGTGATATACAATGGTCTAGTGGTAGACCAGATTGCTTGAGGATGAAGAGATGGGGGTTCGACCCCCCCTTCAGTCGCTCTTGTCGTTGCAGGTCGTCGTCAACCGCAATGGTAGCTTGTCCAGTCGTCAACCGCAATGGTAGCTTGTCCAGCTGAGGTAGGAGACCGCTCCCCACCCGCGTACGACGGGCTCCCTTAACACCACGCCCCACCAGGCGTTATCATTACCTGTACAGCCGCATCTGTATGAGTGCCCCAAATTTTGCTTGCACTGGGGAATCAGTTGAAGGCCACGTGCCACAGTGCCCAACAGCCGCACAGGCAGCATACTAGTATCACATGGATGTTGTTACAGTCCAGGGGTAGCCAAATAGGCTAAAGGGACTTGCCCAACCATGATATCAGGAGGGGTAAAAACCGAAAAAACACTGATGAACTGAACCCCGTACAATCGCTTTACCAACGGGGGCCCTGAGTTCGTGCATCAGTGATATTTCAATTATACCTGCATGAGGTACAGTAGAGAAGCATCTAGCTTCCCCCTCTGTTTCTAGTATCAGCCAAGGTTGTTGAGGGTCGGAGAGTACAGAGGGAGGGGGTACAGGATACTTGAATATAGTAATCTTTTAATGTTTACCAGCATGAGGTACATGTGTGCAGCCTCTAGCTTCCCCCTCTGTTTGTAATAGCATCCCAAGTAGTTGAGGGTGAGGGAGTGCAGACTCTGGCGGTGCTCCTTAATCGTGATTCTCATTTTTTTTTATATGGCCTCTCTGCTATTTCTCCACTGCACAAGCATTATTCTTTGTATTTTGAGGAGGAGTTGGAGGAACCCTCTCGGATTTTGTGGAGAGGGCTCTTCTTGGGTCAACAATGGCCTGTTGGTTACAACGTAATGTAACTTGAACTTGACCTCGATGTAATGTTGCCCCTGGAGACAGATCTAGGGCCAACCACCAAAGGCTTGACGCATAAGTATCTTGCCCCTGGAGACAGATCTAGGGCCAACCACCAAAGGCTTGACGCATAAGTAAAGTATCTTCATTGCAGTGTCGGATGCTGGGCAAGTCCCTTTTGCCTATTTGAGTACCCCTTGGTGGTTGGCCCCAGTGCCAGCAAAAGGGCTGGCCCCCTCAACCTCACGCCTCTTAATAAGGTGTACAAGGCATTTATCTATTTGAGTACCCCTGGCCTGCGACTCACGTGCAGGGTTACGCAAGATAGTTAAAGCACTGGCGTGCTCACGTGCTGTCTAGACAAATTGCTAGCTGAAGCTGTTACCAAGTTCAAGTTCAAGTGGTGTCTACTGGAGAGACTGGTACCTGTAGCTTTGAACTATCACCAGCGGACTGTGGCAAGAAGCTATATGCTCAGCAGTTCAGGACTATGCGTCCTTCGTAGGGCTTATTTAGCCTAACGCAACACAGCCCCCCCCCCCCCCCACACACACACACCCACACACATTAACACACACACACGTAACACCAGAAAAATCTCCCGCCGCAACGGTCACCCTTTGTTATGTTTTTTGTTAGACGTCATGAATCTTTGTCCTGTGGGGAGGTTCTGTTGACTAGAAGGAAGTGTCCGTTGAGTCGGCTCTAAAATTGGTTGCGTCTCAGGTAGCAGAACTGGGGGTCCGCCTGAAGTACCCTAATGCTGATATGAGATGGACTCTCCCCGACTGCCCTGTCCACAAGGGCCATATCTTCAATATTTTATATTTCAATTCCTTTTGGCAATTGCCAGGCAGCAATTAAACATACATGCCAGGGTTGTTCAGAACGCTGCGTCTTGCGTCACAGACTCACAGATGTAAAGTGGGCAGAGTTGTGTGCGTCACATACGCAGATCTCGTGGGTCGACTGCATCGCAGACACTGATTCTTGGGGGTCCGTTGCAGCTCAGGGGGTCTGGTTGCCTCGCAGTCGCGGATCCAGGGGGGGGATCCATATCATCGTGAATTCCACGAATCTCTCTGCTGCATGAGACGCAACTTAATTCTTACCCTGGAGTCCTGACTATTGGGCGGGGGGTGAACCAACAACCGAGGGCAAAGCGTACTTACAGAACTCGGTCGTGGTAGGGATTATGACAGTAGTCTTGGTGTTCACGCACGTGGCATAGTCCGTATAGTATTGAGTGTTGTTCCGTTCTTATTTAAACGGGGTAGTGGACGTTGGATTGGATGGGGTGGTTCCCGTTAAGGACCCAAAAATAGTTGATGCGGCTTTGCGGAGTCAACGCTCGGTATTCTTTAGTAAAAGGCGAAAGAATAAAGCGTCAACAGTGTTGACCCCGCCGCTATGACATTTTGACGTGGCCGAAGGTACCACTCCCGCCTGGCACTCCCATCTTGACAGCGGAGCGATGGTGGGCAAACCTTGTGCAAGCTCACCATCTGCGTATCTGACACCATCAGCACCACCTCGCCTGGCCGTCGCTTTCTATCCGAGGTGTGTGCAGGAAGACTCAGTCCAGAGGTAGTCGAATAGGCTAAAAGGACGTGTCCAACCTAGATTACCCAATATAGTTGTGGACTATCATGAGGGGCTGGATTAACAAGCACTTCACGACCTGGTCTCCAACGAATCACAAGAATGCGATGGAGGACATGAGATCGAGTACGTGGGGGTTCCGGACTTCTGGATTTTGAATTTTCGAATCTCGGTCCGACAACGCAACCACCGGTATCTCGCCCCTCGACACCCTCGACCCATCACTCCATCACATAAGGTCGACAATAGGGTAGTCGTATCCGTCTCCCTTCGCCTTCGAAACACCCAGTTGTGACTTAGAATTGTCGACACGCCAAGTGCGACCTGAAATATCCGCCAAATCCGCCAAACCTCGTCTTCTTTCGCACACTATTTCCTTTGGGTTCAGCAGATCTGCTTCCATTTCCGTTCCGAAGAAGCTATCACATTTCTCGACCGAGACGGGGGACAACAGCCCCTACATACATGCCGTAAATTATTATCTGAGCTGCGCATCAGTAGCACCGGCTCTCCTACTTCGGCCAAGAGATAGTGAACACGCAAACGGCAAATAAGCAACAGGAGTGGGGGAAGCCAAACCACCTGCCGGACTTCTACTCCGGTGCACCCCCCCCAACGACAGACTTACCTCCCTCCAGCAGAATTATGAGCACTTCAAAACTAACCACCCTACCAAATTGCAACAACTAACCCAGGGAGGAACCTACCATACACACCTAGCTGCTCTCTTCACTAGGTACAGAGCTACCCCTGCTTCTACTAACATTCTCTCTTCCGTCCTCCACCAAGCCACAGCAAAGCTAGGTATCACCCACCACCGAACTCCTACTCCTCTCAGCTATGATCAGAGCCTTCTCAGCTACTCCTCTCCTCACCCAGCTGACCAGCTCTTTGGGTCCAACGAGGACCCCTTCCACACTGTCTGGACTGGGGGCTCCCTAGTGGACATCCCCAGCTCAGTCACCCTGGCACACCAAGCACTCAGGTGGGCCCTAGCCAGTGCAGATTATGCTGAGACTTCCATCAGTCATACCCCCACATGCACTGTCATGCTCATCCCTTCTACCTACTCTGCTCCCTACAACAAACTTCTGCACCACCCCTGCCTGGGTCCACTACATGGACTCCAGGCCCCACACTGAACTGTATGCTACCTCTGACACCTGGTTGGGCAGTAAACACCACACCCTTCCGTCAACTCAAAAGTTACACCTCATTCTTATCTGCAGCCCCCAAAGTCAATCTACCTACTTTCCCACACTCCCAGACTTCATCCAGCTCAGGCACGACCACATGATCAGCCTCTCTCCCCACTGGGAACCCACCACCATTACTCCACCTGACACTCTCACCTCTTCTGACACTCAGATCACTTACCCTAGAAAACTCAGATCACTCACCACAAAACCTTGGCACACTCCACACCACGAGCACCCTCAACCTCTTACTCCTCTCACATCATCCATGCACATACCCAGCCATCCTCTCTGCAGGCCTCCAGGTCTACACAGATGGCAGCCTGATCAAAGGTAACTCGGCCTCCCCTAGTAAAATAGGGGCTGCAGTTTATGTCCCCATTGCAGGGATGAGCTACACCATCAACCCAGGTGGGCGGGGGGGGCACCAGGACTAACAACAGAGCAGAACTAGTGGCAATTCACCAAGCCATTATTAACATTCCATACGATACCAACCTTACCCTCCACACCGGCAGTCTCTGTTCACTTATTAAAAAAATGATCCATGATCCCACCACAGCCACACGCTCCCTACATGCTGAACTGTTACATTCAATTCAATCTCACCTTATTCAACGTATTGTGCATGGCTCACACACCACCCTTTGCAAAGTACGCTCCCACACAGGCATTCTTGGAAATGACCGGGCTGACAGCCTAGCGCGTAAGGCCGCAGATGACCCTGCCTCTACCAGATATACTGATAACACTGGGGAAATCCCCAGACACAATGTCTACTGGCCCGCTGTCCAACCTCCTCGCACACCCATGGGAGATATCCTCCCACGCATTCTAGCACCTAACCTCACATAGGGCATCAGCTCCAAACTGCCCACTAGCTGCCACCTTGGCCAACACCCCCTTAAAGGGATTTATGCAACCACCTGGGCCGATAACACCCCTCACCAACTTCCTCATGCAAGTTATAAATTTTGGTCCTCCACCCTCATCCAACATTAAACAAAATTCCACATCCTTAAAGCCCGTTGGGGTAGACTGTGGAATCGTAAACTTGCATACCGGTGGAAACTTCCTTATATTAACAACACCCACCCGCCCACAAACCCTCTATGCCCCATATGCCGCACCTGTGAGGACGGAGCGGGCCACATTCTGGCAGGCTGCTCACACCAGACTTTCAAGGGGCTCTATATCAAGAGACATGACGCCGCAGTGCGACTCATCCACAAGGCCATCTGCACTGGAGACCTGGGCTCACGCAGAATGATTATGGACGCTGGCAAGGAAGAGGACCTCCCCAGGGGGGTCCTAGACAAACGCCTCCCTGACTGGCTACGCCCTTCCTCTATTACTGACGAGGACTGGAGGAGAATGAGACCTGATCTTGCCATCCTACCTGACATAGACTCTCCTACCGTCCTAAAAGATAAAGAAATTTTGCTCCTCGAGCTTGGCTACTGCTCTGATACCAACCATGCTACCAAGTTTATCACTAAACATGCCCAGCATGCTAGCCTAGTGGATGGCCTCCAATCGGCTGGATATCTTGTTCACTACGTAGTTATCACAATTGGAACAACGGGTACTATCCCAACCTCTTTTCTGACTTCTATGGCTACACTTGGACTGAACAGATTGTGTGCCCTTCAACTGGCGGACAAAATCCACTCCCACTCTATTTCTAGCTTTCAAAGTATTTTGCAGTGCCGACGCTTTATGAAGACCCAACAGGGCTCAATAATAGGGGATTAGTAATTTCCCTGGTTCTCCTTGTTATAGATCTCGCTGACAAGGAGACTCTTTTATGGTGACTACTCCTAGCTCCGGCTTACGCAGTGGTGTCCTTAACTTCACGTCCGGAGAGTGGCACATTACTCGGATGTAACCATTTCAATTTAAATTTCAATTCCTTTTGGCACTTGCCAGGCAACAATTAAACATCCATGCCAGGGTTATTCAGAACGCTGCGTCTTGCGTCACAGACTCACAGATGTAACGTGGGCAGAGTTGTGTGCGTCACATACGCAGATCTCGTGGGTCGACTGCATCGCAGACACTGATTCTTGAGGGTCCGTTGCAGCTCAGGGGGTCTGGTTGCCTCGCAGTCGCGGATCCAGGGGGGGGATCCATATCATCGTGAATTCCACGAATCTCTCTGCTGCATCAGACGCAACTTAATTTTTACCCTGGAGTCCTGACTATTGGGCGGGGGGTGAACCAACAACCGAGGGCAAAGCGTACTTATAGAACTCGGTCGTGGTAGGGATTATGACAGTAGTCTTGGTGTTCACGCACGTGGCATAGTCCGTATAGTATTGAGTGTTGTTCCGTTCTTATTTAAACGGGGTAGTGGACGTTGGATTGGATGGGGTGGTTCCCGTTAAGGACCCAAAAATAGTTGATGCGGCTTTGCGGAGTCAACGCTCGGTATTCTTTAGTAAAAGGCGAAAGAATAAAGCGTCAACAGTGTTGACCCCGCCGCTATGACATTTTGACGTGGCCGAAGGTACCACTCCCGCCTGGCACTCCCATCTTGACAGCGGAGCGATGGTGGGCAAACCTTGTGCAAGCTCACCATCTGCGTATCTGACACCATCAGCACCACCTCGCCTGGCCGTCGCTTTCTATCCGAGGTGTGTGCAGGAAGACTCAGTCCAGAGGTAGTCGAATAGGCTAAAAGGACGTGTCCAACCTAGAATACCCAATATAGTTGTGGACTATCATGAGGGGCTGGATTAACAAGCACTTCACGACCTGGTCTCCAACGAATCACAAGAATGCGATGGAGGACATGAGATCGAGTACGGGGGAATCCGGACTTCTGGATTTTGAATTTTCGAATCTCGGTCCGACAACGCAACCACCGGTATCTCGCCCCTCGACACCCTCGACCCATCACTCCATCACATAAGGTCGACAATAGGGTAGTCGTATCCGTCTCCCTTCGCCTTCGAAACACCCAGTTGTGACTTAGAATTGTCGATACGCCAAGTGCGACCTGAAATATCCGCCAAATCCGCCAAACCTAGTCTTCTTTCGAACACTATTTCCTTTGGGTTCAGCAGATCTGCTTCCATTTCCGTTCCGAAGAAGCTATCACATTTCTCGACCGAGAAATGTGAAGGGACAACAGCCCCTACATACATGCTGTGAATTATTATCTGAGCTGCGCATCAGTAGCACCGGCTCTCCTACTTCGGCCAAGAGATAGTGAACACGCAAACGGCAAATAAGCAACAGGAGTGGGGGAAGCCAAACCACCTGCCGGACTTCTACTCTGGTGCTCGTCAGAAAAGTGCCAGACACACTGCGACATTGCCAGACACACCAGGGGGCTTAGCAAAAGCAACCTAGCTGGGGGCTAAAGAAGGAGGTTTCATTATCGTTGCTATCATTGCATAGCCTGATCATGGCGTTTCAAGTCCGGGTGAAGAAGTGGCATGGCGTTGCATCTTGGACATGGAATGCCGGAGACGACGTGTGCGGCATTTGCAGGTCAGTGGGGAAGGATTTGAGGGTTGGAATGGGATGGCCATCTGCCGAAGACGTCGAGCAGCCAAATTGCTGGCTGAAGCTGTGAAGCCAGGCTCAAGTTCAAGATGGCCACATTATGGTTATTTCTGGGATTCAGGGTGTGCCAGGTGTGACGAGGGTGCCAGATGTGACATGCGTGCTAAGTGTGCCAGATGTGCAGTTGTGCCAGGTGTGCCAAGTGTGCCAGGAATGCCAGGTGTGCCAGGTGTGCCAAGTGTGCCAAGTGTGCCAGGTGTGCCAAGTTGTGCCAAGTGTGCCAGGTGTGCCAGGTGTGCCAAGTGTGCCAGGTGTGCCAAGTGTGCCAAGTTGTGCCAGGAATGCCAGGTGTGCCAAGTTGTGCCAAGTGTGCCAGGTGTGCCAAGTTGTGCCAAGTGTGCCAGGTGTGCCAAGTGTGCCAGGTGTGCCAAGTTGTGCCAAGTGTGCCAGGTGTGCCAAGTTGTGCCAAGTGTGCCAGGTTTCCCAAGTTGTGCCAAGTTTGCCAGGTGTGCCAAGTTGTGCCAAGTGTGCCAGGTGTGCCAAGTGTGCCAAGTGTGCCAGGTGTGCCAGGTGTGCCAGGAATGCCCAGTGGAGCATGCATGTGCCTGCATTCTAGCTGCTGCTGCTGGTAAGCGGGCAGAATTTTGGTTGGCTTTAGCAGGTTTCAGCATGTTTTGTGTCGCAGACGTGGATGTCGTTGGCAGCAGTGGTGCTATGAGGTGGTGGTCCTTCTTTGTGTTGATACTGGTGGCCTTTGCAGAAGGGTTTTTATAGTTGCGAGCCAGTGTGAGTCTAAATACAACTCCGAAATCCATCACATGAGATCGACAGTAAATAAAAGTATAAATAAAAGTATAAATAAAAGATATAAATAAAAGAGAACGCCTGGAGGGGCGTGGTGTTAAGGGGACCCTCCCGTACGCCACAGCTGGGGAAAGTCACCATGCTAACCCATACATGATACAAGAAAAAATCAGTCAGGTCAAAAGGAAGGGCGAACACAAAGGTTGTTCAAAACCGTAATGTTTCACGCCTCAAACACAGATTTTGGAGGGAATGACACATTGGAAATGTAGATTTGGGCTCATGCGGTGTGGATTTAGGCCCATGAAACGTACATCTTATGAACAGATACATCCGAAAACGAATATTTTGGAGGGTGTGATACGTTCGAAACGTAGATTTGCGCCCATGCGACGTGGATTTTGGCGCATGAAATGTACATTTTGTGAACAGATACATCTGAAAGCAAATGTATTTTGGAGGGTGTGATGTGTTGGAAACGTAGATTTGGGCCCATGAAACATACATCTTATGAACAGTTGCGTCTCTAAACAAATATATTTTGGAGGGTGTGATGTGTTGGAAACGTAGCTTTGGGCCCATAAAACGTGGAATTTGTGAACAGATACATCCGAAAACAAATATCTTGGAGGGTATAAAACGTTGGAAATGTAGATTTGGGCCCATGAAACATACATGTTATGAACAGTTGCGTCTCTAAACCAATATATTCTGGAGGGTGTGATGCGTAGGAAACGTAGATTTGGGCCCATGAAACATACACGTTATGAACAGTTGCGTCTCTAAACCAATATATTCTGGAGGGTGTGATGCGTAGGAAACGTAGATTTGGGCCCATGAAACATACACGTTATGAATAGTTGCGTCTCTAAACCAATATATTCTGGAGGGTGTGATGCGTAGGAAACGTAGATTTGGGCCCATGAAACATACATGTTATGAATAGTTGCGTCTCTAAACCAATATATTGTGGAGGGTGTGATGCGTAGGAAACGTAGATTTGGGCTCATGCGACTTGGATTTTGGCCCAAGAAATGTATATTTTGTGAAGATACATCCAAATACATTTTTTTAGGTTTTGTTTTGGGTATAATTAGGGTTGGTTCGACGTATGATCATACGTTCATATATCCATACGTATATTCATACGCATGTTTTTTTCTCGAAACGTATACTCATACGTATGTCCAAACGTGTGAGTAATGTATGTCAAAAAAGTACAGCACACTTTTCGGCATCTAACTTTCTCGTTTTTCATTCAATGTTTGATTTAGATAGCTCATTGGAAAGCTATTGAACTCCTCTATCACAATATGCAATACAATAAACCTTTCAAGTGTACCATTTTGTTTACATTTGCCCCAAAGTTTGATTTACTTAGTCAGATATCAGGCACAGATATCAGAGTGTCACCCAGCCTTCCGTTCCATTGTGCTCCCCTGTGGGCTCGGTGGATTGATGGTGCAAGCCTAGTGCAATGTGAGCATGGACAATATTGCAATATACTTATATTATTATACACGTATACAATTACATGCTACACCAACTGGCGTTGAATGGCTCCCTTAGATTGGCACCGTGCTTCTCGGTCGGCGCGCTTCCTAGTCGTGATTTCTTTTTTGGAGAGTTGGCCAACCTAAACTTTCCAGATTACTTTTTTATGAGTTGATATGTGATATCAATGAAATTAGCTACGTGGCAATACCTTTAGACCCATGTGATAGTATTTTCTCCAGAAGTACATAAACTTCTCATACGTTTTCATATGTTTATATGCATACATTCATACGTTCATACGTATATACGGCATATAAAAATCAAAATATACGTTTGCTTCCCAACCCTAGGTATAATACGTTGGAAACGTAGATTCGGGCTCATGATACGTAGATTTTGTTAATAGGTACGTCTGAAATTGAATATTTTGAAATACCCTTGAACAATCTTGATATGCACAGATGTTTAGTGAAAGGTGTTAAGCTGTCTGTATTCAACATGTTGAATTCCATACCCGCAGAACTGCATTCGATGGATGTCCTCCCCAAGGGAAGTTTCCTGGAGATGATTCTCCAGTCGTGTGGGGCGTATGCTGCCACGCTTTCCACCTACAGGTATGAACAGTGGCCTATGGTGGTTCACACCCAAAGGCAGTGCTGCAACAGGGGGGTGGGTTGGTTGGGTTGGTTAGCTTTCCACCTACAGGTATGGTGGGTGGGTTGGGTCGGGTGAGGTTGGGTTGGGTGGGTGAAGGTTGGGTGAGGTGAGGTGAGGTTGGTTGGGTGAGGTTGGGTTGGGTGGGCGTATGCTGCCACGCTTTCCACCTACAGGTATGGTGGGTTGGTTGGTTGGGTTGGTTGGCTTTCCACCTACAGGTATGGTGGGTGGGTTGGTTGGGTTGGTTGGCTTTCCACCTACAGGTATGGTGGGTGGGTTGGTTGGGCTGGTTGGCTTTCCACCTACAGGTATGAACAGTGGCCCATGGTGGTTCACACCCAAGGGCAGTGCTGCAACAGGGGGGTGGGTTGGTTGGGTTGGTTGGCTTTCCACCTACAGGTATGAACAGTGGCCCATGGTGGTTCACACCCAAGGGCAGTGCTGCAACAGGGGGGTGGGTGAGGTTGGGTTGGTTGGGTTGGTTGGCTTTCCACCTACAGGTATGAACAGTGGCCCATGGTGGTTCACACCCAAGGGCAGTGCTGCAACAGGGGGTTGGGTTGGTTGGTTGGTTGGTTGGTTGGCTTTCCACCTACAGGTATGAACAGTGGCCCATGGTGGTTCACACCCAAGGGCAGTTCTGCAACGGTTGGGTGAGGTTGGGATGGCTGAGGTTGGGTTGCTTGGGTGATGTTGGGTTGGCTGAGGTTAGGTTGGTTGGGTGAGGTTGGGTGAGGTTGGGTTGGCTGAGGTTGGATGAGGTTGGGTTGGCTGAGGTTAGGTTGGTTGGTTGGGTGAGGTTGGGTTGGCTGAGGTTGAGTGAGGTTGGGTTTCCACCTACAGGCAGGAACAGCCACTGTAAAATTTGGGGGTCTTCGGCAGGTATTCGGCACCCTTGTATCCGGCTTGCAAGCGGGTATTCTGTGTGTATTAGGGTGGCGTAAGGGTCCAAAAAGGGTGCCGAAGACCCCATACACACATACATTTGCACCCCATTTGCAGTGAGTGACACCATTCTAGCGCTCATTCCCACTCAACTGCTCAATCTTCCTCAACCCCTAACTCCCCTTTCTCCATGCACCATGTGACGTACTGCTCTCCATGCACCATGTAACGTACTGCCCTCCATGCACCATGCGACGTACTGCTCTCCATGCACCATGTGACGTACTACTCTCCATGCACCATGTGACGTACTACTCTCCATCCACCATGCAACGTACTGCACTCCATGCACCATGTGACGTACTGCTCTCCATGCACCATGTGACGAACTGCTCTCCATGCACCATGTGACGTACTGCACTCCATGCACCATGTGACGTTCTACTCTCCATGCACCATGTGACGTACTACTCTCCATGCACCATGCGACGTACTGCACTCCATGCACCATGTGACGTACTGCACTCCATGCACCATGTGACGTACTGCACTCCATGCACGGTACACTCCATGCACCATGTGGCGTACTGCTCTCCATGCACCATGTGACGTACTACTCTCCATGCACCATGTGACGTACTACTCTCCATGCACCATGTGACGTACTACTCTCCATGCACCATGTGACGTACTACTCTCCATGCACCATGTGACGTACTACTATCCGTGCACCATGTGACGTACTGCACTCCATGCACCATGTGACGTACTACTCTCCGTGCAATATGTGACGTACTGCTCTCCATGCACCATGTGACGTACTACTCTCCATGCACCATGTAACGTACTACTCTCCATGCACCATGTGACGTACTACTCTCCATGCACCATGTGATGTACTACTCTCCATGCACCATGTGACGTACTCCTCTCCATGCAACATGTGATGTACTGCTCTCCATGCACCATGTGACGTACTACTCTCCATGCACCATGCGACATACTGCTCTCCATGCACCATGTGACGTACTGCTCTCCATGCACCATGTAAAGTACTGCCCTCCATGCACCATGCGACGTACTGCTCTCCATGCACCATGTGACGTACTACTCTCCATGCACCATGTGACGTACTACTCTCCATGCACCATGCAACGTACTGCACTCCATGCACCATGTGACGTACTGCTCTCCATGCACCATGTGACGAACTGCTCTCCATGCACCATGTGACGTACTGCACTCCATGCACCATGTGACGTTCTACTCTCCATGCACCATGTGACGTACTGCTCTCCATGCACCATGCGAGGTACTGCACTCCATGCACCATGTGACGTACTGCACTCCATGCACCATGTGACGTACTGCTCTCCATGCACCATGTGGCGTACTGCTCTCCATGCACCATGTGACGTACTGCTCTCCATGCACCATGTGACGTACTACTCTCCATGCACCATGTGACGTACTACTCTCCATGCACCATGTGATGTACTACTCTCCATGCACCATGTGACGTACTACTCTCCATGCACCATGTGACGTACTACTATCCGTGCACCATGTGACGTACTGCACTCCATGCACCATGTGACGTACTACTCTCCGTGCACCATGTGACGTACTGCTCTCCATGCACCATGTGACGTACTACTCTCCATGCACCATGTAACGTACTACTCTCCATGCACCATGTAACGTACTACTCTCCATGCACCATGTAACGTACTACTCTCCATGCACCATGTGACGTACTACTCTCCATGCACCATGTGATGTACTACTCTCCATGCACCATGTGACGTACTACTCTCCATGCACCATGTGATGTACTGCTCTCCATGCACCATGTGACGTACTACTCTCCATGCACCATGTGACATACTGCTCTCCATGCACCATGTGACGTACTACTGTTCATGCACCAGTATATGTAACCAGATGCATCAGTATATATCACCAGACGCAGAAGGTGTCAAGGCCTCAAATTTTTTACTTCTCCCGATTGATTTATTCTGATAATGGGGCTGTAATCGCTTGTATCATTGCGATATTATGAGACATTTTCCAGGTCATTCTGAGCACCTCATTTAGGGGGGGGGGGGGGGGGGGGGGGGTCAGCCCTCCTCAGGTTTTTTTTCAATTTTTTTACTCAGACCTCCAAATGACATTCTGAGACCACCCTTGAGTAGGCCTTGGTAAGGGCAGTCCATTGGCACCACTTTGGACCTTGTGCAATAAGTATCTACCCCTTGGGTGGGTGAATGCAATAAGTATCTACCCTTGGGTGGGTGGGTGAATGGGGTCAGCCTTCCTCAGTGTTTTTCAAACTTTTTACTCAGACCTCCAAACGACATTCTGAGACCACTCATGAGTAGGCCTTGGCAAGATCAGTCCATTGGCACCACTTTGGACCTTATGCAATAAGTATCTACCCCTTGGGTGGGTGGGTTGTTGGGTGAATGGGGTTGAAATACTGAATTTTGACTATCAGACAATCTCTGTGTGGGAATTCTGAGGATGCCATTATGTGCACCATACTTTAAACCCCCACAATCCATATCTAAGTTTTTCAAAAAGGGGGTATTTCGATTTAAATGGGGGAGGGGGGTGGGGGGGGGGGGGGGGGGGGGGTCAGCCCCCCTCAGGTTTTTTAGGGATAGGTGTCCCCCCTTTTTTTTATACTCCCGCCAGACGCAACAAACTTTGCAACCGGATGCAACGGTATATATCACCAGATGCACCAGTATATGTAGGGGTCGGCTATGTTATATACTATTAGGGGATTAGTAATAGTATATAATATTATATAATATTAGTCGGACGAGCTGTCTCACCAGAATTTCGAATTTATTTGAAAAACTAATATTATTGTGACACTATAATAATATAAGTTAATATTAGTTTTTCAAACACTAATATTAGTTGCCGTTCCTTAAGTATATGCAACCGTATGCATCAAACGATGCAACCAGATGCATGAGTATATATAACTGAATGCATCAGTATATGTCACCAGATGCATCAGTATATATCATTAGATGCGACGATCTATGTGCCCAGATGCAACGGTCCACGTACCTAGATGCAATTATTGTATGTCACCACATGCAAAAGTCTGAATCATCAGATTTAACAAGAAATTTTCAACAGATTCAACAATCTAAATGAGCAGGTGCAACACCTACATCACCACCGACCACTGGGTGCGCCATGTCAGAGAAACATTCTCCACCCTGAAAATGACTGTCCAATTGGCTTGAAAATGACTGACCAACCCCTACACTGGGCTAGCATGAGTGCCATGTACAAGAAATCTAGATGACCAGGTGCAACACGTACATCACCACCGTTGACAAGAGAGTCAGGAGACGGGATCAATGAGACGTTGGACGATTTAAGCAATTGGAACATAGTTTACAGACAGCCAGGCAGTCATCAGCTAAATGCTGACAACCACGGACCACTGGGCTGACATGAGCGCCATGTAAGAGAAACATTCTCCACCCAGAAAATGGACTGCCAAATTGACTTTCAATGACTGACCAGTATACTTGACAATGACTGTCCAATTTACTTGAAAATTAGCATTCCAATTGACACTTTGAAAAACAAATTATAGCCAATTGACTTGAAATGACTGACCAACCCCTGCACTGGGCTGACATGAGTGCCATGTAAAATAAACATTATCCACCCTGAAAAATTACTGTCAAATTTACCAACCCCTGCCACTGCCCATTCCCTTGACTGGTGCAAAATGACTATCTAATTTACTTGACAATGACTGACCAACCCCTGCCACTGCCCAATCCCTTGACCAGTGCAAAAGGACAATCCATTTTACTTGAAAATGACTGGCCAACCCCTGCCACTGTCCATTCCCTTAACTAAATGAAAAATGACTATCCAATTGACTGGTGCAAAAATCCTATCTGATTGACGACTTCAAAATGACTATCCAACTGACTTGACAATGACTGGCCAACCCCTGCCACTGTCCATTCCCTTGACTAGTGCAAAATGACTACCCAATTGACTGGTGCAAAATGACTATCCAATTGACTAGTGCAAAATGAATATCCAATTGACTTGACAACTACTGACCAACCCCTGCCACTGTCCATTCCCTCGTCTAGTGCATCCAGAAGTGGTTGGCTTCAAGTACTGAGCAGAGGTGCCCAATGTGTCGGCGAGCATGGGAGTATAAAAGTGCGGCGGAAGGAGAAGGGGTCTCAGGAGATGAAGAACGTGCAGAGAGCCCAGATCCCACTACACCTGAACGCGACGAGTCGTGACGGGTTTGGAGGTGCTCAATGTGGTGACGAGCATGGGAGCATATAAGTGCAGCAGACGAAGGAGGAGTCTCAGAAGATGAAGAACGCGTGGAGAGCCCAGCTCCCACTACACCTGAACGCGACGAGTCGTGACGGGTTTGGAGGTGCCCAATGTGTCCACGAGCATGGGAGTATACAAGTGCAGCAGACGAAGGAGGAGTCTCAGAAGATGAAGAACGCGTGGAGAGCCCAGCTCCCACTACACCTGAACGCGACGAGTCGTGACGGGTTTGGAGGTGCTCAATGTGTTGACGAGCATGGGAGTATAAAAGTGCAGCAGACGAAAGAGGGGTCTCAGAAGATGTAGTACGCGTGGAGAGCCCAGATACCTTTACACCTGTACTCGACGTTACAATTGTACTCGACGTGACACCTGTACTTTACGTTACACCTGTACTCGGCAATACACCTGTACTCGATTGGACACCTGTACTCAAGGTTACACCTGTACTTAACGAGTCGTGACCGGCTTGGAACAGTTCAATTCACCTAGGCTAGCTTGGTTTGAGTACATGGCCTATCAGCCTTAAGGCTGCTCACTGTCTGCAGGCAGAGTAAACATGGCTAGTACGAGCACTGCTGCACCACACTCCTGAGTATAGGGTGCAATCACATGGGCCAAGGCTCACCTGTAGGCTAGGTTGCATTGCTTGCTGTTATCCTGTGTACCCTATGGATTGCTAGTCTCCCTTTCCCTAGGCTGGTTTGTATGGATTTATAATGCATTGAAACAGTGCGCAATTTAAAATTGTGAACGGATATATAATGCATTTAAATGGTAGTACCGCACGCAACTTCATGCCAAAATTTAGGTGTTATTTTGGATTATATGAATATTTTCTCTTCAACCCCTGCAACCGTTGCTGGGAAATGGTAGCGGTACATCACCTTGTATATATGTAAGTTGTTACAGTCCAGGGGTAGGCCAAATAGCCTGAAGGACTTGCCCAATCGGTAGCGGTACGTCACCTTGAAACGTTTATTTTATTTTGAAGGCCCGTTGAAGGTGAGAAATATTTCCAATAAGGATCATCCGTTACATTACAGTATGGATTTTAAAACCGAGCAAAACATGAGTTCATCAAAAATAATGTTACAGACTTAGCTTGTACGGTAAATGCAATACATGACATTACATCGAAAGCTGCATTTGTAAGTGCGGCTTTTGCCACACTTGCTATTTTTTATATTTGCTGGCTGAAGCTACGTTACCAGGTCCAACTTCAAGTTCAAGCTGCTTGGCATTATGCGCACGGATTTGGGCATGCACTTTTAGATTCGAGCTGCAAGACCCCCAGGTGTAACATTTGGGAAGGTGAGAACGTTTCGAATCGGGCTCCATGTATTGGCCTGCGCGATTCTGGTATCGGGCTGCACACATCTCCTTACATTTTGGTCATCAGCTTAGAGAATTGCATCATCAATTTTAGCTTCAAGGCTCAAACATTTTAGGGCCCTCTAAGGCCCTCTGGTGATTTATTTTGTTGCAGAAGACGGCGAGCAGCCAAAATGCTGGCTGGGGCCATGCAACCTAGTTCAAGTTCGGGCTCAAAACTTACGCAAATCCACTTACGACGCTAAGACAGTGATGCAAATACTAAACTACACAAACCTTTTCAAGCCAATTGAGGTAGGTCAATCACCCCTGAAGGCTCAAATCGACCTTGGGTACTAGTGAAGTAATAAGGAATGGCATCGCATGGCATGGCATGGGGTCTTGAAAAAAACTGATCCTTGCTGCTTAGAAGCACAATCTTTAAGAAGCTGATGACTAAGTGGATGGCAGTGTTGAAGGGGGATCAAAATTGATATTGATCCTAGGTGGCAAAACGATTTGCATGGGCACTTGTGCATCCGATGGACACTTGTACCCAGATGCTTTCCAGTTGAGGTGGTAGGCCGTTCTCAGCCTGCGTACGACAGGTTCCCTTAATACCACGCCCCACCAGGCGTTATCATTACCCAGATGCACTACAGACCTGGTCTGGGCAGTGGGCAGTTGGGCACATGCCAACACGTACTGGTCAGAGGTGAATCACCGCTTTTTTTCTTAGAAGGTGTGAAAGGTCACCCCAGGAGGTGGGTCTCCCTACACAAACCGGCAGCATCGAGGATGCAGTTCGAATGGCGTTGCCACTCCAACAAAAGAGTAGACGCAATTACGGAGATACCGACCCTTGATCAAACAAACATTCACCACTACCCCTATTGACCACGGCTGACAAGCTGCCTGGTGACCTGCCCGATGCCAACGCCAGAGACTTCGGACTGCCGAAACATTTTGTATCAGGCTGCCCAACGCTCAAGCCAAGCGTCTGAAATCCGTAAACATTTAGAATCGTGCATGCCCGATGCTCAAGCCAAGCATCTGAAATGCGAAAACGTTTCTCACACCTGGACACCCGATGGACTAAACTGGCTCAACACGTTTAGAATCGGGCATGCTTGACAAATCGGGCTTATGCATTAGGCTGCTGGTGATGATGATGCAGATACAAAACTGCTGTTGCTACTGCTGCAAATACACAACAACTGCTGCTACTGCATACACACAACTGCTGTTGCTACTGCTGCAAATATACAACAACTGCTGCTGCTGCTGCAAATACACAACTGCTGCTGCTGCTGATCCTGCCAACTTCCCCTAACTTGTAGGGACTCACAAGTCAAGGGACCCTTGCAAAGTCTTACCCCTGGCTGCGGCTTTCTTTTGGGCCTTCATCACAGCCCTACGCTCTGCTGTTGGCGACTTCTTCTTCACTTCCGATGCCTCAAATGCACGAGATAACGCAGCAGCAGCCAGGACAGCTATGCTCACAAGTCGGGTGACCCTTGTACAGTCTCAGCCCTGGCTGCGGCTTTCTTTGGGGCCTTCATCACAGCCCTACGCTCTGCTGCTGGCGACTTCTTCTTCACTTCGGATGCCTGAAATGTACGAGATAACGCAGCAGCAGCCAGGACAGCTATGCTCACAAGTCGGGTGACCCTTGTACAGTCTCACCACTGGCTGTGGCTTTCTTTTGGGACTTCATCACAGCCCTACGCTCTGCAGCTAGCGATTTCTTCTTCCCTTTGGATGCCTCAAATGCAAGAGATTACGCAGCAGCAGCCAGGACAGCTATGCTCACAAGTCGGGTGACCCTTGTACAGTCTCACCCCTGGCTGTGGCTTTCTTTTGGGCCTTCATCACAGCCCTACGCTCTGCAGCTGGCGACTTCTTCTTTCCTTTGGATGCCTCAAATGCACCTGATGACGCAGCAGCAGCTAGGTCGGCTAAGCTAGTCCCAACACTCTTGGGCGAGGACGCGGTGTTCTGGAAGGTTGCCGAGCTTAGAAAGCTGGGCCTAGGGACGTGAGCCTCTGTCGGGTCTGTGTTGGCCATGGCATCCTCAATGCATTCACGCAAGAAGGCGGTGCGCCTGACAGCTGAGGGCAGTTCGTCCCACTCCTGGGGATTAGGGTGGTGGTGAAGGTGGTGGTGGTAAAGGTGGTAGAGGTGGTGGTGGTGGTGGAGGGGGTGGGGGTGGTGGTGGTGGAAGTGGTGGTGAAGGTGGTGGGGGTGGTGGTGGAAGTGGTGGAGGTGGTGATGGTGGAGGTGGTGGTGGTGGTGAGGGTGGTGGTGGTGGTGGTGGTGGGGTGGAGGTGGTGATGGAGGTGGATGGTGGGTGGAGTGGTGAATGTGGTGGTGGAGGTTAAGGTGGTGGTGGGTGGTGAAGTTGGTGGTGTGGTGTGAATGTGTGGGTTTTGGAGGTGGTGTTGGTGTGTGGTGTCCAAGGTGGTGTTGGAGTGGGGTCCCCCCTAGACTAGCACATGTCCTGACAGCATGTGCAGAAGCATGTGTGCTGATCCGCTTCCCCTGAAATATTGGACTATTGGTGGTGGTGGTTTTGGGTTGGTGGTGGATGGGGGGGTGGGTGTGGGTGGGTAGAGGGATGGAGGGGGGTGGTGTGGTAGTGGTGGTGGTAGAGGGTGTGGTGGTTGTGTGGTGTGTTGATTTGTGGTGTTGGATGGGGGGGAGGGGGGTGGGGGGTTGGGGGTGTGGGGGGGGGGGGTGGTGGGGGGTGGGGGGGGGGGGGGTGGGGTGGGGGGGGGGGGGGGGGGGGGGGTTTTTTTTCTCTTCTTTTCGTGTTTTATTTTGTTTCTTGTTTGTTTTTGGTCGCTGGGGTGGGGGTAGGGTGTGGTAGAGGGGGTGGTGGTGGTGGTGGTGGAGTTGGTGGTGGAGGGGGTGGTGGTGGTGGTGGTAGAGGGAGTGGAGGGGGTGGTGGTGGCAGTGGTGGTGGTGGTAGAGGGGGTGGTGGTGGTGGTGGTGGAGGGGGTTATGACTACTTCAGCTGTTAATGGAGTGTTGTTACTAATGGTGGTGGTTGGGTGGTGGTGGTGGGTATGTAGGGACCGGCATATCAAATGATGTCGACAAAAGGCGAGTATGATATCATATGATATCATACAAAACGCATCAAATGAAATTGTATATAAATGGCAAATTAAGCCTAGTCAGACTGCCGGACTCACCTGATATCATATGATGACATGACATCATATGATATCATAATGCCGTTCCCTAATGATTAGCAGGATGCGCATCAAATTCAAGTACATGTCCTATGTGCTTCAACACCTGCTTAGCAGGATGAACATAAAACTCAAATTCAAATTCAATAACAGGTCTTATGTTCTTCAACACCTGCTTAAAAGGATGAACATCAAACTCAAATTCAAATTCAAATTCAATTACATGTCATATGTGCTTCAACACCTGCTTAGCAGGATGAGCATCAAACTCAAATTCAAATTCAAATTCAATTACATGTCATATTTGCTTGAACACCTGCTTAGCAGGATGAGCATCAAACTCAAATTCAAATTCAAATTCAAATTCAATTACATGTCATATGTGCTTCAACACCTGCTTAGCAGGATGAGCATCAAACTCAAATTCAAATTCAAATTCAATTACATGTCATATTCACTTCAACACCTGCTTAGCAGGATGAGCATCAAACTCAAATTCAAATTCAAATTCAAATTCAATTACATGTCATATGTGCTTCAACACCTGCTTAGCAGGATGAGCATCAAACTCAAATTCAAATTCAAATTCAATTGCATGTCATATGTGCTTCAACACCTGCTTAGCAGGATGAGCATCAAACTCAAAATATGCTTTCTTTGGTTGTTGACATTCGGTTGCTTTAATCATTTCTAGTAAATCAAGTTCTCATGATTTAAGTTGTAGGCTGGATAGCAAGTCAGGGAAGCTACCTAGAAGCTGCTGCTCACAGCTGAAAAGAAAAACACGGATGGGCAAGACCCTTGAAGCCTATCTGGATTACATTACATTACATGTTAAAGTCTACTTGACACCGCAAGGGTGTATGAGACTCTGTGCTTTAAACAAAAAGAAAAAGCACCCACAAAGCAAAAGAAACCATTACATCACGGGTGTTTCGAGGACAAACAACACATTCATTCTCACATTTTGAGCAAAATATGCTTGACCCAATCTCCTCATACAATCGTTGACAAACAGAGGCAACTTATAACGGCCTTCCAGGCAGGGATTATGATTCTGCTAAATATAGCGATCGCTAGTTTTGACCCCGTCTTGGCGAAATTGTCGCTATAAAAATGTAAAACAAAAGCTTTGTTTTGCACTAAAAATCTGTAAAAATCTATTAAAAGCTTTAAAAACGCTGTCCCTGGAGGAGGCCTAACACCATGAAGCTAGAAGAAAAAAACTTTCCAATTTGAAAAAACATTCCTGCTCCCGAGACTGTAGCACCTTCCACACACTGACCTCAAACGCAATGCTGATCACTTCCAGCCCATAATATCTGGATAAGCACCAATGAAACGTTATACACGATATCATCAGCACCATTCACACGACTGACCTCAAACGCAATGCTGATCACTTGTCAGCCCATGGTATCTGGATATACACAAATGAACTCTTATATATGCTACCGTTAGCACCATTCACACGACTGACCTCAAACGCAATGCTGATCACTTGCCAGCCCGTGATATCTGGATCAACACCAATGAAACGTAATACATGATATCATCAGCACCATTCACACGACTGACCTCAAACGCAATGCTGATCACTTGTCAACCCATGGTATCTGGATATACACAAATGAACTCTTAAATATGCTATCGTTAGCACCATTCACATGACTGACCTCAAATGTAACGTTGATCACTTGCCATCCCATGAGCTCCAGCAGGCGACGCTTCATGTTCGTGGCTCCAAGTACATGCGACGAATCGTTACGTGCCAAATGGGTGGGCCCATCGGCCTCGATAGCAATCCTCAAGGCTGGGATGGCGATATCTATTGCGTAGCCTGTTGCGAAACACAGTGATGGGAGCAGGTTGTTAGGCGTTCGGGGTTCAGTCAAATAAATAAAGAAATAAAGAAAGAAATACATAAATGAATGAATGAATGAATGAATGAATGAATGAATGAATGAATGAATGAATTAATGAATGAATGAATGAATACATATGATAAATAAATAAATAAATAGTACGCCTTATTACGAGGTGTGAGGTTAAGAGGGCCAGCCCGTTTGCTTGCTCTGGGGCCAACCACCTTCGGAGTTCAATTCATCAGTTTTTTTCAGTTTAGCCCTCCTGATATCATCATATGTTGTTACAGTACAGGGGTAGGCCAAATAGACTGAAGGGACTTGCCCAGCCCTGACAGGAGAACTTTAGATATGAGAACCGAAGATACTAGAAAAAGCCTTCTTAGCTATCTATTTCTGCTTTGATTGGTAAAATCAGGTCAAAAACAGGTCAACACTGGTCAAAAGAGGTCAAAAACAGGTCAGATCAAGTCAAAGACTGGTCAAAGCAGGTCAAAACAACAAGGTCAGGCTTACATGAGTGCATCCCAAACATTGGAGACAATTCCCCCCCCCCCCCCCCCCCCTTCTCGTCTATGGGTCATTCTTATATCTATCTTGTCTATCTGGCTACGTCCAAATGCCTGTCATTGCCACTGTTTTTGTGTGTGCGATGCATGGCAAATTGAGCGACTCAGTGCGACGCACAGCCCGGGGGTGTTGCCCACTTCCCCACCTGCCCACATCTATCACCTGCCCCCCCCCCCCCCCCCCCCCCCAATTCGGTAATGCCATTGTCCTGCAAATAATGTATGCGTGGGTAGGTACTGTTCTCTTGATTTGTTCGATGCACGCTGCAAATGGCAGAGACACTGCTAATTTGAGGGGTCTTTGGCACCCTTTCTGCACCCCTACGGCTATAGCAGAAACAGTAGCAGGTGGTGGAGCTTACCTGCTGTTATATTTCCTACACAAACAAGATAGCCCCCATAACATAGCAATGTACTAGGTTTATTCCCTTGTATCTTTACCTTCCTCTGCCTGAAATAAGTTGGGTACGCGGAAGAAAGAAAATTGAAACATATAAAACGTATAAGAGGAGCCCTGCGAGAACGCAGCAATGTACTAGGTTTATTCCCTTGTTTCTTTCCTCTGCCTGGAATAAGTTACAAGGAAGAAAGAAATTTGAAAAATCGTAAAATCGTAAAATCTTAGGAGAGAGCCCCGTGATAGCAATCTATAATTACATACTAGCCTACACAAACAAGATGGGCCCTACAATACCTACCTTACGGGAAGATAACCATGATCACCAACAAGATGGGCCCTACAATACCTACCTGACGGGAAGATAACCATGATCACCAACAAGATGGGCCCTACAATACCTACCTGACGGGAAGATAACCATGATCACCAACAAGATGGGCCCTACAATACCTACCTGACGGGAAGATAACCATGATCACCAACAAGATGGGCCCTACAATACCTACCTGACGGGAAGATAACCATGATCACCAACAAGATGGGCCTACAATACCTACCTGACGGGAAGGAATAACCATGATCACCAACAGATGGGCCCTACAATACCTACCTGACGGGAAGATAACCATGATCACCAACAAGATGGGCCCTACAATACCTACCTGACGGGAAGATAACCATGATCACCAACAAGATGGGCCCTACAATACCTACCTGACGGAAGAGAACCATGATCACCAACAAAGATGGGCCCTTACAATAACCTATGACGGAAGATAACCATGATGACCAACAGAGGGCCCTTACAAACCTACCTGACGGGAAGATAACCATGATCACCAACAAGATGGGCCCTACAATACCTACCACGGGAAGATAACCATGATCACCAACAAGATGGGCCCTACAATACCTACCTGACGGGAAGATAACCATGATCACCAACAAGATGGGCCCTACAATACTCTAATGACGGGAAGATAACATGATCACCACTAAGATGGGCCCATACAATACCTACATGACGGGAAGATAACACCATGTTCACCAACAGATGGGCCCTCAATAACCTACCCTGAAGGAAGATAACCATGTCCACCAACAAAGATGGGCCCACAATAATACTACCTGACGGAAGAGAAACATGATCACCAACAAGATGGGCCCTACAATACCTACCTGACGGGAAGATAACCATGATCACCAACAAGATGGGCCCTACAATACCTACCTGACGGGAAGATACCCATGATCACCCAAAAGATGGGCCCTACCAATCCTACCTGACGGGAAGATAACCATGATCACCAACCAAGATGGGCCCTACAATACTACCTGACGGGAAGATACCATGGATAACACCAACAAGATGGGTGGGCCCCTACAATACCTACCTGACGGGAAAGTATACCATGATCACCAACAAGATGGGCCCGACAATACATACCGGACGGGAAGATACCATGATCACCAACAAGATGGGCCCTACAATACCTACCTGACGGGAAATAAACCATGATCACCAACAAGAATGGGCCCTACAAGACCTCACCGACGGCGAAGATAACCATGATCACCAACAAGATGGGCCCTACAATACCTACCTGACGGGAAGATTAACCATGATCACCACAAGATGGGCCCTACAATACCTACTGACGGGAAGATAACCATGAATCACCAACAAGATGGGCCCTACACTACCTACCTGACGGGAAGATAACCATGATCACCAACAAGATGGGCCCTACAATACCTACCTGACGGGAAGATAACCATGATCACCAACAAGATGGGCCCTACAATACCTACCTGACGGAAGATAACCATGATCACCAACAAGATGGGCCCTACAATACCTACCTGACGGGAAGATAACCATGATCACCAACAAGATGGGCCCTACAATACCTACCTGACGGGAAGATAACCATGATCACCAACAGATGGGCCCTACAATACCTACCTGACGGGAAGATAACCATGATCACCAACAAGATGGGCCCTACAATACCTACCTGACGGGAAGATAACCATGATCACCAACAAGATGGGCCCTACAATACCTACCTGACGGGAAGATAACCATGATCACCAACAAGATGGGCCCTACAATACCCTAGACAGTGAAGATAACCATGATCACCAACAAGATGGGCCCTAATAACCTGACTGGAAGATAACCATGATCACCAACAAGATGGGCCCTACAATACCTACCTGACGGGAAGATAACCATGATCACCAACAAGATGGGCCCTACAATACCTACCTGACGGGAAGATAACCATGATCACCAACAAGATGGGCCCTACAATACCTACCTGACGGGAAGATAACCATGATCACCAACAAGATGGGCCCTACAATACCTACTGACGGGAAGATAACCATGATCACCAACAAGATGGGCCCTACAATACCTACCTGACGGGAAGATAACCATGATCACCAACAAGATGGGCCCTACAATCCCTACCTGACGGGAAAGATAAACATGATCACCAACAAGATGGGCCCTACAATACCTACTGACGGGAAGATAACCATGATCACCAACAAGATGGGCCTACAATACCTACCTGACGGGAAAGATAACCATGATCACCAACAAGATGGGGCCCTACAATACCTACCTGACGGGAAGATAACCATGATCACCACAAGATGGGCCCTACAATACCTACCTGACGGGAAGGAAGATAACCATGATCACCAACAAGATGGGCCCTACAATACCTACCTGACGGGAAGATAACCATGATCACCAAACAAGATGGGCCCTACAATACCTACCTGACGGGAAGATAACCATGATCACCAACAAGATGGGCCCTACAATACCTACCTGACGGGAAGATAACCATGATCACCAACAGATGGGCCCTACAATACCACCTGAAGGAAGATAACCATGATCACCAACAAGAGGGGGGGGTTGGGCCAGTACAATACCTACCTGACGGGAAGATAACCATGATCACCAACAAGATGGGCCCTCCTACAAATACATACCGAGGGAAGATAACCATGATCACCAACAAGATGGGGACCTTACAATACCTACTGCCGGGAAGAAACCAAGAATCACCACAAGATGGGCCCTACAATACCACCTGACGGGGAAGAGAAAATGATCATCCAAAAGATGGGCCCTACCTAGACTACCTGACGGGAAGATAACCATGATCACTCCACAAGAGGGGCCCTGGACAATACCTACTGACGGGAAGATAACCATGATACCAACAGAGGCCAATACAAATTACCTTACTGACGGGAAGATAAAATCCATGATCACCCAACAAGATGGGGGCCCTACAATACCGTACCTGACGGGAGAAGATAACAATGATCACCAACAAGAGAGCCCTATAATACCTAATCTACGAGAAGATAACCATGGTCACCGACAAGATGGGCCCTACAATACCTACCTGACGGGAAGATAACCATGATCACCAACAAGATGGGCCCCACACATGTGCAAGGGTGTGGGCTCATGTCAAACACCAGCACTGGTTCCTTTCTCATGTCTTCATAGAGCTATAGCCTGGGTATAGCCCCTCCCAGCAGTCTAAAAAAATAGAAAAAAAGAATGCCTGGAGGGGCGTGGTATTAAGGGGTCCCTCCCGTACGCGGCAGCTGGGGAAAGTCACCATGCGAGCCCAATCATGAAACAAGAAAAAAAATGAGCTGGGGGAAGTCACCATGCGAGCCCATATATGATACAAGAAAAAAATCAGCTGGGGGAGTAACCATACAGCAATCTAAAACTGTCTCAATCATTGCAGGTTGGGCACGTGCATTTACGTAGACGACACGAATTTCCAGGAAACCCAGTTCAAGCATAGCTATTCACATAATGGACGTTTTTGGGCGGAGCCCCCTCTTCAAAATCATTGCAGGTTGGGCAAGTACATTGGGCCTTATCGGCTACCCCCTGGACTGCAACTTACACACGCACACACACACACACACAAACGCACACAAGTATTCATGCTAGAACACGCGGTAGTCCGAGGTCAGGCGCAGTGGCGGTGTGCGAAAGCCAGAATCACAGTAACCATTCCCCAGTGTAAGCAAACGGGAAGGGTCCTTCAGCGTCAATTTTCAATTCGCATGCTGGAACCCACCACATGTGCCCACCACACGTGCCCAATTTGCATGCTAGAACCCACCACACGTGCCCAATTTGCATGCTAGAACCCACCACATGTGTTGTCTTCTAGTAGGTGCATGATCCCCATGTCGGCTAGGCAACTGGCAATCTGTTTCTGGTAGTTACTGTGCACTTTCTGACGCAGCGCAGACGTCTGGCGCAAAAAGCAGTCACGTGCTGCTGCAAGGAGCGGTGGTGGAGGGGTCTTCCCTTCCCAGGCACCTGGCATACAAAACGTTGGGTGGGTGGGGTTGGGGTGGGATAGGGGTGGGGTAGGGGTGGGTGGGGGTGGGTGAGGGTGAGGATGAGGGGGTAGGTGTGGGTGGGTAGGTGTGGGTGGGGTAGGTGTGGGTGGGTGGGTGAGGGTGAGGGTGAGGGTGGGGCTGGGGTAGGGGTGAGGGTAGGGGTGGCTGAGGTTGAGGTTGAGGGTGGGGGTGGCGATACGTCTGGCACAAAAAGCTATCACACACTGCTGCAAGGAGCGGTGGTGGAGGGGTCTTTCCTTCCCAGGCACCTGACATACAAAAAGGATGGGGATATGAGTAGGGAACGGAAACATGATATCATATGATGCTGGCAGACTGACTAGCCTAAAGTTACCATTTATATACACTATCATTTGATTTAATTTGTATGATATCATATGATATCATACTCGCCTTTGGTCAACATCATATGATATGCCGGTCCCTAGATATGAGGGATGCGAAGATGAGGATGAGGATAAGGATGAGGATGAGGATGAGGATACTATCCATCAATTTTGGGAGGGGAGTACTTTCACTGTGTTTCTTCTCTGTTCTGAGCAGCAGCTTCTGGAAAGCTCCCGTGGCCGGCTATTTAGCATGACTTAGTGCACCTGGAAGCTGAAATTATCACGCACTGCTGGAAGGATTGGTGCAGGAGCCATATTTCCCACACCGTAGTGTGAGAAATGACGTATTCTGAGGACCGACACGGATACCACAGCCGCAACACAAATTTTCAAATACTAAACCCCAAGGTGAAACCGGAAGTACCGTGAACCGCACATCATTCCGCCGTACAGAGTCCTGCCGGTATTTAATCCTAGCGCTTCCAGAATGTAGCACCATTTTGCTTAACTTTCTGTAAGCGCTCGGCTGAGTGCCAAATTTATCGTCCCCACCACCTTCCCTCTGTCTCCACAAGAGTTCCCCATCTTCAGAAGCTACCAGAGCCTCCCAGGGGAAGTGACTCTGTTATTATTTGACAGTAGCGACTCTGTTGGTAGTAGCCCAAAGACAGACCTGTCAGCTACAAGCTAAGTAGACGGTGCAGTATACTTATTGTAAGGTACTGCAGCAAGTACAAGTGCAGTCTGAGGAAGGATCCAGCTCCCCACTTGGGAACAAGGAACACCTCCAAAGAACAAGCACTTAGGGAAAGCTCAGACCCTAAAATAGTTACTGCACACCTACCGAAAGGGGCCCCATTTGAAGATGCGCTGGGCCTCTATTGCAGTGTCGTTATGCCCAGCAAGCAGGCCCCTTAACTTGTACAAACTCAAGTATGACAGTGATGAAGCCTGCTAACGCTGATTTTCCTAAGTCCCTTGGGGCTATTGGGCTTGCCCAAATTTAAATATGTATTAAGGAAAATGTAAAGCGGCCAGTAAGGTATCTGAGTCAAGTCATCTGAATGGAAGGATTTTGGAAGAGAGACTCTCCATGCCTCATTCAGATTGTTCCAAGACTTTGTACATGGTTAGATATAATTTAAACAAAGCTGTAGCCAAGAGGACAAGGGTAGAAATCGAGATTGGAGTTGCGACGCCGTTTTTTGTGGTCTTGGTGTTGGTGTTGGCGGTGGCGGTGGCGGTGGTGGTGGTGGTGGTGGTGGAAGGTGGTGGTGGTGGTGGAAGGTGGTGGTGGTGGTGGAAGGTGCTGGTGGTGGTGGAAGGTGCTGGTGGTGGTGGAAGGTGGTGGTGGTGGTGGAAGGTGATGGTGGTGGTGGTGGTGGTGGAAGGTGGTGGTAGGTCAGGATCATGATGGTCAGGAGGATCAGGTTGAGGGCCTGGGGTGTGAGGAGAGGGGTGGTGGTGGTGGTACACCCCAGGTGCAGGAAGGCAGGAGTCTTGGTGCAGGAGGTGCAGGATTCTCCCCATCCCGGACACCTGACAAGAACCAATGATGGGGATATGAGCACTGCCTTTTTTCTTTCGTGCGAAGCGTTGCAAATTGAGACCCCAATGCGACCCCATTGCGACGTGCTGCCCCCTAATCCCCGCGGAGTGCGAAGCGCGGAGCTGGGGGGTGGGGGGGCAGTTTTGAATAGTTGGGCCAGACCCATGCATCGACGGAATGGCGACACGTTGCTCGCAAAATGACAGGGGATACAAGAGATGCAGCTAGGTTCACAATTGCCGACCTGCTGCCTAGAAAGAGGCCGAGAACTTTCCTCCGTGTGGTCGCATGGTCGTCCAAGCTCAGGCGCAGTAGCGGTCTGCGAAAGCAAAACCCACAGTAATCATTCACCAGTGCAAGTGAACGGAGGGGTTCCATCAACCTCACGCCCCGAGGCAAGGTGTAATGATGTTCAAATTTCAATATGAGAGGCGTATTTTTGTCAGCGTCAGCATCACATTTACGCCTGAGCCTCTTAAGGAGGATGAAGTTAAGAGGTCAGCCTGTTCACTTCACCCCACCCCACCCCACCCCACCCCACCCCACCAACTCACCCACCCACCATGCTCTACCCATCCCACTTCACCCCACCCCACCCCACCAACTCACCCACCCACCATGCTCTACCCATCCCACTTCACCCCACCCCAACCCCACCAACTCACCCACCCACCATGCTCTACCCATCCCACTTCACCCCACCCCACCCCACCAACTCACCCACCCACCATGCTCTACCCATCCCACTTCACCCCACCCCACCCCACCAACTCACCCACCCACCATGCTCTACCCATCCCACTTCACCCCACCCCACCCCACCAACTCACCCACCCACCATGCTCTACCCATCCCACTTCACCCCACCCCACCCAACCAACTCACCCACCCACCATGCTCTACCCATCCCACTGCACCCCACCCCACCCCACCAACTCACCCACCCACCATGCTTTACCCATCCCACTTCACCCCACCGCACCCCACCAACTCACCCACCCACCATGCTTTACCCATCCCACTTCACCCCACCAACTCACCAACCCACCACACTCTACCCATCCTACTTCACCCCACCAACTCACCCAACCACCATGCCCTACCCATCCCACTTCACCCCACCAACTCACCAACCCACCACACTCTACCCATCCTACTTCACCCCACCTGTCCACCACCACCCAACCAGTCAGCGACACACACAAACACAAGTTAGGTCCCCTCTTAATAAAGGAGCGCTTCGTGCTCTAGAGACGGTGCTACCGCACAGTCCCAGAATGAGGCTTGGGTCGCCACTTGTGGCTACCTAAATGGCCTCCAGAATTATGGAAAAAGACACTGGTTAGGTGCGGTGAACACTATAAATAAATAAATAAATAAATAAATAAATAAATAAATAAATACATAAATAAATACTTGAATACACGAATAAATAAATAAATGCATAAATAAATAAATACATAAATAAATGAATACATGAATAAATAGTACGAGGCGCCAGGTTGAGGGGGCCAACCTGTTTGCTTGCACTGGGACCAACCACCAGTAACCACTAGCTTTTTATGATGTCCATGCTGCTTGTTGAAGGACCCCGCAGGGGAAGCTAGCCCAGGGCTGGGGGTTTTGGGGTTTAGGAGTTAGGGGGTTTAGGGTTGAAGGGGTTTAGGGTTTAGGGGTAACCGATTACCCCAGGCTGGCAAACCCTGGGCTAGCTTCCCGCTACCTGAAGGACCCCCCCCCCCCCCCCCAGATGCATGGCGCGGCCTTGTCTTGGGTAAACAATTGCCTCCCTATGACATTGTAATGTCATGTCATGTCATGTAATGCTCACCTTGGCTTGAAGATGAAGCAGATGCCAGATCCTCATCATCCCCAGACTCAAGTGAGATCGCCATGTAGGCCTGCCACATTTGGTTTAGGGCAGCCTCCTTCAGCGATACCTTCCCGTTGGCGTCTATTGCGCCCTCCCCCCTTGCCATGATCTCCGCCCACACACTGAGCATCAGCTCGCTGTTGGTCTGCTCCAGGGCAGCGAGAGACCAAGCCACACTACACAGCTGTGCCAGGTTGAAGCTATGTATGTCGCCTCGCTTCCCACCCTGGACCTCGTACGACCAATCTAGTTGGGCGGTGAAGATGAGGCGCTGGCAGTTGTAACCTAAGCTGGCAAAAGCCCAAAGGATGCGGGAGCTGTCGCCTGGACTTATGCCCTGCAAGCCTCCAATCTGAAGATGGGATGGGGTTGGGGTTGGGGATGGGGTTGGGGTTGGGGTTGGGGTGGGGGTTGCGGTTGGGGTGGGGCTGGGGGTTGGGGTGGGAGTGGGGAGTGGGCGGTGAAGTGGAGGTTGGTCTGCTCCAGGGCGGCGAGAGACCAAGACACACTACAGAGCTGGGCAAGGTTGAAGCTACGTATGTCGCCTCGCTTCCCTCCCTGGACCTGGTACGACCGATCTAGTTGGGCAGTGAAGAGGAGGCGCTGGCAATTGTAACCTCAGCTGTCAAAAGCCCAAAGGATGCGGGAGCTGTCGCCCGGACTTATGCCCTGCAAGCCTCCAATCTGAAGATGGGATGGGGATGGGGTTGGGGTTGGGGTTGGGGTTGGGGTGGGGGTTGGGAGTGGGGAGTGAACAGTGAAGTGGAGGCGCTGCCAGTTGGAACCGAAGCTAGCAAAGGATGCGAGAGCTGTCGCCCTGACTACTGCCCTGCAAGCCTCCAATCTGAAGATGGGACGGGGGGATGGGTGAAATGTCGGCAGGTTGGGGTTGGGGAGTGGGGAGTGAGCAGTGAAGTGGAGGCGCTGGCGATTGGAACCTAAGCTAGCAAAGGATGCGGGAGCTGTCGCCCGGACTAATGCCCTGCAAGCCTCCAATCTGAAGATGGGACGGGGATGGGGTTGGGGTTAGGTTGGGTTGGGGGTTGGGGGTTTGGTTTGGTTGGGTTGGGTTGGGTTGGGTTGGGTTGGGTTGGGTTGGGTTGGGGGCAGGTTGGGGTTGGGTTGGGGAGTAGGGTGCGAGCAGTGAAGAGGAGGCGCTGGCAGTTGTAGCCAAAGCTGGCAGAGGCCCAAAGGATACAGGAGATGTTGTGGGACTTATGCCCTGCAAGCCTCCAATCTGAAGATGGGACGGGGTTGAGGTTGGGGTGGGTTGGGGTTGGGGGGTGGGGTTGGGAAGTGGGGAGTGGGCCGTGAAGAGGAGACCTGGCAGTTGTGACCTAAGCTGGCAAAGGCCCAACGGATGAGGGAGCTGTCGCCCGGACTAACGCCCTGCAAGCCTCCAATCTGAAGATGAAGGTATGGGTGGGGCAAGTTTTTTTTTTTTTTTTTAATTGGTCGGGTCTGGTGTGGTCTGGTTGGTTTGGGGTGAGGAAGTAGGGTAGGATGGTGGAGTGGATAAGAGAAGAAGACTGCTGCATTTGATAGTTTTTACATATTTTACTTTTTTATGTATCAACGTACCTCTTCAGCTCTAATTTATTTGGGACGTTTGTAGTTTTATGACCATGCCAAGGAAGCAAAATAGGCATGCAGAATATAAGTAGAAAGCAGAATAGGCTTGCAGAATATAAGTAGAAAGCAGAATAGGCATGCAGAATATAAATAGGAAGCAAAATAGGCTATTCAGAACCCACCTGAAAGCTATGTATAGTGTTTCATGTTTCGACGACGCGTCGCCATTCCGTCGCCATTCCGTCGACTGCGACAACCCCCGGACCCTCCGATATCGGGAAGCGCTGCCTCCCGACCACCCCAGGCTCCTTGCTTCGCGCTCCGCCATGCCATGGCTACGAAACTTTCCTGAAATCAGGGATGAGTAGCCCAGGTAGCTACTCAACCTGGGCTACAGAAATCTGAAATAAAAAACACTGGCTATGTAGCAGTACATCCATCTCTAAGGCTGAGGCCCACCTTGACGATGCAGGCCTCAATATCATGCAACCAGCCCAGTTTCAGCACCAGTCCAGTAGCGAGCGTTAGAGACAGACCACAGCAGGACCATGTCGACACAACAATACCATCACACCCCCAAAATGGAAACAGTACTACGGCCCACCTTGATTATGCAGGACTCAATATCAGGCAGCCGGTCAGTCCAGTGGCGGGCGTTAGCTAAAGCCCACAGCAGGTTACACGCCTCATCACCCGATAGCCGCGATGCGCCCAGTTTCAGAACCGCCATCAGAATCTTCATCTCCGCTTCGAAGTAGGCAGGCCCTCCGAGACTTGACATCGCCCACAACACATTCAAAATGGCCTTTTGTTTTGGAGGCAGCTGGCTTTGGGTCTTCTTCCTCTTGCTATTGTTAGACCATTTGTCCTGCAAGTAGGAACCATTACAAATTGCCTTTTGTTTTGGAGGTAGCTGGCTTTTGGTCTTCTTCCTCCTGCTTTTGTTAGTCCATTCTTCCTACAAGTAGGGACCGGCATATCGTATGATGTAGACCAAATACAAGTATGATATCATACAAATGCATAACATGATATTGTATATGAATGGTATCTTTAGCCTAGTCAGACTGCCGGCATCATATGATGTAGACCAAAGACAAGAATGATATCATATAATATCATATGATGTAGACCAAAGGCAAGTATGATGTCATATGATATCATATGATATCATACTAACTGCATCATACGATATTGTATATGAACGGTAACTTTAGCCTAGTCAGACTACCAGCATCATATGATATCATATTTCCGTTCCCTACCTGCAAGGGGTCCTTGCTGTCCACCCCGAGCATCAAACTCAAATTCAAATTCAATGTTCAATGCCGTTCCCTACTTGCAAGGGGTCCTCCTTGCTGTCCACCCCGAGCATCAAACTCAAATCCAAATTCAAATTCAATGTTCAATGCCGTTCCCTACCTGCAAGGGGTCCTCCTTGCTGTCTACCCCGAGCATCAAACTCAAATTTGAATTCAAATTCAAATTCAATGTTCAATGCTGTTCCCTACCTGCAAGGGGTCCTCCTTGCTGTCCACCCCGAGCATCAAACTCAAATTTGAATTCAAATTCAAATTCAATGTTCAATGCTGTTCCCTACCTGCAAGGGGTCCTCCTTGCTGTCTACCCCGAGCATCAAACTCAAATTTGAATTCAAATTCAAATTCAAATTCAATGTTCAATGCTGTTCCCTACCTGCAAGGGGTCCTCCTCCCTGCCTACCCCGAGCATCAAACTCAAACTCAAACTCAAATTCAAATTCAATGTTCATCGCTGTTCCATACCTGCAAGGGGTCCTCGCTGTCCACCCCGAGCCAGAAGGCCTTGGCCGCTTTGAACACCGCCGAAGAGGCTGAGGGGTCAGCGTCAGGGGACAGTCTAGGTGGGGTGAGAAGCAAGCACTCAGCCAAACCCGTGATGCGTACATCCCTGCATAGCCAGGGGGGGGAAGTTAGCAGGGTACTACAAAGCGCGCGCAGCAGCGCGATTTCCGCACGCTTTTTTAGCTCCACTGCGCGTTTTGCAGAGATTTTTCAACCCCCTGTGGACGCAGCGCGCAGTTTTGGCACTTTTTGCACTACAAAGCGCTGACCAATTTAATATTTGTGCGCTTCAAGCGCTGACCAATTTGACAAAATGTAGTACCCTGGAAGTAAGCCACCACTAAAGTTAGTCTTCACTTCCGTTAGCCTCCGGTTAAGTAAGCCTCCACTTAAGTTAGCCTCCACTTGAGTTAGCCTCCACTTAAGTTTAGGGGGTTTAGGGGGTTTATGCTTTAGTGGTTCAGGTTTTGATTCAAAGGTTTAGGGTTTAGGTGGATTTAGGGTTCAGGGTCTAGGTGGGTCCAGGGTTAACTTAAGTTGAGGCTAACTTAAGTGGAGACTAACGTCAGCATACCTGCATAGCCACGCCTTGGAACGTGTGGTCACCCCCTCCCGCAAGGCTGCGTCAGCCACGGCCTTCATAATGATGCAAACGTCTAGGGGGCTGGGGGCACCAGGCACCTTTGTACCTGCAGTCATCATGTTAGGGTGTGGGTGAGGGTGTGAGGGTGTGTGGGGGGGGGGATGGGGGGGCGTGTGTGTGTGTGTGGGGGGGGGGGGGGGGGGGGGGGGCAGGCACCTTTGTACCTGCAGTCATCATCTTAAGGGTGGGTGGGGGTGGGTGGGGGTGGGGGTGGGTGCATGGGTGCAGTTGTGGGTTTGGGTGTGGGTATTGGTATGGATGTGTGGGTGTGGGTGTGGGTGGTGAGTTCGGGTGTGGGTGCGGTGAGGTGGGGGTATGGTGTGTGGGTGTGTGTGGGGGGTGATATGCAAGATGTGTTGTCTACTTGGAGCGCCTCTTCTCTGTTTTGGAAGGTCCTGATTTGCTCATTTGTTGTCAACCTAGGAACCTTTCTTCATATTTTGGGTGGTGGTGATGTTGTTCTTTATAATGGAAGCATTCTTTATGTTTTGGAAGGTGGTGATGTTGAAGGTTACTAAGGAATCTTACTTCATGTTTTGGAAGGTGGTGATGTTGAAGGTAACTAAGGAATCTTACTTCATGTTTTGGAAGATGGTGATGTTGAAGGTTACTAAGGAATCTTACTTCATGTTTTGGAAGGTGGTGATGTTGAAGGTTGCTAAGGAATCTTACTTCATGTTTTGGAAGGTGGTGATGTTGAAGGTTACTAAGGAATCTTACTTCATGTTTTGGAAGGTGGTGATGTTGAAGGTTGCTAAGGAATCTTACTTCATGTTTTGGAAGTGGTGATTGTGAAGGTGTAGAATTCTACTTCGATTTGTTTGGAAGGTGGTGATGTTGAAGGTTGCTAAGGAATCTTACTTCATTTGTTTTGGGAAGGTGGTGATTGTGGAAGGTGACCAAGGAATCTTACTTAAGTTTGGAGGTGGTGATGTTGAGGTTGTGCTAAGGAATCTTACTTCATGTTTTGGAAGGTGCTGATGTTGAAGGTTACTAAGGAATCTTACTTCATGTTTTGGAAGGTGGTGATGTGAAGGGTTGCTAGGAATTTCCTTCCTGTTTTGGAAGGTGGGTGGTGATGTGAAGGTACTAAGGAATCTTACTTAAGTTTTGGAAGGTGGTTATGTTGAAGGTTACTAAGGAATCTTACTTAGGTTTCGGAAGGTGGTGATTGTGAAGGTAATACGATCGTACTTCATGGTTTTGGGTGGTGGTGATTGTTGAGGTTACTAAGGAACTTACGTCATGTTGGACGTTGGTGATGTTGAAGGTAACTAAGGAATCTTACTTCATGTTTTGGAAGGTGGTGATGTTGAAGGTTACTAAGGAATCTACTCATGTTTTGGAGGTGGGTATGTTGAAGGTTAAGAAGATATCTACTTATGTTTTGGAAGGTGGTGATGTTGAAGGTTACTAAGGAATCTTACTTCATGTTTTGGAAGGTGGTGATGTTGAAGGTTACTAAGGAATCTTACTTCATGTTTTGGAAGGTGGTGATGTTGAAGGTTACTAAGGAATCTTACTTCATGTTTTGGAAGGTGGTGATGTTGAAGGTTACTAAGGAATCTTACTTCATGTTTTGGAAGGTGGTTATGTTGAAGGTTACTAAGGAATCTTACTTCATGTTTTGGAAGGTGGTGATGTTATTGCTTTCTCACGAATCTTTATTTGTGTTTTGAAAGGTGGTGATGTTGAAGCTTACTTAGGAATCTTTCTTAATGTTTAGGAAAGTGGTGATGCTGTTGTTTACTAAGGAATCTTTCTTTATGTTTTGGAAGGTCGTGATATTGTTTACTAAGCAAGCTTTCCTTATGTTTTTGAAGGCCGAGATTTTTGACTACCTCCTGATCCATTTTCTGTTTGGAAGACCGTGATTTTTTGCGGAGCCCCCCTTCTGGGGGGCAGGAGCCTCGAGGGTTACCCCTTTGTCCGATTGCTGTGTTGGCCGTTTGTTTGTCGGCTTGCAACCCTGGCCCTAACTAAGTTGTAAACCCTGGTTTCAGTCCGCTGCACTCAATTCCTGTGCCACTCTCCGGTTACAAGTCGCCAATTGCACGCGTTGCTTGCAACTTGCCTGGGACTAGTCTTCGCGCTATCTATGGGCTATAGTGATAACACCTGGTGGGGTTGGTTGGTTGGTTGGTTGGTTGGTTGGTTGGTTGGTTGGTTGGTTGGTTGGTTGGTTGGTTGGCTGGTTTGTTGTTCTTGTTCAGGGGGAGCTGCGCCAGCGAAAGGATAAAAAGTAATGATAACGCCTGGTGGGGCGTGGTATTAAGAGAGCCCTGTCTTACGGCGATAGAGAACGGGCTGCTACTTTACCTGAGCAGTGGCGTTGATATAAAAACGAATACTAGGTAGTACCTGCAGTTGTCAGCAGCCGGCACCCTTTCTGAGCCCAGGAGGGGTACGCCAGGCATATGAAGTCAAGCATCTGATCCGGCCTTGATATCAAAAATCAAATAAATCAAGAAATACAACTAGAACTACAAAATCAAAACAAATCAATACAACTAGGTAGTGCCTGCAGTTGTCAGCAGCCGGCACCCTTTCTGAGCCCAGGAGGGGTACGCCAGGCAGATGAAGTCAAGCATCTGATCAGGCAGTGATAAAAAAAATCAAAACAAATAAACAAATAATGAAATAAATAAATAAATAAATACTAGGTAGTACCTGCATTTGTCAGTAGCCGGCACCCGTTCTGAGCCCAGGAGGGGTACGCCAGGCAGATGAAGTCAAGCATCTGATCCGGCAGTGATAAAAAAAAAAAAAAAAAAAATACTAGGTAGTACCTGCAGTTGTCAGTAGCCGGCACCCTTTCTGAGCCCAGGAGGAGCCCAGGCCTATGAAGTCAAGCATCTGATCCGGCCTTAAAATCAAAAATCAAATAAATCAAGAAATACAACTAGAACTACAAAATCAAAACAAATCAATACAACTAGGTAGCGCCTGCAGTTGTCAGCAGCCAGCACCCTTTCTGAGCCCAGGAGGGGTACGCCAGGCAGATGAAGTCAAGCATCTGATCCGGCCTTGATATCAAATATCAAATAAAGCAATAAATACAACTAGAACTACAAAATCAAAACAAATAAATATAACTAGATAGTACCTGCCGTTGTCAGGAGCCGGCATCCATTCTGAGCCCAGGAGGGGTACGCCAGGCAGATGAAGTCAAGCATCTGTTCTGGCGATGAAATCAGTTTGAGAGCCTGGTTGATGTTGAGAGGCTTCAGTGCAGCAGGGGCTGCTGCCCTGCGGCTCTGAGACGGCTCCTTGTCGCTGCTTACAGTCCGCTGCATGAACACCTCACCGCTGTCAGAGGTAACCATCTTGAAGCCAAGGTCGGAGAGGTCCTCGCCTCCACCTGTGTGTGGGGTGGGGGGGTGGGGGGGGGGGGGGGGGGGGGGGGGGGGGGAGGGGGGGGGGAGAAGGTTTTGTTTTGCTTTTGACCATCTTGAAGCCAAGGTCAAAGAGGTCCTCCCCTCCACCTGTGTGGGTGGGGTGGGGGTGGGGGGTGGGCGGGGGGGGGGGGGGAGAAGGTTTTGTTTTGCTTTTGACCATCTTGAAGCCAAGGTCAGAGAGGTCTTCACCTCCAACTGTGTGGGTGTGGGTGGGTGTGGGTGAAGGTTTTGTTTTGTTTTGACCATCTTGAAGCCAAGGTCAGAGAGGTCCTCCCCTCCAACTGTGTGGGTGTGGGTGTGGGTGTGGGCGTGGATGTGGATGTGGGTGTGGGTGTGGGTGTGGGCGTGGGTGAAAATTTGTTTTGACCATCTTGGAGCTTAGGTCAGAGATGTTCTCGCCTCCACCTCTGTGGTTTTAAGCTTTTTTTATGCTGATGATGCTGATGATGCTGACATTTTTCCTAGTGCCCTACTGGGCTCCAAATGTGCCCGCGGCTTGACGGAGCCCAGGGGGACTTAAACATCATGCCCAAAATAAAAGACACGTCCTAAGCACATGTCGCAAGCGGAAGGAAAAACGCTTTAGCAGTCACAGGCAGGGCAGGGGGCGAACTGTTAAGAAACTTGATATGCAGACTGGGAGAAAGGGCGAGGAGAAGGTCTCTGGCAAGGAGGGAGGCTGGGAGTTTTGAAAGCAGTGGAGTAGGTAGCTACGCGTAGTGGAATAAGCTACAAAATTTGACAACTTTTGCGAAGGATCTTGACCACTGCGATGCTGATAACTCTAGTCATGCACACTTCAACTATAAGCCAAATGTTTGGGAGTGGAAGTAGCCGGAATCTTCAAAAGCTTCATCCTGGAGGGTCCAGAGGGGGCTAAAGCGAAAAAAGTATGTGTAACATCTTGAAGCCTAGGTGAGAGAAGTCCTTCCCTCCACCTGTGTGGGGTAGTGGGTGTGGGTGTGGGTGTGGGTGAAGGTTTTGTATTGTTTTTTACCATCTTGAAGCCTAGGTCAGAGAGGTCCTCCCATCCACCTGTGTGGGGTGTGGGGTGTGGGGTGTGGGTGTGGGTGTGGGTGAAGGTTTTGTTTTATACCATCTTGAAGCCAAGGTCAGAGAGGTCCTCCCCTCCACCTGAGTATTTTTGAGATTTTGTTTTGTTTTGTTTGTTTTGTTCTGTTTTGACCATCTTGATTGATCTTTGTGCGTATTGCCAGTTTGTTTTCAGCTTTCTGTAGGTCAAGTTGCGTTGCAAAAGTTGCGGTACAAGCCTGATTTGAGGATTGTGACGTAGCCATCGCATGGCGGAGCACAAAGCGCGGAGTCGCGGTGGATTTGGGGGGCAGGGCGTTTTGCTGGGGTTGCACCGAGTCACCAAATTAGTGACACGTCGCACAAAAGAGAGCTGCCTAATGCTTGCGACAAAAAGATACAAACCTCAAAATTGGCGGCCATCATGCCACAGGTCCCAACCGCCCCGACGAACCCCAATGAACCTATCACCTGCTCTACCTGATCGAGTTCTTTGCCGACCAGAGAGTTAGCACCTGTAACGAGCTCTAAGTGGTGTCATGTTTACGAATAAAATATTTCAGAATGTTTGGAGGAGGTCAATCTGTTTACAAAACACACTACCAAGTCAGGGGCCCCTGCTACCAAGTGGACCATGCAATTTACGCAGTGATTTGTTTTTCTCTCAAATCTGAAAGTGGGTTTTTCCTAGCTTATGGTTCTAGGCCTCCTCCATGTTCAGCTTTTAAAGGCTTTCTATAGCTTTTTGTAGCTTTTTAGGGCCATTAAGGGCAAAACAAAAAATATATAGCGATAATTTCGCTGAAACGGGGTCAAAACTCGCGATCGCTATACATAGCGGAAATAAAAATCCCTGAAGTTACGGCCAGGGTTATGACAGTGATTGTTTTTTCAAATCTGAAAGTGGGTTTCTCCTAGCTATATATTTTTTAGGCCTCTCCAGGGACGGCGTCTTAGTGCTTTCTAGAGCATTTTATAGCTTTTTGTAGCTTTTTAGGGCAAAAAAAAAAAAAAAGTTGTAGCGATAATTTCGCTTAAACGGGGTTAAAACTAGCGATCGCTATATATAGCGGTAATAAAAATCCCTGGGTTATGAGCCGACAACACGGCAAATAAACAGCCGGCCAAGCATGGCTCCACCACGGTCAACTCATCCAGGAAATAGCTCCAAAAGACATTAATTACAGCACTCACTCTTAAATATGAGTGGCCTCTAAAGGGTTGGTATACCTGTCCCCCGGACCCTCATACAAAAGGCCGCGCTTTGCTTTGTGCTTTGCTTTGTGCTTCGCTTTGTGCTTCGCTGTGTGCTTTGCTTCGCGCTACATGACGGACGCAATGCACCCCTCCTGGAATCAGGTTTGCGTCACACATTTTGCGACCTAATCTGACCTACGGGATCTTGAAGAAGAAGAAAAAGCTGTCTACCTGCAGATATTCACCTTCCTCAACTCCACTGTAGGGTGAGGGGGGGGGGGGCAGTGGTTATTGATGTGAACGTTGTATTCAAGGAAGGTTCAAGGAAGGCGCAGAAGTGGGGGATTGGTTCGAAGGCAAGCACTTGGCAACCCAACACTGGGGTGAGGGGGGGGGGGGGGGGGGGGGGTGAGGGTGAGGGGTGAGGGGTCACTCACCTTCCTCAACTCCACCGTCTTTATCATAGTTGTCTTTGAAGTAGTCGTCCATGTCCACATCCTCCTCCTCGTCCTCCTCATCCTCATTCCCAACAATCACGACCCTCCCTTGCTTCCTCAGCACAGACAGAATAGAGGCATTCCTGTGAGCATATACTTCATCCACCAAGACCTCATTGCCCCTGGCCGCTGTCCCTGCAAGACAAAGAGGCGGGGTAAGTAAGTGTAAGGGAGTCTCATGGCTGCATGTGTGTGTGTGTGTGTGTGTGTGTGATCCTATGAGCATATATTTCATCCACCAAGATCTCATTCCCACTGGCCGCTGTCCCTGCAAGACAAAGAGGCGGGGTTTAAAGTTTAGGGTGAAGGGGTTGAAATGTTTGGGAGTCTCATGGGTGCATGTGTGTGTGGGGGTGTGTGGGTGTGTGTGGGGGTGGGGGGGGGGGTGGGGCTGTGAGCATATATTTCATCCACCAAGACCTCATTCCCCCTGGCTACTGTCCCTGCAAGACAAAGAGGCGGGTTTAGGGTTTAGGGGTTTAAGTGTAAGGGGGTCTGTGTGTGTGTGTGATCCTGTGATTTCATCCACCAAGACCTCATTCCCCCTGGCTGCTGTCCCTGCAAGACAAAGAGGTGGGGTTTAGGGTTTAGGGATTCAAATGTGTAAGGGAGTCTCATGGCTGCATGTGTGTGTGGGGGGGGGGGGGGGGAGGGGGGGAGGGTTTAGGGTTTAAGGTTTAGGGTTTAGGGTTTAGGGCTTAGGGATTTAAACCCTAAACCCTGAACAACAAGGGGCTCCGCAAAAAACAAAATGGTTGACATCTCTTCCTCACTTAGGGGAGACTGAGAACCCCCATCTGCATGCCAGGTTGAGTAGCTACTTGGGCTACTCAAGCCTGAGCTTGATTAGGGTGTAATCCTGGATGCTCCTATCATTGATTCTTTGGTCTATTAGTTTTTTCAATTCCCTTATAGTGTTCAAGACTTATCCCTATCCCACAAAGTCAACCCTCCTCAAAACCGACATATTAGGTTATATTAGGGTGTAATCAAGCCTGACTTCAGTTTTGTTTGCGTAGCCATCGAATGGCAGAGCGCAAATATAATCTCCAAATTTACCGTGACTGATGCCGCCGACTATGTGTGAGTCTGGTGGTGGTGGTGGTGGTGGTGGTGGTGGTGGTGGTGAAGTATGTAGGCAACGGCAATATGACATCATATGATATCATGTCATCATATGATATCATATGCTGTCGACAGTCTAACTAGGCTAAATTTACCACTCTAATAAAATATCATATGATGATATGATGCAGTTTGTATGGTATCAGATGATATCATACTCACCTTCAGCCAACATCATATGATATGCTGATCCCTAGAAGTATGTCCCTCCATGCTGTTACCAACATCTCTTCCTCACCTTTGGAGGAGACTGAGAACCCTGCAGCTGCAGGCTTGGCTGAAAAGTTTCTTGTTAGCTTTTCTTTTTGCCTTTTTTTTAGCAGCTTCTAGGCAGCTCCCTGAGCCAGTCACTGTACTACACCCAAGTATTTCAGCAGTTCGGAACAGCTGATTGTGTCAGCTTCAAGGTGCACTAGGGTGCGTTAGATTTGGCTGAAAAGCCAGTCAGGGGAGCTGCCTAGAAGCTACTGCTTGTAGCAGAAAAGAACAGAAAATCTATGCAGGAGCCGGCAGTGATTATTATTTCAGATTTCTGCAGGCCAGGTTGAGTAGCTACTTGGGCTACTCAAGCCTGATTTCAGGTTTTTGCATAGCCGTTGCATGGCTTAGCGCATGGCGGAGCGCTAGGAGCGGAGCCCAGGGGGTTCGGGGGGCAGCGCCAAACCCATGCGTCGCCATGCAATGACGGGGGGTTCAGGGGGCAGCGCCAAACCCATGTGTCGCCGTGCACTGACGGGGGGTTCGGGGGGCAGCGCCAAACCCATGCGTCGCCGTGCAATGACGGGGGGTCTGGGGGGCAGCGCCAAACCCATGCGTCGCCATGCACTGACGGGGGGGTCGGGGGGCAGCGCCAAACCCATGTTTCGCCGTGCAATGACGGGTGGTTCGGGGGGCAGCGCCAAACCCATGTGTCGCCGTGCAATGACGGGGGGTTCGGGGGGCAGCGCCAAACCCATGTGTCGCCGTGCACTGACGGTGGGTTCGGGGGGCAGCGCCAAACCCATGCGTCGCCATGCAATGACAGAATGGAGATGCAGTGGCAACGTGTTGTCGGAAGAAAACAAATGCTTACCTTTAGGGAAGACTGGGAACCATGCATTTGCTTCAGTAGGGGGGGCTTGTACCTCTCCTCTTAGCTGCACTAGACCTGCCAAAGGATAATGTTGCAGCAAAGGTAGATCAATAAATCAATAGATATGTAGATAAATAAATCACTAGGTAAATGAATCAATAGATATGTAGATAAATCAATCACTAGGTAAATGAATCAATAGATATGTAGATAAATCAATCACTAGGTAAATGAATCAATAGATATGTAGATAAATCAATCACTAGGTAAATGAATCAATAGATATGTAGATAAATAAATCACTAGGTAAATGAATCAATAGATATGTAGATAAATAAATCACTAGGTAAATGAATCAATAGAAATCTAGATAAATAAATCACTAGGTAAATGAATCAATAGATACGTAAATCACTAGATAAATGAATCAATAGACAAATAAAACAACAGATAAATCTGGATTAATAGATAAATAAATCAATAGATAAATAAATAAAAGCATAGGTAGTACGCCTTATTAAAAGGCGTGAGGTTCAGGGGGCCAGCCTGTTTGCTTGAACTGGGGCCAACCACCAATGGGTTAAGAGATGGGAGATGGGGAGCATGGTTTGTTTTGTTGACCGCTCTCAACCTGCTCATCACATCTCACAGGCCCAATAAAGAAATAAATCATTAGTACGCCTTATTAGAGGCGTGAGATTGAGGGGCCAGCCTGTCTGCTCACACCGGTGCCAGCCTGTCTGCTCGCACCGATACCAGCCTGTTTGCTCGCAACGGTGCCAGCCTGTCCGCTCGCACCGGTGCCAACCACCAACACAAGATAGCTGAATATTATGGACATTTATTTATTCTAGACAGGCCATTCCGAGGGATGTTTGTTCGTTGTTTTTACGGCACTTGTAGTAGTATGAGATATTCACCCTGATCATCACCAACCACATCCACCCACCCACACTCAATCTCCCACTTAGTGTAAACTCTACAAAGACAAAAACCTGCTACTCATACATAGGGACCCAGCAAACACATCCAATACTCACTTACACGGTACAGCACTTGGGGCCTAAACCCATGAAGTGCTGAGAAAAATCCTCCTCGTTACACTCCCCACCCCCACACTCCCCACACACCATTCCCCACCCACACACACACTCCCCACCCACTCCCAACCCACCCATTTCCCACACACCCACACACTCCCCACACACCATTCTCCCACCCACACACACACTCCCCACACACTCCCAATCCACCCATTCCCCACACACCCACCCACTCCCCACACATATCACCACACACATGCTTTTTCTTCCACTTATGTCATACCTGCTAGGTCGGAGCCAGCTAGGTCAGAGCTCTGATAAAAGGCCTCCTCTGCACAATCCCCACCGATTTGGTCTCTAATTTTTTGCACGAAGCATTTTTATACCAAATTTGAGATCTCTCCCACTTATGTCTTACCTTCTAGGTCTGTACCAGCTAGGTCAGAGCTCTGGTAAAAGGCCTCCTCTGCATCCCCACCGGCATTCAGCTCATTGACCACATCAGCGCTGTCTGTGCGCCAAGGGCGGCAGGGAATGGATGAGGGTAAGAAAGGTAATGATAACGCCTGGTGGGGCGTGGTGTTAAGGAAGCCCGTCGTACGCGGGTGGGGAGCGGTCTCCTACCTCAACTGGACAAGCTACCATCACGGTTGACGACGACCTGCAGCGCCAAGAGCGACCGAAGGGGGAGACGAACCCCCGACTCTTCATTCTTAAAGTGATTCAGTCTACCACTAGACCAATGTATATCACTGAAAGAGGCTGGGGGTAAGAAATTAAACCAGACAAAGGGATCCCGTTTTGTGCGAGTGGATGAGTGAAAAAGAAAGGAAAAGAAAGAAGAAAAAAACAGGGGTGCTAATGAGAGCTGCATTTGTGTGTGAGTGCTTGGGCGTTAGAAACATAAATAGAAATAGAAATAGAAATAAAACTAGCTACAGGGACGCTTTTGAGAGCTACATTTGTGTGTGAGTGCATGAGCATGAAGAAGAAAAAAAAGAAACAGGGATGCTGTTTAACGCTGCATTTGTGAGTGAGAGCATGAGCGTGACAAATAAAAATAAAAATAAACCTAGCTACAGGGATGCTGTTGAACGCTGCATTTGTGTGTGAGCGCATGAGCGTGAAAAATGGAAATAAAACCAGCAACAGGGATACTTTTGACAACTGCATTTGTGTGTGAGTGCTTGGGCATTAAAAATCTAAATAGAAATAGAAATAAAACTAGCAACAGGGATGCTGTTGAGATCTGCATTTGCGTGTGAGTGCATGTGCACCTAACAACGCATGCGTCTAACAATGCAATTAATGCAATTTCATCGTATTTCAGCATCTTTATCATGTGCCTAACAACGCATGCGCCTAACAACATATTTCAGCGTAATTGATTTAATTCAATTCCATCGTATTTCAATGTATTTAACATGCGCCTAACAACATAATTCAACCTATTTAAATGCATTTGATTCCAACGTATTTCATTGCATGTGACATGCGCCTAACAACGCATGCGCCAAACTACATATTTCGTAATTAATTTAATTCAATTTCATTGAATTTCAACGCATTTAATATGCGCCTAAAAACGCATCCGCTTAACAACATTTTTCAACCCATTTAAATTCATTGAATTCCAACATATTTCACCGCATTTAACATGTGCCTAACAGGGCATGCGCCTAACGAATTATTTCAAAGTATTTAATTTAATTTCATTCCAGTGTATTACAACCATTTAACATGCCTAAGAACGCATGCGCCTATATTTCAACAAATTTTATTTAATCGTATTTCAGCTTAATAAAACAAGCGCCTAACAACACATGCGTCTAACAACATATTTCAATGTATTTAATTCAATATCATTTCAATGTATTTCATGGCAGTTGACTTGCGCCTGATAATGCATGCGTCTAACACGTATTTCATTGTATTTCATGGTAGTTGACATGCGCCTAATAATGCATGCGTCTAGCAATGTATTTCAACGTATTTCAAGGTAGTTGACATGAGCCTAATAATGCATGCGTCTAACAACGTATTTCAGCGTATTTCATGATGTTTGACATGCGCCTAGCAATGTATTTCAATGTATTTCATGGTAGTTAACATGCGCCTTATAATGCATGCGTATAACAACGTATTTCAATGCATATTATGATGTTCGACATGAGCTTAGCAATTTATTTCACCGTATTTCATGGTAATTAACATGCGCCTAATAATGCATGCGCCTAACAACGTATTTCTTGATGTTTGGCATGCGCCTAGCAATGTATTTCGATGTATTTCATGGTAGTTGACAAGCGCCTAATAATGCATGCGTCTAACAACGTATTTCACCGTTTTTCATGATGTTTAACATGCGCCTAACAAAGGATTTCATCGTATTTCAAGATATTTGACATGCGCTGAACAATGCATGCGTCTAGCAACGTATTTCACTGTTTTTAATCCAATATCATTTCATCGTATTCAGGGAGAGGCAAAGACCGACATACCTATATATATATATCAGTCTCTCTCTATATATATATTCGCGAGACCGATAGATCTATCGATATCCCTCCAGCCCCCCCCCCCCCCGGTCCCGATATATCTATATAGATCTATATGGGCAGTTTGAGCCGTCGACTGTTCCTGGAACTTGCTATTCGCTTTCTTCGCATTGTTCCAAATGAAAACTGCAAATAGCCTTCAGAATGAAGCCGGCTTAAAAGTTATAAGAGCGATCGGAAAGTCGCCTGCAGCCATCTTGGCCATTCTCGAGAAAGCCCCACCGGCTTCTAACTGGAGAGCAAATTTCAATGCGCGGATTGAAGAAGGTGGACCTTGCCTGTTGTTTTGTCGCGCTTGTGACACTGGCGTGAATTGATGATGATAATAAACTGGTCGGCAACCAGTAGCAGCTTCTAGGCAGCTCCCTGTGCACTAGCTTGCGTTTGTTTGGGCTGAATAGCCAGCCAGGGGAGCTGCCTAGAAGCTGCACAAATTAGAAAGTTTAAAGACTTTTCTAGGACCTGATGTATGCTGAACTGCGGATGGTAATGAACTGATGATGGGGGTAGGGGGGACTAGGTCTGGGTTAGTTTGGAGGCTATATAGTGACTGTTTAGTATGTGACCGCACCGGCAGCGAGCTTCATAAGTGATTACTGAACTAAAAATAAATCCTGTATTTGTTTTGGAGGCACAAGGCACCTTAATATGATGCAGACTACACGTACAATGAATCCCAGATTTGTCTGAGGTCTCCATGAGGTACCGATATACCATATATATATATTGCTATATATAGATCTATAAAGATCTATATGTTGGGGCGAAATATATATATTTGCCGCCCCCTAATTGTATTGAACATGCGCCTAACAAGGCATGCGCCTAACAAAGTAATGCAATGTATTTAATTCCATATAATTTAATTTCGTCATATTTCAACGTATTTAACATGCGCCTAACACTTATTTCAGCATTTTAATTCAATATAGTTTCAACGTGTTTCAGCTTATTAAAATGTGCCAAACAACTCATGTTCCTAACCATGTATGCGCCTGAGGTGTACCTGCATGCATTACACATGCATATACATGTATTGCGTTCTTGCTTCTTTGCTGCCTTGCTGCTTTATCGCTTGTACCCTGTGGTTTTGAGGATGGTTGGAAGACCCCCCCAGATGTTGTGAAGCGGGCTTGTCTTTGGTCATTTATGGCCTGTCTCTGACAATAATGTCATGTAATGTAATGACAATCATTAAAATGTAATGTAGCGGTGCTGATAGCCTAACTACATAACATAAGATTGTCATTGGCAGACCATTGTTGAACCAACAGAAGCCCGCAACAGAAGCCCCCCAAATGAGCCCCGACCCCCCTAATTAGCAGACCCTGACAGAATCTATCATACTACTCTACCAATGCACATATCGGTCATCTTTAGCAGATTACCGATAGGTGCATCGGTAGAGTAGTATGGCTCTTCCTGTCATACCCCCCAAAACTTGGTGGGTAACATACACCAAGACAGATGCAGATGCATGAGTTGCACTCAAGGTATGTCAAGGAATGCTATAATGCACCTCTGAATGGTCAGATGCGAGAAGAAAAATACAGGTCGGTTCGCATGGCAGAAAAAAGGGCATATGTTACGAAGGCTCTGGCAGGAGGGCGGCTAGATAAGGAAAACTGCATGCGGAAAACAGACTCGACCCCACCGTACCCGCCTACCTAGATCGTCGATGTCGAATCGTGGGGCTTTCTTCTTCTTGCTACTTTGCTTGTTACGCATGCCGATGCGGTCAGCGACTGAGAGCCTAGGCGCGGCTGCACAAGTGCGTACTGGCCGCTGGCTGCTAGTTGCCTGCCTTATCCTAGCGCTACCGAAACCTGCTTGGGGCACCAACATCGTCTTCAGGAGCACCGGCATTGTGTTGGTTAAGGCGTAGTAGAGTGTTATTGAAATTGCGCAAATGAACCAAAGGCTGCAGAGGTGCAAACTTATTGAGTCGACATAAGGAATATCTTCAGGCCTGGAGTGGCGCTTGCGTCTAGTCGGACGCAGTTCACGTGGGCGTGGGGGAGTCCAACCCTGGAGTCCAACCGATAAAGCTAACTTAACCGAACTGGCTCACTGAGTTGTACAGGGGGGGGCGGGGCGGGGGGGCGGGGGCTGGAATTGTGTGTAGGCTGTGTGTGTCCTGGGCCTCATGCCTCATGCCTGTAGCAGTAATGTTATATGTATAACTTAATCTTGACTTGACTATTGCACCATATTTCCACCATCATGTATGTAGTCTTCGTACATCATTTAAATTTGCAACTCACAACAATTTGCAACTCGTAATGATTCGTAACTCGCAATGAGTCCTAAGAAGTGCTCCGCGACTTCCATGACAAGCTGCGCAACTTGTCCAGGCCTTCTGCCACCGTCTCTAAGCTGCTCAACGCACAACAACTACCGGTAAACACACACAGGGCACGGGGTGACTTGGAGTTGGAAGACAGTGAGCAGCCGGGCAGCCCAGAGTTGGGTTAAAAAACATGTAAATTTCAAAATCACATTTGACCTCTATGCAGCCTTGTCATTACATTTGTTTTCTCGGAAGTCTCATGTTATAGTCTGTATGCCATCCATGTTTAATTCCGTCGGTAAAACGATTTTGGGGGGTTCAGTTGATCAATACTTTTTCTTTTTCTTTTTAGCTCTCCCTGTCATGGTTGGGCAAGTCCCTTGGGCCTATTTGGCCACCCCCTGGACTGTAACATACGTGTTACTCTGCCAGCAGCAAGTAGGTAGCCTGAGGACTGATAGGCCATAGAGAGAGGGTTCGTTACATAAACTCAGAAAATCATAGGCCATCTCTGTCATAGGCCATGTAATCCAAAACAAAACAAAGCAGACGCCCTTTCCCCGATGCATCAAATCTTGCATGGACCTGGACATGTCCTTAAACTGTCGGTGTAAAGATCTAGGCATGTCTATGATCGGTATGGGTTTGAACCCTGTTACACCCCTGTTTTCGTGGATATCACACGGGGGGGGAGTATTGTTTTCTGCAGACGGTTACACACCGAATTGCTGGCGAATATAACTTTGTAACAATTCTTCTTCTTACAGCGTCGCGTCTTCACCAGGGTACTACTTCTTGCCAAATTGATCAGCTCTTAAAGCGCACAAATGTCAAATTGGACAGCGCTTTTTAGAGCAAAAAGCGCAAAAACTACACGATGCGCCCACAGAGGGTTAAGAAGGCAGCGCGGCACCGCGCTTCCGCGCGCGCTTAGTAGTACCCTGGTCTTCACCTGAGCTCACCCCTCAACAGAAGATCTAAATTACCACCCAGTGTTTTTCTTTTCAGTTGAAAGCAGCAGCTTCTAGGCAGCTCCCCTGACTGGCTATTTAGCTAAAGCCAATGTACCCTAATGTGTCTGAAAGCTGACAGAATCCGCTGATCAGAACTGCCGAATATTGGGGCTTAGCCCAGTGGCTGCTCTAGCTGAAAATAAAAACTATGTAATCACCCACATTTTAAGACCGAAGCCATAAACCAGTGTCTCCCCTATCTGTCTTGATGGGGAAAATAAAAAGGTATTTTATAAATCTGGGTCCAGAGCAGCCACCGCCTCCTTCAATCCAATGGATTAGTTGTGTGGGTCAGCACCACGCCCATATCAGACGAGGCCAGAAATGATGGTCATAGCAGTGGCAACATCAGGGGCCACATGAACCTGGGTGATACAGTGTGAGATTATAGTGTGTGAAAGTGATACAATGTGTGTAAGTGATTAAGTGTGTGAAACCTGAGTGATACAGTGTGAGAGTACAGTGTGTAAAAGTGATACAGCTGTGTGAATACAGTGTGTGGAAGTGATAACAGTGTGTGAAACTTGTGTGATACAGTGTGAGATTACAGTGTTTGAAAGTGATACAGTTTCTGAAACCTGAGTGATCCAGTGTGAGAGTACAGTGTGTGAAAGTGATCCAGTGTGAGAGTAAAGTGTGTGAATACAGTGCGTGAAGGTGATACAGTATCCGAAATCTGAGTGATCCAGTGTGAGAGTAAAGTGTGTGAATACAGTGCGTGAAGGTGATACAGTATCCGAAATCTGAGTGATCCAGTGTGAGAGTAAAGTGTGTGAATACAGTGCGTGAAGGTGATACAGTATCCGAAATCTGAGTGATCCAGTGTGAGAGTACAGTGTGTGGAAGTGATAAAGTGTGTGAAACCTAATGATACAGTGTGTGAAGCATTGTGTGAGCTGCTCTGAGTAAGATAAATTTAATTTGTGTTTTGATAGGGCAAATTTTGTTTTTACAAAAAGGATTTTCACATCAAAGGGTGGGTCTCTGTGCGCTAGCCCTAGACTCAAGGATTTCAATGTGATCGGCGGAGTGACTCCTAACAAGTCCTAGACGCATCGCAAGCGATGCGGAAAATTGGCGGAGAGTGTTGGCTATCGGAGTGACAAGTGGCACCGGAATCGAGTGCAACAGACCAAAGCCGGGGTCTACGACAGGGCCAGGGGCCAGTAAGGGCCAGGGCTAAGTGTTGACGAACAGAAAAACGGACAAGGGAGTGACTCTGGGGGCATCCGCCCCCCCCATAAGGAGGCTCTGCCGAAAACAACTTAGTGACTGGTGTTTGCTTCAAATTAAGTGATAGATCTGATATTACATAGCCGTTCACCCACAAAGCAGCACATGAGTCTATCCCATTTGCAGGGCGTGTAGACTCTCAGGAGTTCAATCCGTGACTTGTATCCATGGGCAGTATCAGGTAGTAAGGAATATAATATATTATTATATAATACATATAATATATTATTATATGTATTACTTTTCTACATTTGGCCTTGAGGGCAATTCAAATAATGCTTTCGAAAATCCTGGAACAAGTTAATAAATACTTGCATGTGAAAGGGGGGCCGATTTCCTGTTGATTCATGCCAGTCTTGAGAAATTCTGACAAGGTCGGATTTCAGTCTTACCCCCCCCCTCCCCACGGCCAAACCATATTTTTGGGACCTTTTTGCTAACTTTCTACAAAGTGAGTCGTTTCACTTCTAACAAATCAACAAATCGAAGCATCTCAATTTGGCGAGTCCATCGGCACTGTCGCGGTCGTCACGCATTCCATATAGGTGGAGTCCCGACCGACATTTTTGCCACAAACTTGTTGTCAGGGATTTAGCCATAGTTGTAAGTAGTGTTAGTTACTTGGAACAGCGGATTCTCTGAAGACAAGTCCTATGCAGTGTCGCAAGCGACGCGGAAAATTGGCGGAGAGTGTTGGCAACGGAATACCAGGTGGCAACGATGGAGCTGACCGAAGCAAATTACTTATGAGACAGTTGGCTGATGTGCCAGGCTTCATCTCGGTTGTCGGTTGGATGGGCAGACAATTGGACAACGGGGTGAATCTGGGGGCTCTCGCCTCCCAGAGGGGGGTGCTCCGCCAAAAAGGTAAGCAATATCTACTGCTGAATATGCCTACGCGAGGAACGTGGTAATGTCACAGTGGGGCAAATCCAATTAGCTAGCAACATAAAACTGTGGTGTGTGGAACGGCGCTTCTCAACCGGCCTGCCTTCAGTGACGAGAAAAATGTGCTCCACACACGGTTGGAAGTGTGGAACAGCGCTTCTCACCTGGCCTGCCTTCAGTGACGAGAAAAATGTTGTGGCAGCGTCATCGCAGTTGAGCAGGACGACGTGCTTGCCTGGGCGGGGTGGACAGTCACATGGGTCACATGGATGGGTGTGGGTGTGGGTGTTTGTTTGTGTGGGTGGATGGGTGTGGGTTCAGAGGGTCATACTGGCTATTGCGTCTAAAACACTTACAACAATGATGTGGTGGCTTTGTTGCAGTTCAGTGCGATCATGTGCTTGCCTGAGCATGGGGTGAACTGAAATACCAAGAGTCCCTCACCGACCTTACATGGAGAAGGGGGCAGTAGAAGGGCATGTACCCTCACAGGTGGCCGAATACATAAAAGGGATGAAAAGTACAGAATACACACACGAGCAGAACACAACGGAAGCTCTGATCGATATTTCACTTAATTTTCAAAGTTTATTGGGGGGCCGGTCTCTTCAGCCTTTTTGGCTACCCCTGGATTGTACGATACATACCCTGTAGGGGTCTGGTCCGGTTGGCTTTGAGTTACCACGGGGCATAAACCAATACACATACATTTGACATGGACAAGTCTTTAAACTGTCTAATCCGCAAAAAATATGATCTCTAGTTTCCGTGGGTATCGTACGATGGGGGCTTGGAATCGGAAGACGATGAGCAGCCCGGAGTTGGCTGAACAAGTCCTATGCAGCGTCGCAATCAATGCGGAATTTTTGCAGAGTGTGTTGGCAACAGAACGACAGGTGGCAACGATGGAGCTGACCGAAGCCAGTTAGTTACAACAGTTGGCTGACGTGTCAGGCTTCAATTTTTTTGTCGGTTGGACAAACGGACAAATGGGTAACCCTGGGGGCTCCCACTCCCCAGAAGGGGGGGCTCCGCCAAATACATGCAACAATTCAATCCAAAGTACATCACATCCTCTCACCAGCTTTAAGGGACAGGGCGACCTCTGCCGCAGTGCCGGGCCCCATGCCAACAGCCACCAGCACTTTGCTGCTCAGAGCATTGATGTTGTCACGTGCACTGCCAAGGCCGGTGATGATCGGGATGTCCACAGCTTCAGACAGCTCACTCTCATCAGCATTAGGAAGGATACCAATGGTTGTTCCACCTGCACTCTGCGAGCATGGGTTCACACCAGTGTGGAGTCTGTTTGTGCATGTCACTGTTTCTTCTGGGGGCTGTTTCTTCTGGGTATGGCAGCTTCTAGTCAGCTCCCTTTCTCTGTCCTTGGGCCAAACCTGATTCTAGCTAGGGCACCTGAAAGCTATGATAACAGGTATGTAAATGAAGCTGATGTGGAGTATCTTTTCTAGACCTTGACAAGTCCTTAAACTGTTGGTGTATAGGCTTGAACATGCCTATAATCGGCCTGAGTTTCAACCCTGTTCCCCGTTGTTATCACACAGGGGGAGGTGTTGTATTCTGCAGATGGCTAGATGCCAAATTGCCTGCGTATAGAACCTTAGTACAAATTCTTCTTGTGGAGTCTGTTTGCAGGGGTGCATGTGTCAATCATGCTTGGGGGGGGGGGGGGGGGGGGGGGGGGGGGGTGGGGGGAGACTGATAAAGTCTGCGATGGCTCACTCGTTCGTGTGTGCTTTTGTTTGCTTACGTGTACTTATGTGTGTGTTGAGACCGGCATCACATGCACACGCAGTAACAGTTGAACATGTTCACTCCATAAACAGGATCAGCACTAGTATCAGCATCAGCATCAGCAGCACTAGCATCAGGATCAGCAGCACTTGTATCAGCATCAGCATCAGCATCAGCAGCAATAGCATCAGCAATGGCAATAGCTGCAAATTATGATAGGTCTCCAGATTGCCCTTGCTTTGCCTTTCAGTGATGCTGACACTGACTGTAACCCATAATCCCCTCTTGCCACCGATCGTTCAAGGTCCCAACCCCACCCCTCTATCAGTGATGTGATTCTCAAGCTGATATTCCTCCGTCTTAGATTCTACCTTCGCGCCCTTGGCAGCAGCGTCCATCACACCACGGTTACGTCCTCCCGTCAACGAGATCCATCCCTTCTCAGCGATTGATTTCCCTAGCTCAGAAGCTACAGGAATAAGCTTGTCGCACGAATCGGGACCAACAAGAGCGATGATTGGCTTTCTGGACATGGCACGGGGAATGACGTATAGGTACGAGCAATCGAGAGATAACGTTTCAAACTTAGGAATAGAATGCTCACATGAAGCTCGAATGTAGCAGAAAGCTACTTATCCACGTCATCACGACGACATTAACGAAGCTTTCTCTGCTTTCAAGCTTGCGCTCTGCCACGCCCGTGCCGCGTGTACGCCGGTATACGCCCCAACTTACCCGTCAGCCCTCAGCACCAGTGGATCATCCTTACGCACATGCTAGCATGTACACGTGAAATGGGCCAATTCTTTCCCATCCCTGCTACAGCAGCTGCTGCAGGCTCTCATTTCTGGCTGAAGGTTCACGGGAAGCTTTGTACCTGATGGCCTGTCAGCTAGTGACTGGCTTTGTAGCTAGTGGCTGACTTGTAGCTGGTGACTTGCCAGGCTGGCGGAGAAACGGGGGTCGTGGCTGTCAGGGCGGGTCAGGGCGGGTCAGGGTTCCCAGGGCCGCGAAATGACTGGAGTCTGAGTCTCTGACTGGAGTGTTCTGCCAACTGCTCGTTTGCTTTCACCAGTTACAGACGGGACGGGTACCGATTTCTTCTTCCACGTCGAACAACTTCGCAGCTCTGAATTCGCCCACCCTCGCCTCCATTCAAACCATTTCCCCTATCTGCTGCTACCATGTGAATTACTCCTTTTGCGCTTTGATAATGCCTGAAGTACTCTTAGTCTAATGCCAACTGAGCGGGAACCGAATAATTTCGTGGATTCAACGCCCAGTTCTATTAAACATGCATCGAAAAGCGTCGGTGGAGAAATACAGGGGGGCATGAACGCTTCAGAGGATGCTGTTGAAGGTTCCCCTAGTGACGGGCTACGAGCTCGAGGCAGCACCCCCCGTCGTAGCCTAGCCAGGGAGCTAGACTTAACGACAGATGAAAAGGTTGCGCCTTCGATTCAACTGCAGGATGATGAGCAGAAGGCGATTCTCCTTGAGAAAATATTCAAAGCAGCTCTCAAAAGTATGTAGACAAACAGCTTCACCACTGTTTAAGTCTATCAGCAATGTGGCCATGGCCCAATTCAAAATAAGGCCGTGTAGAGGCCAGAGAAATCGGTCCTTGGAATGGTGATAGCCTTGGAATGGTGATAGCGTGCATCTCAAGTCAAAGGTTGACCAGATAGACTAGTGGGGACTAGCCCAACTCACAAGATTCATCCAGAATAGTCAAACTCGTTTGAATCATCAGCGTGCCTTTTGTACACCACATTGCTGAACAGCATGTCGAGTCACGGGCATACTGTGCTGGTTCCCCACTCCCTAGGTCAGTGCCCTAGGTTGTTAACTGTGGTTGCAACAGGCACCCTTGAAGGCAACAATAGCTATCGTAGCTAATAGCTAGAAGTAACAGAGCCTTGCTTGCATCCTCATGCTTGATTTGGGTTTGAGTGCTCCAGCTTTAAAGCCGCGCTCCGTCTCTGGCAGCAATAACTTCAGTCGAAGCATTGTCTTGTCCCTGCATGCACTCAGGTACTCCAGCCACCCATCACCACCCACCCACCCGCCCACCCTCACGTCCTCACCCTCCACCTTCCACCCAGCATCCAGGACTCCATCCACCTATCACCACCCACCCACCCACCCTTACCTACTCACCCTCCACCTTCCACCCAGCTTCCAGGACTGCATCCACCTATCACCACCCACCCACCCACCCTCACCTACTCACCCTCCACCTTCCACCTTCCACCCAGCTTCCAGGACTGCAACCACCTATCACCACCCACCCACCCACCTATCACCACCCACCCACCCACCCTCACCTCCTCACCCTCCAACTTCCACCCAGCTTCCAGGACTCCATCCACCTATCACCACCCACCTACCCACCCTCACCTCCTTACCCTCCACCTTCCACCCAGCTTCCATGACTCCACCCACCTGTCACCACCCATCCACCCTCATTTATCACCCCACCTTCCACCCAGCTGCCATGACTCCACCCACCTGTCACCACCCATCCACCCTCATTTATCACCCCACCTTCCACCCAGCTGACCATGACTCCACCCACAGCCAATCTTTCTGTTTACTCTTGCAGGGAGGGAAAACAAGAAATCTGACCAATACAAACGCCACAAGTTGTCAGCCATGCCTGCTTCTACTGGCATCCGGAAACGCCCAGGAGCCTGGGGATGGTGAGTGGGGTGGAGTGGAGTGGAGTGGGGTGGAGTGGGGTGGGGTGGGGATGGTGAGTGGGGTGGGGTGGGGTGTGAGACCTGACAAAGAGCGAGTCGGAGTTCAAGAGTGTGACGAAGATTGGCGGTCAATCAGCCGCTCAGCTATAGCCCATCCTCCTCACGCTTGACACACACACTTCTGTCCCTGAACTTCAAAGGGCCTTGGTGAGGGATGGGGTTTAGATTTTCTTTGGGTTCAGCAGATCTGCATCCCTTTCCGTTCCGCTCCGAAGAAGCTATCACATTTCTCAACCGAGACGGGGGACAACAACCCCTACATACATGCGGTAAATTATTATCCGAGCTGCGCATCGGTAGCACCGGCTCTCCTACTTTGGCCAAGAGGTAGTGAACACGCAAACGGCAAAAAAGCAACAGGAGTGGGGGAAGCCAAACCACCTGCCAGACTTCTACTCTGGTGCTCATCAGTAAGGTGCCTGACACACTGCCAGGCACGCTGCGATACCAGGGGGCTTAGAACAAGCAACTTTTGGGGGGGCTAAAGAAGGAGGCTTCAGAATCTTTTCTATTAATTGCATTGCCTGCTCATGGCGTTTCAAGTCCGGGTGAAGAAGTGGCATGGCGTTGCATCTTGGACATGGAATGCTGGATACGACGTGTGCGGCATTTGCAGGTCAGTGGGGAAGGAATTGTGGGATGGAATGGGACAGCCACCTGCCGAAGACGTCGAGCAGCCAAATTGCTGGCTGAAGCTATGTAGCCAGGCTCAAGTTCAAGATGGCCACATTATGGTTATTTCTGGGGCTCAGTGTGTGCTAGGTGTGCCAGATGTGCCAAGTGTGCCAGGAATACCAGGTATAGCCAGGTGTGCTAAGTGTGCCAAGTGCGCCAGGTGTGCCAGGTGGGCCAAGTGTGCCAGGAATGCCCGGGGTAGGGTGTGCTGTGTGGGGTTGGGTGGGCTGGAGTGGGGTGGGGTTGGGTTGAACGGTGATCCATGAGCCACTCAGTTTGAGCCCATCCTCCCCATGCTTCACACGTACACTTCTGTCCCTGAACTTCAGAGGGCCTTGGTGAGGGATGGGGTGGGGTAGGGTGTGCTGGATGGGGTGGGATGGACAGTAGTGGTGTGGGGTTGGGTGGGCTGGGTGGGGTTGGGTTGATTGGTGGTCTATGAGCCACTCAGTTTGAGCCCCTCCCCCCCATGCTTCACACATACACTTCTGTCACTGCACTTCAGAGGGCCTTAGTGATGGTGAGTGGTAATGGCACAAATGATTAGGAAACGGCAATATAATATCAAACGATATCATGTCAGCATATGATATCATATGATGCTGGCAGTCTAATTAGGCTAACATTACCATTTACAGACAATATCATGTGATGCAATTTGTATGATATTATATGATATCATGCTCGCCTTTGGTCAACATCATATGATATCCGGGTCCCCACTTATGACACCCCCCTTTGTTTACACTCTTGCATATGTTTTTACAGTCCAGTTATGATGAACTGAACCCCACACAAACATTTTACCGACAGGGGCCCAGACTTTGTGCTACAGTGATATTTGTTTTGGCGATTAAAATTACTCATGCAGTCGTTGGGAATGAACCCAGGCTTTGCTGACGATATAGGTGTGCCTCAAGCCACCTGTCAGCACTAGCTGTACCAGTAGTCTGTTGTCTAGTGGTCTGTTCATTCTCTAGCCTCTTTGATATATCTTTGTTAACGTTTGACTGGCAGGCTCAATTTATCGTTTTCATTTAGCATTTTCATTTCCAATCTAATGTTTTCATTTGCAATGTAACGTTTGTATTTAACGTTTTCATTTGCAATTTAACGTTTTCAGTTGCAATTCAACGGTTTTAATCCGTTGTACACTTCGGCTATAAAATGTTCATGTTCTCAATGTTGGTCATGATATTTGAGTGTGATTTCTGTGGCTGGTTCTAAATGTTGGTCATGATATTTGAGTGTGATTTCTGTGGCTGGTTCTAAATGTTGGTCATGATATTTGAGTGTGATTTCTGTGGCTGGTTCTAAATGTTGGTCATGATATTTGAGTGACTTTTCTGTGGCTGGTTCTAAATGTTGGTCATGATATTTGAGTGAATTTTCTGTGGCTGGTTCTAAATGTTGGTCATGATATTTGAGTGAATTTTCTGTGGCTGGTTCTAAATGTTGGTCATGATATTTGAGTGACTTTTCTGTGGCTGGTTCTAAATGTTGGTCATGATATTTGAGTGAATTTTCTGTGGCTGGTTCTAAATGTTGGTCATGATATTTGAGTGACTTTTCTGTGGCTGGTTCTAAATGTTGGTCATGATATTGAGTGACTTTTCTGTGGCTGGTTCTAAATGTTGGTCATGATATTTGAGTGAATTTTCTGTGGCTGGTTCTAAATGTTGGTCATGATATTTGAGTGACTTTTCTGTGGCTGGTTCTAAATGTTGGTCATGATATTTGAGTGACTTTTCTGTGGCTGGTTCTAAATGTTGGTCATGATATTTGAGTGACTTTTCTGTGGCTGGTTCTAAATGTTGGTCATGATATTTGAGTGACTTTTCTGTGGCTGGTTCTAAATGTTGGTCATGATATTTGAGTGAATTTTCTGTGGCTGGTTCTAAATGCCTGTGTGTAAACTGTTCATTCCAGTCCTTTATTAGCCCAGCATTGGATTGGATTGTTACATGCTTTTCCAGCCCCCTCTGGGCTGCTCACCGTCTTCCAACTCCACGCCCACGGCTACATGGAACCTGCCCACGTTCAAATAACACGCAGCAGTACATCCCATCCTGTATGAGCTACACTTGAGTGAGATTTATGTGGCTGGAGCTAAATGCCTGTGTGAAGACTGTTCATTCCAGTCCTATGATAGCCCAATATTTGATTTTGAATTTGAATTCGAATTGCCACATGTTTTTTCAGCCAACTAGGAGTCCAACTAGTAGTAGTAGTAGTAGTAGTAGTAGTAGTAGGAGCAGTAGTAGTAGCTGCTCAGAGTCTTCCAATCCCAAGTCCCCCCGTGCGATGCCCACAGAAACCAGGGAGCACATTAAGCAGATTAGTTGAGGTGGCTCTCTTTCACTATTCCCGCCACTTTTTATTTTTTAGCTACGCATAACAGCTTCTAGGCAACTCCCTTTTCCCGTCGTTTGGCCAAACCAGAAGCTAGCTAGTTTGTCTAACAGCTGAAATGACAGGCATTCCACTGCAGCTACAAGCTTTGGGTTTGACCTAGTGGCTGGCTAATGGAGCTGGTGGGAAGCTGCCATGAGTTGCAAAAAAGCAAAAAGTGATTCCCATCTAATGTCATCACCTCACTGCATATGCCACTTCACATGCCAATTCACATGCCAATTCACATGCCAATTCACATGCCAATTCACATGCCAATTCACATGTCACTTCACATGCCACTTCACATGCCACTTCACATGCCACTTCACATGCCACTTCACTTCACATGCCACTTCACATGCCACTTCACATGCCACTTCACTTCACATGCCACTTCACATGCCACCTCACATGCCACCTCACTTCACATGCCACTTCACATGCCACCTCACATGCCACCTCACTTCACATGCCACTTCACTTAACATGCCACTTCACATGCCACCTCACATGCCACCTCACTTCACATGCCACTTCACATGCCACCTCACATGCCACCTCACTTCACATGCCACTTCACATGCCACCTCACATGCCACCTCACTTCACATGCCACCTCACTTCACATGCCACCTCACATGCCACCTCACTTCACATGCCACTTCACATGCCACCTCACATGCCACCTCACTTCACATGCCACCTCACATGCCACCTCACTTCACATGCCACTTCACATGCCACCTCACTTCACATGCAACTTCACATGCCACCTCACATGCCACCTCACTTCACATGCCACTTCACATGCCACCTCACATGCCACCTCACTTCACATGCCACTTCACATGCCACCTCACAGGCCACCTCACTTCACATGCCACTTCACATGCCACCTCACATGCCACCTCACTTCACATGCCACCTCACATGCCACTTCACATGCCACCTCACAGGCCACCTCACTTCACATGCCACTTCACCTTCCCCATCACATGCCACCTCACATGCCACTTCACATACCACCTCACATGCCACCTCACTTCACATGCCACTTCACATGCCACTTCACAGCACCGTCACTTCAACAATGCCACCTCACTTCGCATGCCACCTCACATGCCACCTCACTTCACATGCCACTTCACATGCCACCTCACATGCCTCCTCACTCCACATGCCACCTCACATGCCACCTCACTTCACATGCCCCTTCACATGCCACCTCACTTCACATGCAACTTCATACTGCCACCATGCCACCTCACATGCCACCTCACTTCACATGCCACTTCACATGCCACCTCACATGCCACCTCACTTTCGACATGCCACGTCACATGCCACCTCACGAGGCCACTTCACATGCACCTCACAGGCACCTCACTCACATGCCACTTCACTGCCCTCTCCCCCCCCCCACAACTGCCCCCCCACATCACATGCCACCCACTGCCACTTCACTGCCACCATCACATGCCCCCACTTCACATGCCACTTCACCTTCCCCATCACATGCCACCTCACATGCCACTTCACATACCACTTCACATGCCACCTCACTTCACATGCCACTTCACCTTCACCTTCACATGCCACCTCACATGCCACTTCACATGCCACTTCACATGCACCTGCCCTTCACAGCCACTTCACATGCCACTCTCATTCATCACACCTTCCCCTTCCATCCACCTCCCTGCCAACTTCACATGCCCCTCACTTCCAAATGCCACTTCACATGCCACTACACCTTCCCCTTCACATGCCACTTCACATGCCACTTCACATGCCACTTCACATGCCACTTCACATCCACCACTCCACGTCATCACATCAACTTCACATCCACTCCCCTTCCCCTTCCCATGCCCCTCATGCCACCTCACTTCACATGCCACTTCACATGCCACTACACCTTCCCCTTCACATGCCACCTCACAAGCCACTTCACATGCCACTTCACATGCCACCTCACTTCACATGCAACTTCACATGCCACTTCACCTTCCCCTTCACATGCCACCTCACTTCACATGCCACTTCACATGCCACCTCACTTCACATGCAACTTCACATGCCACTTCACCTTCCCCTTCACATGCCACTTCACTTCACATGCAACTTCACACCTGACGCCACCACCTTACTCAACTTGCAAGGTGTGTGAACAAGTGGTATGCTTGGAATTCAAACGAGACCCGAGCCTGGATCTTTCAAACCGTGCAGCAGCCAGAGACCTCAACACTAGCTTGGGCTGTCAGTGGCATCATCGTTATTGCAATCCTAGCCAGTACAGTTACATTTTGTATGGAGTCTGTGCCTGAGTGGGAGGATAACACCGTGTTTCAGTAAGTGATGATGATGATGATGATGATGATCACTGTTTAATGGGGGGGGGGGGGGGGGGGGGGGGGTGGGGGGGGGCTACGCATAGCAGCTTCTAGGTAGCTCCCTTGCCCTGTCCTGGGCCAAACTGAAGCTAGCTGGTGTGTATGAAAGCTGGCATGGCAGGCATTCCAACGCAGCTGCAAGCTTTGGGTTTTTACCCAGTGGCTGGCTAATGGGACTAGCGGAAAGCTGCCACGTGTAGCCCCCCCCCCCCCCCCCCCCCCCCCCCCCCCCCCCCCCACACACACACACACACACACACACACACACACACACACACAAAAGTGATGATGATGATTACCTTTTGGCTTATCTGACTCACCCATGGAGTAAACTACGAACTGCTATTACAACTTTCAATCAGCTGTGCAGCAGGTCATGGCTATTTATGTAAACACTTGGGAGTACAGTTCATTGTGTGGAATGGGTTGCTCCGGGTTATGAAATCATTGAAAGAAACATCAAAGTTATAAATTTAGCCAAGTCCCCCCTTCTTGGGGGCAGAATCCCCCAGATTCATCCCGTTGTCCGACTGTGCGTCTGTCCAACCAACCGACCGACCAACCGGCCAAAACTTGAAGCCTGACACGTCAGCCAACTGTCTCATAACTAACTGGCTTCGGTCAGCTCCAGTCTGTTGCCACCTGTCGATCCGTTGCCAACACAATCCATCCATTTTCCGCGTCGCGTGCGACGTTGCTTATGTCTTGTCCACCAATCAATTGTTCTGTATCGAAGGTACGCTGCTAATTTGGGGGGTCTCTAGCACCTTTTAGTTGGCTTTAAAAGGGTGCATTCTGGGTGAGAAGGATGCTATAGAAGAAGAAGGGTGCATTCTGGGTGAGAAGGGTGCTTTAGAAGAAGAAGGGTGCATTCTGGGTGAGAAGGGTGCTATAGGGTTTTTTAGGGGGCCGGAGACCCCCTTAAATTTGAAGTGGTAGGAAAATGCTCATGACAATTATAGACCAATTATCCTTGGGAGCACTGGCGGCACACAAGTCCATGTCAGAGTACTTACAAGTGCGCGCTGGCGCGCTGCCTTCTTGAGCCCCACTGCGCGTTTCGCGCAGTTTTTTGCAACCCCCTGTGGACGCAGCAAGCAAATTTTGCGCTTTTTGCACTACACAGTTTTTTTTCAAGTGTGCTAAAGCGCTGGCCAACAAGGTCAATGGAAGTACCCTGGTCCATGTCGGTGATTTGTTTTCCAGTTCAGAAATTGGGGATTTTATAGCTTTGGGGGTTTATGCCTCCTCCAGGGACTGTGTCCTTACAGCTTTTTAGGGCCATTTAGGACCATTGCTTTTGGTTCTTAATAGCGGCAATTGGGGCCGAAACTGGGTCAAAAGTAGCGATCGATATATATGGTGGGGAAAAACATCTCTGGCTCTATCTGCAAATCTGATATCACTGGCTCTGGTTTTGCATATGCAGAATCATAGACCAGGCGTTTTTTTACCCAATTGCCGCTGTAAAGACCCCTGACCCCCACCCCATTTACCCCCCTATGTGGCCCTAAAAAGCTATTAAGAGCTAGAAGAACGCTGTCTGGAAAAGGCCTAGAACCATCAAGCTATAAAAAATCCACTTTCAGAATTAAAAAAAAGATCTCTGACCGGTTTCGCATCTGCAGAATCATAGACTACGTATGCATATGTTATCTGAGGATCTAACTCTAAATATTCTTGCATAGTAACATCGCCAGTATCTAAACAAACTGGCAGCGGTTTCGCATCTGCAGAATCATAGACTATGTGCGCATCTGTAATCTGAGGATCTAACTCTAAATATTATTGCTTATTAACATCGCCAGTTTCTAAACCAACTGGCCTCAGTTTCGCATCTGCAGAATCATAGACTACATATGCATCTGTAATATGAGGATCTAACTCTAAATAATCTTGCATAATGTCATCGCCAGTATCTAACCCAATTGGCTGCGGTTTCGCATCTGCAGAATCATAGACTACGTATGCATTGGGATCTTCACTCTTGACTACCTTGTGCGCCTCTTCACCTGTCCCAATGTAAGTACTCTATCCTGCCTACCTACTTTGTACACAGTATAAACCACTGTAGTATTTACAAGTATACACAGTATATAATACCTTGTGCGTCTACAGAAGAACTATAGTACAATATAGTAGTATATTGTACATATACTACAGTACAATATAGTAGTATATAGTAGTATACACAGAATATAATACCTTGTGCGTGTACAGAAAAAATATAGTACTTATACTACAGTAGTATATACTACCTTGTGAGCCTCTTCACATGTCCCAATGTAATTACTCTATCCAGTCTGCCTATTATATACATAGTGTCCGGCATGCTTATTACATACACAGTCCTGCCTACCTGCCTGCCTGCCTGCCTGTCTGACTACTATATACAGTGTCCAGCCTACCTGCCTGCCTACCAACCTGCCTGCCTGCCTACTATATACACAGTGTCCGGCATGCTTATTACATACACAGTCCTGCCTATCTGCCTGCCTACCTACCTACCTGCATACCTGCCAGCCTACTACATGCACAGTATCCTGACTGCTTACTACATACACAGTCCTGCCTGCCTTCTTATCTGCCTGCCTACCTGCCTGCCTGCCTGCCTGCCAACCCACCTGCCTGCCTGCCTGCCGACCTGCTTGCCTGCCAACCTACCTACCTGCCTGCCTGCCTACGTACCTGCCTGCCTACCTGCCTACTTACCAATCTGCCTGCCTACCCACCTACATGCCTACCTACCTACATGCCTGCCTACCTACCTACATGCCTACCTGCCTACCTACCTACCTGCATACCTACCTGCCTACCTACCTACCTGCTCGCCTACCTACCTACCTGCCTACCCACCTGCCCACCTACCTGCCTGCGATATACACAGTATCCTGCCTGCCTACTATATACAGTCCTACCTACCTTCCTACCTGCCTGCCTGCCTGAAAATGGTTTCGCCTTGCCACGGGGCGTGCGTTTGAAGGAGCCTTCCCGTTCACTTGCAATAGGGAATGGTTACTGTGTGTTTTGCAGGGAACGGCAACTCATATAAGTGTTTGAAAAACTAATATCAACTCATATTATTGTAGTTTCACAATAATACAAGTTTTTCAAATAAATTCGAATTTCTGGTGAGACGGCTTGTCCGACTAATATTATATAATATTATTTATTCACTTATATTATATAACATAGCCGACCCCTAGTGTTTTGCTGTCGCAGACCTCTACTGTGTCCGAGCTCGGACTACCGCGCAACAGCACTGAGGAAATCACGTGGCCTCTTTCAATGTGGACAGTTGATGTCATTCCATTGATGTTGATCTTTCCTCTTATATACCCCCCCCCCCCCCCCCCCCCCCCCCCCATACACCACCACCTATCAGGAATAAAGGCCCCTTTGGAGCTGCTCCACAGCCAACACATCCCCCCTCCCCCCTTTACCCCACATATATCCCCCGCCACACACACGCACCCTTCCCCCCCACGAACTTGAACTTGAACTTGGTTACATTGCTTCAGCCAGCAATTTGGCTGCTCTCCGTCTTCAGCAGTAAAAATATATTATCACCAGGGTAATCCCCCCCCCCCCCCCCCATACAGCTCAGGAAATGTTCAGTCAGCGTACTCAACTTCATTGACCTCTGCGCCATCCCACCATTCTGGATTTACCTCATGCTACTTGGGCCAGGCAATGCGGGCAGTTGATTTCACTGACTTAATGTTCATCTTTCCTCTCGCCATACACTTAATGAAATTTGCCGTCAGCCTACTCAACTTCCTTGACCTCTGCGCCATCCTTCCATTCAAGATTGACCTCATGCTACTTGGGCCAGGCAATGAAGACAGTTCATGTCACTGACTTTATGTTCATCTTTCCTCTCACCATTCTGATAAGGAGATTTGCTGTCAGACACACACACACCACAACTACCAGCTACCAGGAATCCAGCCTCTCTTTGGAGCTCCTTCACAGCCAACACATCCCCCCCCCCCTCCCCCCGCAAACATCCCTCCCACCACCACCACCACCCACACATACACCCTCCCTCCCTATACAGTTAAGGAAATTTGCTGTCAGCGTGCTCAACTTCATTGACCTCTGCGCCATCCTACCCTTTTGGATTGAGCTCATGGTTCTTGGGCCAGGCAGTGGCCAGGCAGACCAGACCCGCATTCTCCGAATCTTGCGGCTCGTCAGAGTGGTTCGCCTACTTCGCATCTTCCCACTGTAAGCCTCCATTGTTTCTTTTTGTTGCTACACGTAGCAGCTTCTAGGCAGCTCCCTTTCCCCATCCTTGAGCCAACACCAGAGCAGCTTCTAGGCAGCTCCCTTTCCCCATCCTTGAGCCAACACCAGAGCTAGCAAGCGCGTCTCAGCGCTGACAGGGCGGGCATTCCAAAGCTGCTGTAGCTTAAGCTCCACACACCACGAATTGAGCACTTCCACTATCTGTTCTGTCGTGGTCCATGCTCAGCTCCACTGTTCAACCCCGCCCCGCGTCCTCTCCTCACCCCCCGCCCCGCCCCCCCTCCCCACCCCAATCATCCCCCCCCCTGCCTGGCCCCCTCTCCTCCCCCCACTCATCCTCGACCCCCCCCCGCTGCCCCCTCTCCTCCCCCCACTCCCCCCCCCCCTCTCCTCCCCCCACTCACCCCCCCATCCGTTCTCTGCTCTGCTCTGCAGGTTTTATAACATGTTCCTAGTCATCGATGCTGTGGTCATGTCCTACGGAACTATTATGAAGCGCATATCATCATGCTTGTCGTGTTCACCACAACCTGCACCTTCTCTCCACCCCACTCACCCCCGCCCCGCCCCCGCCCCCTCTCCTCACCCAACTCATCCCCCCCCAACCCCAACCCCGCTCCGCCCCCTCTCCTCACCCCACTCATCCCCCCACCCCCCCACCCCTCTGCCTGGCCCCCTCTCCTCACCCCGCTCACCCCCCCCCCACACACACACCCCCTCTCCCCACCCTCCATCCACTCTCTGCTCTGCAGGTTTTTCAACATGTCGCTAGTCATCGATGCTGTGGTCATGTCCTATGGAGCTATAATGATGCTCATCTTCATGCTCATCATCATGCTTGTCGTGTTTGCCTCTATTGTGTACTACATAGAGGGCTCTAAGAATGGAGCCTTTTATAACATTCCTCAGGCAATGTACTTCGTTCAGGTATATGCATGCGGACGATATTATTATTATGATGTTGATGGTGGTGATGATGATGACGGTGATGAAGTGGTGAGGATGTTGGTGGTGAGGAGGATCGCCGTGATGGTGGTGATGAGGATGCTGGTGATGATGACGATGATGGTGGTGATGATGTTGAAGTCAGTGCACCATACAATAAAAGTATGCTTGCGCGCTTTTGTCATACCCATACATCATCCATGAGACTGTTTTTAATTCTTTCATTTGTATTTTATTTTTTAATCGAACACCTGTAGAAATGAATCTGACAGCTCTGTCTCCTCCCCACTGCAGACCACTCTGATCACCACAGGTTATGGCGACATTGTGCCCATCACGCCAAAGGGCCAACCTTAGCCCAACACAAACTCGCCTACCCACGCCCCACCTTGCCTCACCACCCTGAAGCAACCCAACCCACGCTCAACCCAACACAAACCTCGCCCAACCCATGCCAAACCCAACCCACGCTCAACCCAACCCACGCCCAACCCAACCCACACCCAACCCAACCCAAACCTCGCCCAACCCATGCCAACCCCAACCCACGCTCAACCCAACCCACGCCCAACCCAACCCACACCCAACACAAACCTCGCCCAACCCATGCCAAACCCAACCCACGCTCAACCCAACCCAACCCACGCCCAACCCAACCCACACCCAACCCAAACCTCGCCCAACCCATGCCAACCCCAACCCCCACCCACGCCTAACCCAACCGCAGACCACTCTGACCACCACGGGTTATGGCGACGTTGTGCCCATCACACCATTGGGCCAACCCTCGCCCAACGTAAACTTGCCTACCTATGCCCCACCTTGCCTCACCACCCTGAAGCAACTCATCCCTGTGTAAACCAACCCCAACCCACGCCCAACCCAACCTACGCCCAACCCAACCCACGCCCAACTCAACCCACGCTCAACCCAAACCAACCCCAACCCACGCCCAACCCAACTCACGCCCAACCCAACCCACGCCCAACTCAACCCACGCCCAAACCAAACCAACCCCAACCCACGCCCAACCCAACTCACGCCCAACCCAACCCACGCCCAACTCAACCCACGCCCAAACCAACCCCAACCCACGCCCAAACCAAACCACACCCTAACCAACCCACACTCAACCCAACCCACGCCCAACCTAAACCTCGCCCAACCCACGCCCAAACCAACCCACGCTCAACACAAACCTCGCCCAACCCCAGCCCGCACCCAACCCACACCCAACCCAACCCACGCCCAACCCAAACCTCGCCCAACCCAACCCACGCCCAACCGCAGACCACCCTGACCTCCACGGCTTATGGCGACATTGTGCCCATCACACCATGGGGGCAACCCTCGTCCAACGTAAACTTGCCTACCCATGCCCCACCTTGCCTCACCACCCTGAAGCAACTCATCCCTGTGTAAACCAACCCCAACCCACGCCCAACCCAACCCACGCCCAACCCAACCCACGCCCAACCCAACCCACGCCCAACTCAACCCACGCTCAAACCAAACCAACCCCAACCCACGCCCAACCCAACTCACGCCCAACCCAACCCACGCCCAACTCAACCCACGCCCAAACCAAACCAACCCCAACCCACGCCCAACCCAACTCACGCCCAACCCAACCCACGCCCAAACCAACCCCAACCCACGCCCAAACCAAACCACACCCTAACCAACCCACACTCAACCCAACCCACGCCCAACCTAAACCTCGCCCAACCCACGCCCAAACCAACCCACGCTCAACACAAACCTCGCCCAACCCCAGCCCGCACCCAACCCACACCCAACCCACGCCCAACCCAAACCTCGCCCGACCCAACCCACGCCCAACCGCAGACCACCCTGACCTCCACGGCTTATGGCGACATTGTGCCCATCACACCATGGGGGCAACCCTCGTCCAACGTAAACTTGCCTACCCGCGCCCCACCTTGCATCACCACCCTGAAGCAACTCATCCCTGTGGGACCCAACCCCAACCCATACTCAACCCTCGCCCATCCCAACCCACGCTCAATCCAACCCACGCTCAACCCAACACACGCTCAACCCAACCCAACCCATGCCCAACCCAAACCTCGCCCAACCCAACCCACGCCCAACCCAACTGCAGACCACTCTGACCACCACGGGTTATGGCGACATTGTGCCCATCACACCATGGGGCAAATTAGTGATCGGCCTCATGATGGTCTGTGCCATTGTGATCTTGGCACTCCCCATCACGGTCATTGGTTCCAACTTCTCAAGCATATGGGCGGAGAGCAAGAACCGAAGACGATTACTTGAGATGAGCCCCATGGTGAGAGACTTTTTCAAGATCTGTCAAGTTGTTGTTGAATAGATAGAAAGATAGAAGCAAGGACGCACAGACAGACACACAGACAGGCAGGCACACAGGCAAACAAACAGGCACAGGCAAACAAACAGGCACAGGCACACAGACAAGGCTGAGAGAAAGAACCGAAGCAGTTACTTGAGATGAGCCCCATGGTGAGAGACTTGTTCAAGATCAGACAAGTTGTTGTTGAATAGAAAGAAAGATAGAAGCAAGGACGCACAGTCAGACACACAGGCACACAGACAGTCACAAACAAGACACAGACGAACACACAGATACACTAACAGACAGGCATACACACACACATTCAGACACACCGGCACACAGTCAGACACACACACACGCAGAATGAAAAACCAGGCTGTATCGGCATCATCCTAATAACCCGTGATCCCATCCGCGTACATCATCTTTCTACGTAGCTTACTTCCCTCACACAGTTTCATTGTAGCTTACTTCTATCCTTATGTTGCATTGTATCTTGCTTCTCTCCCTTTGTCATATAGCTTGTTGCCTTTACATTATAGCTTACTTCTCTTTCTATCTTGCATTGTTCTCTTCTTTACATTGTTGCATTGTATCTTGCACCTCTCCTTTTGTTGCACTGTATCTTACTCCTATCCCTTTGTTTCATTGTAGCTGGTTGCCTTTGTAACATGATAGCTCACTGCTCTGCCTTTCTTGCATTGTTCCCTTCTTTGCATTGTTGCCTGTGTTGCATTGTATCTTACCTCTCTAACTTTGTTGCATTGTGTCTTACTGCTCTCCCTTTCTTGCATTGTTCCCTTCTTTACACTGTTGCCTTTGTTGCTTTGTATCTTACCTCTCTACCTCTGTTGCATTGTTACCTGTGTTGCATTGTGTCTTACTGCTCTCCCTTTCTTGCATTGTTCCCTTCTTTACATTGTTGCCTTTGTTGCATTGTATCTTACCTCTCTAACTTTGTTGCATTGTGTCTTACTGCTCTCCCTTTCTTGCATTGTTCCCTTCTTTACATTGTTGCTTGTTCCTGTTGTTGCTTAGGTTGCATTGTATCTTACCTCTCTCACTTTGTCGCATTGCTGCCCGTGTTGCTTTGTATCTCACTGCTCTCTCTTTCTTGCATTGTTCCCTTCTTTGCATTGTTGAATTGTAGCTTATTTCATTCATCATTGTTGCATATCCTTGGTTGCATTGTAGCTTACTTCTTTCCCTTTGTTGCATATTCAGATATATAGAAACTTCTAGACGTTGATTAAGATGATGCAGTGCAGGGTCCCACTTCCTGGGGTGAAAATCGTTTCCAATAAATAAAAACACAGCTTCTCATCCATCCACATATTCAGATCTATAACAACTTCAAGACGTGAATTCTTACTTCTCTCCCTTACTTACTTTGTAGCTTACTCCTCTCCCTTTGTCGCATTGTTCGCTTCTGTACATTGTAGCTTGTTCCCTGATTTCCCTTTGTTGCATATTAAGATCTATAGCAACTTCAAGACGTTGATTGCGACCTGTGCTTTCAACGCACTTCAAGTAACTGGGGTGAAACAAACTGGGGTAAACAACTGGGGTGAATACCGTTTCCAATAAACAAAAAGAAAGCTTCCCATTCAGACGGTTGACTCAGATTCCTTTACAGTTGCTTTTCATATTTCCAATATATATAATTTACCCTTAAGGGTTGAGGAAATAAGCACATGCAGGCTTCATCATTGTCAGTACTTACATTTGCAAAAGTAGGGGGCCCGTTTCCAATCAACAAAAAGAAAGCTTCCCATCCACCCACAAATTCAGATCTATAGCAACTTGAAGACGTTGATTCTCACTTCTCTCCCTTTGTTGCTTATTCAGATCTATAGCAACTTCAAGACGTTGATTGAGATGATGCAGCGGCACAAGAATGCTTTGGATGACATCATAATCCGCTTTGAGGAATTGCGGCACTCCATTGAGGCGGACATCCTAGCTGTCCGAGACATGGCTCAGCAAGCTCGACTAGTCTATCTGGCAAGAGCGTCTAAAGGGCAGGTGGGCACTGATGAGAGGGGGTGGGTGGGTTGAGGGTTTTTTGGGGGGGGGGGGGAGGGGGGGGCTTCTCCAAAATATGGCACAGCAAGCTGGATTAGTCTACACGGCAAGAGCGTCTAAAGGGCAGGTGGGCACTGATGAGAAAGGGTAGGGGGTGTGTGGGGGGGGGGGGCGTACTTCGAATTTGATAATTTGGCCTGAGATTTCTGACATTTTGGCCTGAGAATCGAGAATTCTGGCAATTCTGATCATTGTCGAAAGTTTGCCTGAAAAAGTGGAAGTTAGAACTACAATCTACGAGACCCGAATCAAAATCATCCGCTGAATTGTTATAATGCGCCTCTATAGCCAAATCGTTAATTATCGATACATCTAGAATCTCCCTGACTAAATCTAGAACCTCCTTGACTAAATGTGCAGACACCTGGCTTGGACAAGGACATGTATCTCATACACCAGCCAGGAGTAAAAAACAAAAAGCTCAATACGTAATGCATACAAAACCTGAGGAGGGCTGACCCCCCCCCCCCCCCCCCCCCCCCCCCCCTCACACACACACACACACACACACACACCATTAAATAGAAATACCCATCTAGAACCCCCCCTGACTAAATGTGCAGACACCTGGCTGGGACGAGGACATGTATCTCATACACCAGCCAGGAGTAAAGAACAAAAAGCTCAATACGTAATGCCTGAAAAATTCGAGGAGGGCTGACCCCCCCCACCCCACCCCCCACCCCAATTAAATAGAAATACCCATCTAGAACTTCCCTGACTAAATGTGCAGACACCTGGCTGGGACAAGGACATGTATCTGCTGCACCAACTGTTGGAGAGCATGAGAGAGAAGATGGGATCCTCGAGAGATAAATATGTGGAGCTTGAGGTAAGTAGGCTGGCTTCCACTTCTTTGGGGGGCTTCTATTTTGGGCTACTTCTATTTCTTTGGGGGGCTTGCTTCCACCTCTTTGGGGGGCTTCTATTTTGGGCTACTATTATTTCTTTGAGGGGCTTCTATTTCTTTGAGGCTTTTGAGGTCTCCTATGTGAGGCTTGCTTCCATTTCTTTGGGGGGCTTCTATTTTGAGCTACTTCTAGTTCTTTGGGACTTTAAGGGTTTCCTATTTTAGGCTGCTTTTATTTCTTTGGGGCTTTGGGGGTTTCCTATTTGGGGCTACTTCTATTTGTTTGGGGCTTAGGGGGGTTCCTATTTTGGACTGCTTTTATTTCTTTGGGGCTTTGGGGTCTCCTATTTTGGGCCACCTCTATTTTGGGCCACCTTTTATTTCTTTGGGGCTTTGGGGCTTTCCTATTTTGGACTGCTTATTTTGCCCCCCCCCCCCCCCCCCCCCCCCCCCCCCCCCGAGCTATCTGGACCACCCAGTGACTGTGAAAGCGTAAACGTATACGCCAGGCGGCGTGGTGACTAACCAAGATATGTATGTTGGTTGTATGTATGTATGCTGCTTGAATGTATGTTGGTTGTATGTTGGTTGGTTGGTGGTTTTTTGTTGGTTGGTTATATGTTGGTTGTATGTATGTTGGCTGTATGTATGTTACAGTCCAAGGGTAAGCCAAATAGATTGAAGGGACCTGCCCAACCGTGACGTAGAAGAGCTAAAAAGGAAAAGCATTGATGAACTGAACCCCAAACAATCGTTTTACCATCGGGGGCCCTGATTTCGTGCTACATTGATAATTTAATTCTACAATTATAATTAAATCATCGTCCCACATGGGAAGATACTTTCATTGTGCGGTTCTTATCGCATTTTTCATTAAAATGTTTAAGGTATTCCATCCTTCAAAGATACCAAGGTTGATGGGGGTGGGCTGCTGATGCTTGGGGTAGCATGGTGTGGAGTGGATCAGTGCTGCTGGGCAGGGAGTGGTGCAGGATTCGCTTTAAGAAATTCAGCGGATGATAACCGGCCCCCAATGAAGGCTCAACTTCGGAAAACAGCCCCGCTACTGGTGGAGCCATTGTACCCAAGGTTTCGACGTCGACCAAGACCCAGATCCCACGCCACCTGTGTGTGCAACCACAGTCCTGCAAGCCCCCAAGCTTGAGAATCCGCAACTCAGGCGAGATCACCCTCCTGATGAGTGTGGTGGTGGTGTGTGTGGTGGTGGTGGTGGTGGTGGTGGTGGTGGGGGGGGGGATTCTGGGTGGCAAGGGTGCTGTGGGTTGCAGAAAAGGGTCCCAAAGACCCAACAAAATTAGCAGTGTGCCACCTGTGTGTGAAACCACAGTCCTGCACCCCCCCGAGCTCGAAAAGCCGCAACTCAGTCGTGACCAACCCCCTGGTGTGTGCGATGTGGTGGTGTGTGGGAGGGGTGGGGGGGGGGGCTGGATGTGTGGTAGTGGGGGGGGGGGGGGGGGGGGGGGGGGGGGCAATACTAAAGCTCTCATATGGAAAGCCTTCACAAAAAATAAAAATAAAAATCGAGAACCCAAAACTCAGGCATGACCAACCTAGGTACAACACCCGTACTACCGGCATAGGTGGTGACGATTATGCCTATGGGTCCGGCGTCAACCGAGGCCTTTGTCCCACGGCACTAAACTCACTAAACTCTCACACCTTCTTGCTCACAATGCTCACACCCTGATGTACACCTCACTCAACACTCACACCTTCTTGCTCACAATGCTCACACCCTGATGTGCACCTCACTCAACTCTCACACCTTCTTGCTCACAATGCTCACACCCTGGTGTACACCTCACTCAACTCTCACACCTTCTTGCTTACAATGCTCACACCCTGATGTACACCTCACTCAACTCTCACACCTTCTTGCTCACAATGCTCACACCCTGATGTTAACCTCACTCAACTCTCACACCTTCTTGCTCACAACGCTCACACCCTGATGTACATCTCACTCAACTCTCACACCTTCTTGCTCACAACGCTCACACCCTGATGTACACCTCACTCAACTCTCACACCTTGCTCACAACGCTCACACCCTGATGTACAACTCACTCAACTCCCACGCCTTCTTGTTCACAAGCCTCACAACCTGACTACTCACTCAACTCCGACCTCAGGGCCTCCTGACGCTATCCCGCTACACCAAGGCAAGTGACTACATAACCCGACTGGGGCGCCTGGAAGAGGGATACAAGAACTTGCACAACTGCTTTGTTGAAGGGACTAGCACCATCAAGGCTCTTGGAGATCTGACAGCAGAGGTCCAGCTCCATGAAGAAAGACGTGTCACTGACGATGGGGGGGGGCGGCATGAATCCTCACAACAGTTGACTTTGTCCTTCAGTGCACCTTGGGTGAACAGTTTTAAACCATGAAGGCTCCAGGAAGGCTGACAGCACTCACAGCAGAGGTCCAGCTCCATGAAGAAAAACGTGTCACTGAATTCGGGGGGCAAGGCATGGATCCGCGCAACAGTTGACTTTGTCCTTCAGTGCACCTTGGGTGGACAGTTTAAACCATCAAGGCTCTTGGAGATCTGACAGCAGAGGTCCAGCTCCATGAAGAAAGACGTGCCACTGACACCAGGGGGGACGGCATGGATCCTCACAACAGTTGACTTTGTCCTTCAGTGCACCTTGGGTAAACAGTTTTAAACCATGAAGGCTCTTGGAGAGCTGCCAGCAGAGGTCCAGTTCCATGAAGAAAGACGAGTCACTGAAGTCGGGGGGGACGGCATGGATTCTCACAATAGTTGACTTTGTCCTTCGGTGCACCTCCGGTGAACAGTTTAACCATCAATGCTCTCGGAGGGCTGACAGTAGAGGTCCAGCTCCAAGAAGAAAGACGTGCTACTGACGTCGAAGGGGAAGACATGGATCCTCGCAACAGTTGACTTTGTCCTTCAGTGCACCTCCACTGAACAGTTATACACCATCAAGGCTCTTGGAGATCTGATAGCTGAGGTCCAGCTCCATGAAGAAAGACGTGCCACTGACATCAGGGGGGACGGCATGGATCCTCGCAACAGTTGACTTTGTCCTTCAGTGCACCTTGGGTGAACAGTTTTAAAGCATCAAGGCTCTCGGCGAGCTGACAGCAGAGGTCCAGCTCCATGAAGAAAGACGTGCCACTGACGTTGGGGGGGACGGCATGGATCCGCGCAACAGTTGACTTTGTCCTTCAGTGCACCTTGGGTGAACAGTTTTAAACAACTTAGTTGTAGTCTAGCTCATGGGGTTTGGCACACACACACACACACACACACACACCTTCCCTCCATAGCTTTCCCTGAGCCAGCCACCGGGCTAAGCACCACGATGTCAGCAGATCTGAACAGCTGATTGTGTTAGCCTCAAGGCACTAGCTTGCGTCAGGCTTGGCTGAATAGCCAGCCAGGAGAGCTGCCTAGAAGCTGCTGCTTGTAGCTGAAAAGTCAAGCTGTGCCCCCCACCCACCCACCCACCCACCCACCCACCACCACACACACACACACACGGTATGATGTTTTAATTGCAGCCCAGCTGCATAGCAATGCATCAACGCCTTAGAAGTCGACGACGAAAGGAAGTAGTCATATACAGATGCGTAAAGAACTCGTTATATACATAAACTCCTTAAAAGTCGAGGTAAAGAAGTAGTCATATACAGATGCGTAAAGAAGTAGTCATATACATAAACGCCTTCAAAGTCGACGTAAAGAACTAGTCATGTACAGATGCGTAAAGAACTAGTCATTTACATAGACGCCTTAAAAGTCGAGGTAAAGAAGTGGTCAAATACAGATGCGTAAAGACCTAGTCGTATACAGATGCGTAAAGAAGTAGTCATATACATAAACGCCTTCAAAGTCGACGTAAAGAACTAGTCAACAAGTCAACTAGTAAACCCTGTGATAGAAGAAGTTCGTGAGCCATAAAAGCTGCGGTATTTTTTACGTGAGATTTCAGTAGGCCAGGTTGAGTAGCTACTTGGGCTACTCAAGCCTGATTCCAGGGTTGTTTCGCATTCATCGCATGGCGGAGCACCCTCTTCAAGGGAGCGGGAGCCCCCAGGGTTACCCATTTGTCCATCCGATCGACCGACCGTCTGACCGAGACGAAGCCTGACACGTCAGCCAACGGTTTCGTAAATAACTCGCTTCCGTTGCCACCTGTCGCTCTGTTGCGAACACTCTCCGCCAATTTGTAGCGTCGCATGCGACGCTGCATAGAACTTGTTTCTGATGAAATGAACCAGTATCTTTACGTAGCACCACGGTGCTCCTAGCTGTCTTTGGGAAGCTCCTAGCAGCTTTTGGGCCCCCCCAAAGTAGCACCGAAGGCTCTAACGTAGGACCCTCGAGACACCAAGGTACATGATCTAAAACTTGTGCGATATATAGCACATTAAAGAAAACCCCGGGGGCGACATTGAAAAACAAAATGCCTACATGAGAACCAGGGTTGTTAAGGAGAAGATCTGCATCTATAGTTGCACCCAGTTCCAAGATCTGCATCTGAGACATAACGGACCCTCAAAAATCTGTCCCCTCCTGAGACGCAAAGGGCACTACAAAATATGTGTCCCCCCCTGAGACGCAATATCCCTAACCCCTCTCCCCAGAAACGCAATAACCCTTAACCCTAAACTACGCCCTGTGACGCAAGACACAGCGTTCCGACCCTGCTCAGAACCATCCATGAACTTATCACGTTTTGAGGAATGGTTCAATGGTTGAGCTCGTTGAACAAAGAAGGTGCCGGATTCGAATCCCTATGGGTGCGCTTTAATGTTCGCGATTGCTGTCAACCGCCATGGTAGCTTTGTCCGGGTAAAGTAGCAGCCCGTTCTCTACCGCCATAAGATGGGGCTCCCTTAATACCACGCCCCACCAGGCGTTCTCATTATTGTTGCGTTCTTGGGAGTGCTTTTATTTTCAAGTATTCTAAGCAGCTTCTAGGCTGGTCCTTAAGCCAGCTGCTGGGCCACTCCCCTCAAAATCAGCAACCACACCCCACCAGGCTCTCTCTTTACTACCCCCCACCCACCCACCCACCCCAATACCCCCCCTTAAAAAAAGGTACCCCCCCTAAAAACAGAACATACCCCCCTACCCCCCCTTAAAAAAAACCTACCCTCCTACCCCCCCCCCCCCCCCCCCCGCTCTCTTTACTTCCCCCCCCACCCCCATGAGCCTAGTTCACCAGCACCCCTATCCCAACCACACGCAATGGCGGCGGCCATGTAGTTTGTGTCCGGTGTGGCATTGGAGGCGGATCCGGCCTTGCGCTTATTGTCCTGTATCGTACAGCAGGTTGGAGTTTATATTTTATACACATATAAATAATGGGTGTATTAAATACATATAATGCATATATATATTACAATTTTATTTTATTTATATTTTATTATAATGCACACATATACTTCCCCCCCCCCCCTCCCCCCCCCCCCCCCCAATGAACTGCCGGCCAAGTTCAACTGCCGTTCTTCTCTCGTTACTCTCGTTACTTCCCCCCCCCCCCCCCCCCCCGCACACACATACACATACACACACACACACGTCATAATGAACTTAAGCCAAATTAACCTGTCACATTGTTTCTCCTTTTCTAGGATTGTTAGTTTTGTTACATGTTTTCCCCTCCACTAGGGGCTGGTCACCGTCTTCCAATTCCAAATCCCCCTGTGCGATACCCACGGTAACTAGGGAGCATGCAAAGCGGAATAGACAGCTCAACCCCCCAAAACTTGATTCAACCTCCTGCTGATGTCAGATGCACTGTTTCTTTTGGGGGCTGCGCGTGACAGCTTCCAGCCGGCTCCATTAGCCATTGACTGGGCCCAGCACAACGTTGTTTGCTGGATTAAAACGCCAGTCGTGTCAGCTTTCATGCACACTAACTGGCTTCGGGTTTGGCTCAAGGACTGGGAAAATGAGCTGCCTTGAAGCTGCTCCGCGTAGCCCAAAAATAATCATTGGTCAAGTGGGCACCAGCTACTGCTGCATTGATCTCCAACCAGCATAAATAAATAAAATTACTCCTTATAACGAGGCGTGAGGTTGAGGGGGGCAGCCTGTTTGCTTGCTTGCACTGGGGCCAACCACCACCAACCAGCATACTCTACGGACTCGCATTGATTTGATTTGGATGGACCCAAATCGCAGCACAGCTTGGTTACAACAGCCACTGTTTTTCTTTTCGGCTACAAGCAGCAGCTTCTAGGCAGCCCCCTGAGCCAGGCACTGGGCGAAGCCTCAATCATTCAGCGTCGCTAGAAAGCTGATTACGTTATGATAAAGTCAGCTTCAAGTTGCACAAGGTTGCTTTAGGTTAGGCTGCTTATCCAGTCAGGGGAGCTACCTAGAAGCTGCTGCACGTAGCCAAAAAGAAAAACAGTGACAACAGCAGACAGTGTATGAATCCCATCAGCAGCTAAATGTATTCATCAGAGCTGCTTTGTCCTCCCCAACCAGCATAATTTTGACTTTGAATTGTTACTTGGTTTTTCAGCCGAATCTGGGCTGCACTCTGTCTAATTCCAAGTCCCCCCTGTGCGATGCCCACGGAAACCAGGGAATCCTGGAGCACATACAGTGGTTTGAAAGTTTAAAGACTTGTCCTGGTCAACCAGCATAATCTACATGCCCACATTGGTGTGGATGGACGCAGAATTGCAGCACAGCTTCGTTACGACCACTGTTTCTTTTTTGGGCTACGCGTAGCAGCTTCTAGGCAGCTCCCTGTCCTTGTCCTTGAGCTAAACCTGGAGCTACCTAGTGCTACTTCAAGCTGATGTGACAAGCATTACAATGCAGCTTCAGTCACTGGGTTTGACCCAGTGACTGGCTATTGGAGCTGGCGGGAAGCTGCCATGAGAAGCAAAAAATTGAAACAGTGGTTACGACAGCAGCCAATGTATGGGTCCCATCAGCAGAAAATGTATTCATCAGAGCTGCGTTGTCCAGGGTTGTGTCTAATAAGTAGGGAACGGCAAATCATATGATGTTGACCAAAGACATGTATGATATCATATGATATCATACAAAAATAATATGATTTAATATCATATCATATGATGCCCCAGGCCAAAGTTACCTAGTCAGACCACCGGCATCATATGATGACATGATATCATATGATATCATATTGCCGGCCCCTACTAATAAAAGGAACCAGTGTCTTTTCACGTAGCATCATGGTGCTCCTAGTAGCTTTTGTGTCTGTACCTCACTGTTTTAAGGGTGCTACTGGCAGCTTTTTGGCCCCACGGCAACCCCCAAAGTCCCTTATGTAGCCCCCTTAAAACAGTAAGGTACCGAATTGAGCACTTGTACTATATAAAGCACAATAAAGAAAGCCCTGGCGTTGTCTTCTCTCTCTGGTATATGCCTTGTATGCCAACCACACATCCTTTTAGATGTCAGGTTGAAAGCAGTACAAGGCAGCTCAACAGACCTACACACATGTGTGTGCAGGTATGCATGGGCAACCCAGCATACACTGCTGCACTCTTGTTCTCTTGCCTGTCCAATGTTGTTTGGTGTATGCCTTGTATGGCAACCATACATACATTTAGATGTCAGGTTGAAAGCAATACAAGGCAGCTCAACATACCTACACACATGTGTGTGTAGGTATGCATGGGCAACCCAGCATACACTGCTGCACTCTTGTTCTCTTGCCTGTCCAATGTTGTTTGGTGTATGCTTTGCATGGAAACCATACATACATTTAGACGTCAGGTTGCAAGCAAGGCAAGGCAGCTCAAAATGCCTACATGCCTACATACATACTTATGTACATGTGTTTGTACGTATGCATGCATGGGCAACCCAGCATACACTGCTGCACTCTTATTCTCTTGCCTGTCCAATGTTGTCTGGTACATGCCTTGCATGGAAACCATACATACATTTAGATGTCACGATGCAAGCAAGGCAAGGCCACTGTTTATTTTGGGGGCTACGCGTAGCAGCTTCTAGGTAGCTCCCTGCCACTGTCCTTGCCCTTGAGCTAAACCTGAAGCTAGCTAGTGCATCTTAAAACTGATATGACAAGCATTACAATGCAGCTTCAGGCATTGGGCTTGACCCAGTGACTGCCTATTGAAGCTGGTGGGAAGCTGCCATGAGTAGCAAAACATGAAACAGTGGATAAGGTAGCGCAACATACATATACATGCGTGTTTATGTATGCATGGGCAACCCAGCATGCACTGCTGCATAAATAAATAAATGGTCCTTGTTACGAGGCGTGAGGTTGAGGGGGCCAGCCCGTTTAAATTCACTGGGGCCAACCACCAAATACACTGCTGCACTATTGTTATCGTGCCTGTCCAATGTTGTTTGGTTTATGCCTTGCATGGAAAAAAAGAAAGGCCTGGCGTTGTCGTCTCTTTCTGGTGTACTATTATTAAGGTACATAATTGATCATTTAATTATTGTCGTCTCTCTCTGGTGTACTACTCTGGTGTACTCTCTGGTGTACTTTTTGCTGTCTCTCTCTAGTGTACTACTCTGGTGTACTTATTGTTGACTCTCTCTGGTCTACTACTATATTGTACTTATTGCTGTCTCTCTCTGGTGTACCACTCTGGTGTACCTATTGTCGTCTCTCTCTGGTGCACTATTACTCTCTTCCCTGACCCATAGCTCTTATTTTCAGCCACGAGCAACGGCTTCTAGGGAGCTCCCCTGCCTGGCTATTCAGCCAAGCCTAACCCAGCCCAGTGAACCTTGAAGCTGGCACAATCAGCTGTCCAGAACTGCTAAACTATTTATTTCAGCACAGTGGCTACCTCAGGGGGCTGGCTAGAAGCTGACAAGAAAAGCCCTGGCATTGTTTTCTCTCACTGGTGCCGTATCATTCTCTTGCCTGACCCGATGTTTCATTTTTGTGCTACTCATGTCAGCTTCCCGCCAGGTCCCATAGCCAGTCACTGGGTCAAACCCAAGGCCTGAAGCAGCGTTGAAATTTAAATTGTTACATCCGAGTAATGTGCCACTCTCAGGACGTGAAGTTAAGGACACCACTGCGTAAGCCGGAGCTAGCAGTAGTCACCAATGCCTGAAGCAGCATTATAATGCTTGTCATATCAGCTCGAAGTAACACTAGCTAGCATATGGTTTAGCTAAAGGACAAGGACAGGGGGCTGCCTAGAAACTGCTACACATAGCCCATCAAAGAAACAGTGGTCCGAGCAATGTTGTTTGGTAAATGCATTGCATGGCAACCATACATGCATTTAGATGTCAGGTTGCAAGCAACACAGGGCAGCGCAACATATATACATGTTTTTGTACGTATGCATGGGCAACCCAGCATACACTGCTGCTATATTCTCTTGCCTGTCCGATGTTGTTTGGTATATGCCTTGCATGCCAACCATACATATATTTAGATGACAGGTTGCAAGCAACACAAGGCACAGAGTCTCATACACCCTCGTGGTGTCAAGTAGACTTTAACATGAAATGTAATGTAACAAGGCAGCGCAACAAGCAGAATTGACAAAGCAGGTATGCGCCCCAGGTGCTCATATCAGCAAGGCCTGGTAGTTTTGTCTGCAAGCATAGGGCACCGGTTCACCAGCAGAATGCGCCCTTCAAAATAATTCTCCCCGCGTCCTCAGGTTGATTTGGACTTGGTTATATAGCTTCAGCCAGCAATTTGGCTGCTCGCCGTCTTCGGCAGTAAAACAAATTATTACCAGGAAAATGTAAACTCGAACAAATCACTTTTTCCCCATTTTTTAATTTTGTTTTCATTTTTTATATATAATACATTCCTCTCCTACTGAACGAAAAAAGCAGTACAAAAATAACCTATTCATACCTCTAAAAAAAGACTTGATCCAGTCTCTTCAGACGTTCATGGTTGAAAAAAGGAAGCTTCTCTCGCCCTTCAACTTCTGGATTGCACATCAGATAATGTAGAGGAATCGTTTTGCTCTCCGATTGGGAAATCAGGCTCTGATACTTTCTTCTCGAATTCAGCAAGGCTTCATCAGTACATTCAAAACCCACATGGTGTTCATCTTGAACTGTTCCATAATCACCAAGGTGACACACTCGATCCTTCCAAGGAACAATAAGACGTTTCCATCAATCAGTTTCCACTTTTAGGTAGTGGGAGGAAGTTCTAAATCTAGACATATTGCGCACTACCTTGTGAGGTAGGTCTCGGATGAGATAATTGAGCATCTCAGGTTTTCCACTCTCATCCCATGAGGAGGACATCCAGGTCTGGTACACAGCATTCTTCCTTCCTTGTGATCCTGAGCTTTTTTCTCTATGGCGTGTATCTGAAGACTTAGTACTGTAGTAAAAGAAAAGATGATTGGAGAATAGGACTTTTTCCACTTTGTTCCAGTTAACTGGTTTAAGTTTCAAAGGTCCCACACCTCCATGTACCGAGAATTGGTGGCCAAAGATTCATCCTGGGAATCTTCCAAAGAGTACAACGTCGCTAGGGCATCAGACACATCTTTGCTCCAACAGTTGCGTTCTATGGCCATATTGAGATCGGCAAGGGCAACGTCCCTCATCATGCCAGAATAACTATCGTAGTATTACACCATAGAGGTCCAGAATTTAATCACTGACTTCAACCAGTAATAGTGCATTAGGTTGATCTCAGGTAGATGCCGAAGCATCATGCAAATGCCAATGCACGTGGAAACAGAACCAACAATACATACGTATGCATCAGGAACGGCAACTAATATCAGTGTTTGAAAACGAATGTTAAATAATATTATTATAGTGTTACAATACCGGTAATGTTAGTTTCTAATTAAAATCAAAATTCTGGTGAGACGGCTCGTCTGTCTAATATTAACTAACATTTACTAATATTATTCATTCACTAAAATTAACTAACTTAGACAGCCTAACACCTTTCACTGGAAGTCACCATGTTAAATACAGACAGCCTAGCACCTTTCACTGGAAGTCAACATGTTGAATACAGACAGCCTAACACCTTTCACTGAGCATCTGTGCACACTAGGGTTGTTCAAGAGTATTTCAAAATATTATTGTTCAGTCGTATCTATTCAAAACATCTACATCTCATGAGCCAAAATCTACGTCTCCAACGTATCGTACCCTTATCAGCAGTTATGCTCTACCAGATGACCTCAGTTGACATCTGATATCAGATGTCAACTGAGGTCATCTGGTAGAGCATAACTGCTGATAACCCTCCAAAAAATTGTTTAGAGACGTAGCTGTTCACAAAATGAGTCTTACGAGCCGGTTCCCTTGACCCCACGTCCTTAGAAGTGTCATTGTGACATATCTTGACAGTTAAGATTTATTTTATTTTTATTTTTATTTTATTTTTATTCACAAAATGTGTGTTTCATGGGACAAAATTCACATCGCACGAGCCCAGATCTTCGTTTCCAACGTAGCACACCCTCAAAAATCTGTGTTCGAGACGTGAAATGCAATGTTTTGAACAACCCTAGTGCGCACCCTTCCTTTCGTGCTGTCTGATTTTTTTCTTGTTTCAATGCGACCGCAACTATAAAAACACTTCCGCAAACGCCACCAGTATCAACATCAAGAAAGACCACCACCTCCTAGCACCACTGCCGCCAACGACATCCACATCTGCAACAAAAAACATGCTTAAACCGGCTGAAACCAACAAAACTGCGGCTCACTGACCAGCAGCAGCAGCAGCACCACCACCGCCACCACCACCACCACTATGATTTCTCTGTCCTCCTTTCTCTCTTTATTCGCCCTTGCGGTACCCGTGCCTAAGCTGTTCTTGTCGTCCTCTTTCTTTTTCCTTGGTCTCAAAGGGCTAGGTTTTATCAGATGCGTCCTTTCCTGGTTTCCCCCCTGCAAAAAAACTTGAATACAGGCGCATGCATTCTCCTCCATGCAACCCTGGCACACCCTGAGTCCCAGAAACAACCATCATGTGGCTATCCCACTCCAACCCCCGATTCCTCCCCCACTGACCTGCAAATGCCGCACACGCCTTCTCCAGCATTCCATGTCCAAGTATGTCAGGATTAGCTAGTCTCCAGGAGATCTGTAGGACATCTGATCAGACAAAGTAGAAGTCGGGCAGGTGGTTTGGCTTCCCCCACTCCTGTTGATTTTTTATGTTTGCGTGTCCAGTACCTCTTGGCCGAAGAAGGAGGGCCGGTGCTGCCGATACGAAGCTCAGATTATAATGTATAGCATGTAGGGGTTGTTGTCCCCCGTCTCGGTCGATAAATGTGATAGCTTCTTCGTAGCGGAAAGGGGACTAGATCTGTAGAACCCAAAGAAACGATGTGAGCAATAAGACAATATTGAGCGACTTTCGCGACTATTTCTCTAGGATCTTGATAGGTTGCGATTGGCGTATCGACGATTCTTACGTCACAACTGGGTGTTTCGAAGGCGAATGGAGACGGAGACGACTACCCTGCTGTCGACCTCGTGGGTCGAGGGGCGTTGAGGGGCGAGATACCGGGCACAGGCGGGCACAGGTACCACCGAGGCGGGTGGTGTCGTCTGACACATCGAAAAATCAAATTCCAGAAGTCCGGGATCCCCCGGGGGATCCCCCGCACCTGCCCCACACCCGCCCACACCCGGCCCACACCCTGTATCCTGGTCTGGCCTCTGGGCGCCTCTCGGTGCGTCTACAACGAAGCACCGGATCACCTTCACGGCCATGTCCTCGTGGCCCTGTTTACGAACCTTACGCCAAGACCCAGACATCCAGACAATCCAGACATGCTGGACATGTCGGTATTTTGTCCACCTGCTACGTGATGTCAGATATTTGCATGTAAATCGTTATTGATCGCATGTCCTCCATCGGCTTGTTGTGATTCGTTGGGGACCAGGTCGTGAAGTGCTTGTTAATCCAGCCCCTCAGGTACTTGCGACCTGGGCGAGGCGAGGCACTTGCATGTGCGGTACTTGTAGGCGAGGCGAGGCGAGGCACTTGCAAGCAAGGCGAGTCAAGGCACTTGCATGCATGTGATCTACTTGCAGGCTCGGCGAGGCGTTGGACTTGGTATTGGCAGACTGTGAGCTGCCCAGAGTTGGCTGAAAAACCCATGTTACAATCAAAGCCAATCCCATACCTATACCAGGGTTATTCTACACACAGCGTGTTGCGTGACGCATACAGATCTCGGAGGGTCCGTTGCATCTCAGAGGGTCTGATTGCTTTGCAGACGCAGATTTTGAAACTGGTTGCGTCTCATGATGCACAATTGCACATGTTTGAGTCTACAATTATCTTGGGTACCGGCATTCGAGTTTGGGCACGTCCCTTTAGCCTATTTGAGGACTGAGTCTTCCTGCACACACAGATAGAAGGCGAAGGCCAGGCGAGGTGGTGCTGCTGGCGTCATATGGTGGGCTGGTACAGGCTGGCACAGGCGGGCACAGGTTTGCCCACCATCGCTTCGCTGCCAAGATAGAAGTGCTAGGCGGTACCAGTATCTTGGACCGCGAAAGTGTATTATGGCGGCGGAATCAACACTGTAGACGCTTTATTCTTTCGCCTTTTACTAAAGAATACCGAGCGTTGACTCCGCAAAGCCGCATCGACTATTTTTGGGTCCCTAACGGGAACCACCCTATATAACCCAACATGCCTGCCTCCTATGGGAAAGGATGGACTGTAGAACCGGGTAGAACACGATACCAGGTATCGACAGTATTCTCCGAAAGTAGTAGACGGAGACTTCTCGTCGCCTGTAGAGTGACAAACATCGAACAACTTTGTGAAGGATCTTGACCGCTGCGATGCTGATAACTCATTCGCTCTCCAACTATGAGCAAAATGTTTGGGTGCGGAGGTGGCCGGCATCGTTCAAACGCCTGGGCAGACGGACAAACGGCGGAGAGAGACACGGGGAGCACTTGAGGCTTCAGCCCCAGAACCATGGGGGGTCCACAGCGAAAAACGTGAAACGTGGCCGTTGTTACTGTCACTGCTGGACCAGTTTTGTACGTTGAAAGGACGAGTATGCATTATAGTGCAGCTAAGTTACGGAATCTGGGTTGTGTACTGGGTTGTTGAACTCGGATCTGAGTCTGCATATAACTTCTAAGCTTTGATGCCTAGTTTCTTGCTTAATTATGGCCATTATTCAGTAACTGGGCTACAGAATGGTAAGAAGACCCTCCCCCCCCCCCCCCCCCCCCCCCCCCCCCCCCCGGAATGTGTTGGGTGGGCTCGTCTCGGGTTAACAAAGCCTGCCTATGGCAATGTAATGTTTACGACAGCGTACGATAATTGTAAAAATATTGCACTTATGAGTTATGACTTTCCAAAGAAGCAGTGGTCTGACAATTTATCATTGATTGCCTTCTCGCTCTGATTTACAAATAAGTATGCGATGCACAACGGGCGTGTCTCTTCCAGCCTTATCCCTTAACTGTAACTTCAAAATCTCATTAGCTTCAAAATAATCAAATAATAAGAAACAGAACTTCCCACTTTCCCAGCCATTTACAGGGCGCTACAAACCACCTTGGGAGAAAACTACCGGAATTATACCAAGATACTACATTTTGTCAAATTGGTCAGCGCGTAAAGTGCACAAACGTCAAGTTGGTTAGCGCTTTGTAGTGCAAAAGCGCAAAAACTGTGTGCTGCGCCCTCAGGGGGTTCAAAAAACTGCGCGAAACGCGCAGTGGGGCTCAAATAGCATGCGCAAAATCGCGCTGCCGCGCGCGCTTTGTAGTACCCTGAATGATACTGTCCAGGGTTGCCAATTAGGGTTAAGGGACTTGCCCAATCAAACTCAAATACCGGTAATCAAGGTAATTATAGACAATTCGGAGGGCCGAAGGGGCTGTTGCCAAGCACTTTACTCTGTGCAATGGGAAGCCAAACATATCCAACACCGGAATGTACAATTTTCGTTACAACGCTGCTGACACAAATAAACACACATGTATTGCTACGATGGTTGTTCAGGACGCTGCGTCCTACGCCGCAGACACAGCTTTGAAGAGTCCGTTGTGTCGCAAGACGCAACGTGGTAAGGGTCCGATGAACAGAAGGAAGGGTCCGACGCAGGACGCAGGCTAGACAAGTATACAATTTGTTGCGTCTCAGTCAGCAGAGCCGAGGGTCCTCCTGAAGTACCCTGATTGATATCATGTGAGTTAGGAATGTTGAATTTGAATTGTTACATGGTTCTCCAGCCAACTCTGGGCTGCTCACTGTCTGCCAATACCAAGCCCCCCCGTGCGATAGCCACGGAAAGCAGGGAGCACACTACGCGGATTATAAAGTTTAAAGACCTGTACAGGTCAGTTCGAGTTAAAAGCTAAATTGACCCAAATGATTTAGAGTACGGTATTCTTATCTTGAATTCACCTGGTATTAAATTGAAAATGGTAATGTGGGAGCTGTTATTATCATCAATGGGTGCCTCACATTCTCACACCGCAGATTTGGTTTTAGTGAAAGGGTTTTGGGCGTAGCCCCCTCTTCAAGGGGGCTGGAGCCCCCACGGTCACCCCCTTGTCCGTGCGTGTGACCGTCTGACTGAGACGTAACCTGACAAGTCAGCCAACGGTCTCGCAACTAACTCGCTTCCGATGCCACCTGCGACCAGCGACGCTGCATAGAAACTGTCTTGAACTTGAAAATTGTAAGTGTTCACTGCAATGTGCAGACCAGGGTACTTCAAATGGCCAAATTGGCCAGCGCTTTAGCGCACTTGAAAACAAAAAAACTGCGCTTTGTAGTGCAAAAAGCGCAAAAATTGCTTGCAGCGCCCACAAGGGGTTGCAAACAACTGCGCTTAAAGCGCAGAGGGGGTCAAAAAGTCAGCGCTCAAAAGCGCAAAAGCGCGCGCTTTGAATTACCCTGATGTGCAGACGGTAAGACGCCAAACCTGGCGTATACAAACATGTGACAATAATTATTCTACTGAGGATTCAGAAGGAAAGGCGGAGGAAGTCCTACAGAAGTAGAAATTTCACGTACAAGGCAACGGTCTAGTCTAATCTAATCTATAACTGTAATCAATCAAACGACTGAACGAGTACCCTAAGTCCCTAACCTCAAAATCAAGATCTCCTAATGTCAATCCCAGGCCTGTGCTCAGTAGAGCATGCCCTTGTCCATGCACTGCTTAATCACTTCCTCAAATGGGAACTCAGCAAAGGGGACATGCACCGTTTTTTTTAAGTTGCGAAAGGAATCTGACCCCAGGAGGTGGGTCTCCCGACACAAACCAGCGACAGCGAGGATTCAGTTGCATGTGATGGTGCAAGTCTGCGCTGTGCAGTTCCAAGTGCTCGTGCCTAGTTTGGATACGCCTGGTTTGACCTGGACAAGTCTAAACTGTCTAATCCTCTGAATGTGTTCCCTGGTTGGTAGTTGTACATCTTGTACTGCTACAAGTGCCGTAAAAACAACGAACAAAGATCCCTTAGAATGGCCTGACTTTAATAAATAAATGTCCTCAATGTTCATGTGTCTTATGCTTCTGTTGGTTGTTGCCCCCAGTGCAAGCAAACTGATAGGCACCCTCAACCTCACGCCTCGTAATAAGGCGCACTATGTATTTATTCATTGCATGGTACGCCGCTGCTGCTACCGCCACTGCTGCTGCTGCTGCTGCTGCTGCTCTTGCTGCTGGCAGTACGTGGGTAGGATATACACCATTACACCACACTCCTGAGTACAGCATGCAATCGCATGTGTGTCAATAATATCGTGCTCCCCGTTGTTGACTCACACAAGTCTACACAGAGGCATATATATAGCAGGGTAATTCAAAGCGCGCGCTTTAGCGCTTTTGAGCGCTGATTTTTTGACCCCTCTTCGCTTGAGATTATTGGTTTATTTTTGTTTTTTTTAAGTTTATTTTATTTATGATACCCAGCTTGGCTGCGCTTTAATCTCTTGAACGACGATAAAGGTCACGGGATAAGATGAGTATGAGTGGGGGGAAATGACGCGTGGGTTTGATGTTTAATTTTTCAACGGAAGCACGGGTACCCTCCTGATTGCCGTCAGCAAGATAAGAAAAAAAAGAAGGAATGAGAGCAAATTTATTGCGCATTTTTTGCACTACCGAAGCGCAAGTTTTTTTTTTTTTTTTTTTTTTTGTTTTCTTTCTTCTTCCCACCATCAATACACACACCACACCACCAACTACACAACACAAATAACACCACACAACACACACACACACACACAAAAAAAAAAAATCACACAAGAAAACCAAAACCAACAACCATCAATCAAATCACACACAAAAAAAAAATAAACAACAAAAAACACACCAACATATCACATCCACATCACAACAACACACACAACAAACAGTGGCGCTAAAGCGCTGGCCAATTTGGCCATTTGAAGTATCCTGATATATAGGGGTCGGCTATGTTTTATAATATTAGTGAATAAATAATATTATATAATATTCGTCGGACGAGTCGTCTCACCTGAATTTCGAATTCATTTGAAAAACTAATATTATTGTGACACTGTAATAATATTAGTTAACATTAGTTTTCCAGACACTAATATTAGTTGCCGTTCCCTACATATATATAAATAAAATCATATGAAACTGCTGGACCATACAGGGTGCGAGAGACTTCTGGACATCTAGCTAGATGTCCAGAAGTCTCTCGCACCCTGTAGGCTATAATAGCAGTACAGCACTATCGGCTGTCTAAGTAGTAGAAGGTAGCTTAGTAGCTGAATAGCTACACGACACCCACGTGCTTGGGGCAAAGTGGGACCATCATCTCAGCTGTCACAACATAAACTATTGACGGAATTCTCTATGGCTTAGGCAATGGCAAGGAGATCCTCCCTTTCAGGTGAAAATCCTTTCACTAAAAAATGTACGTACTTGTGCCAGTACTTGTGTCAGTACTTCAGTGCTTGTGTCAATATTTGTGTCAGTACTTCTGTCAGTACTTCTGTCAGTACTAATCCCGTTTCGATGAGCGCCTCAATGGTAGAGCTCGTTGAAACACGAAGGTGCGGGGAATCCCGACGGGTTCGCTTTAGTGTTAGTGGTCGCTGTCAACTGCCATGGTAGCTTTGTCCAGGTTAAGTATCAACTCGTTCCCCTACTGCCATAAGACGGGGCTCCCTCAATACCACGCCCTACCAGGGTTTATCATTACTGCCAGCACTTCAGTACTTCTGTTAGTACTTCAGTACCTGTGTCAGTACTTGTGTCAATACTTGCGTCAGTACTCGTGTCAGTACTTCTGTACTTATGTCAGAACTTTAGCTGACCCGTTTATGTGTGTGTATGCGTATGTGTATGCGTATGTGTATATGTATTTGTCTGTGTGCGAATATGTGTGTATGTGTGTTTGTAGGTGTGTGCTTATGTGTGCGTCACGACGTCAGTACTTGTGTCAGTTCCACTTGGGCTCTATGACTCCTGATTCGTTGTGTCACTACTCATGTCAGTACTGCTGTACTTAAGTCAGGACGTCAGTACGTGTGTCAGTTCCGCTTGGGCTCTATGACTCCTGATTCAGTTGTTTGAGTCCCACTTGGGCTCTATGACTCCTGATTCAGTTGTTTCAGTTCCACTTAGGCACTATGACTCCTGATTCAGTTGTTTCAGTTCCACTTAGGCTCTGTGGCTCCTGACTCGCTGTACCAGCGCATGTCTGTAGAGTTGAAGGCCAGATAGCCAGCAGCAGCGCGGTTTCGGTTGTAGCACTTTATGTCGTTCTCTGAGCAGAGTTCGCATACCTTGCAGCTCTTCCGGCAAGAGCCATCGCTGGAGTTACCCTGCACAGGAAAGGAACGTATGAGAAGTAATCGTACTCAAAAATGGGGTGAAGTAGGGGTTGGTTGTGGTGGTGGTGGTGGGAGGGGGTGGGGTGGGGTCGATATGGGATGGGGGTGGGGTGGGGTGGGGTGGGTTTGGAGTAACCCTACATGGGAGAGGAACGCACAATGGGAGGGTTGACTTTATTGAAGGTGCTAAGTATAGCACCAGTGCTACATTACGCACCTTGGGTTTTGGGGAGTTACGTTAGAGCCCTTCATAAATTGAAACTATCAGCTGGCCACTCACGTTCATAAATTCAAATTCAAACAAGCAGCTGGCCGCCCACCTTAATAAATTCAAATTCAAACTATCAGATGGCCACTCTCCTTAATAAATTTAAATTCAAACTATCAGCTGGACACTCACCTCCATCAATTCAAATCCAAACTATCAGCTGGCCACTCACGTTAATAAATTCAAATTAAAACTATCAGCTGGCCACCCACCTTCATATATTCTGGGTTCTCCTCACACTCCCCAGAAGTTGCCCACTCCGGACACCGCTCTTCCGCATCTTGACAAAATCCAGGGTCCAACAAGTTGCTTGCCTGAAGTGTGCATGCATTTTGTTTTCTAACAGATTTCTGTAGGCCAGGATGAGTAATGAGTACTTGGGCTACTCAAGCCCGATTTCAGGATTAGTGCGTAGCCATCGCATGGCGGTGCGCTAAGTGCGGAGCCAAGGGGATTGGGGGGGCAGCGCCAAACCCATGCGTAGCCATGCAACGAGGGAACGGCGACGCCGAGGCTACACGTCATCGAAAACAAAAGTGTGTACGTGTGTATGTGCGTATGTGACAGTCCAGGGGTAGCCTACTAGGCTAAAGTGACTTGCCGAGCCTCGAAAAATCAAGAAACACTCCCAGATAAAACGAAGGGGATAATTAAAACTACAACTAGTGATGAGCTGTGTCCCAACGAATCTTAAACCAGAGACATCCTGCACAGAACACACAACAGGACAGTCTTTCGTACAGGACAACAGGACAGTCAACAGTGCAGGGCAGGGCAGGGCAGGGCAGGACGGGACAGGACAGGACAGGACAGGACAGGACAGGACAGGGCAGAACTGGACAGGACAGGACAGGACAGGACAGGACAGGACAGGACAGGACAGGACAGGACAGGACAGGACAGAACCTGACGGGACTCAGGAAGCAGTACCTCGGCGTTAAAGGACGTCCCATTCCACTCTTCAGGCCTAAACGGAAGAGTGTGGGTCCAGAGTGTGGCTGTCCTGCACACATGAGGTTAGGTTAGGTTAGGTTAGGTTAGGTTAGGTGTGGTGAGGTGAGGTGAGGTGGGGTGGGGTGAGGTGAGGTGAGGTGAGGTGAGGTGAGGTGAGGTGAGGAGAGGTGAGGTGAGGTGAGGTGAGGTGAGGTGAGGTGAGGTGAGGTGAGGTGAAGTGAGGTGAGCCTTGTTTGTACTGCTTTGTATTGTCTTGGATCGGTTCACATGGATTTATATTGAAACTTTGAGGTCTGTTTACTGCCCCTCTATCTAGGGTATCGTTTTGTGCGTGTGTGTGTGATCGTGTGTGTGTGTGTGTGTTTGTGTGTGAGTGTGTGTGTGTGTGTGTGTGAGAGAGAGAGTGTGTGTGTGAGTGGGTAAGTTTGTGTGTGTGTGTGTGTGTGTATGTATATGTGTGTGTGTGTGTGTGTGAGAGTGTGAGTGTGTGTGTGTATGTGCGCTTTGTTGTCTGTGTGTGTGTGTGTGCACTTTGTTGTATATACCTTAGTACGACAGGGGCCGCGCCGGAGGAGGGCAACTAACGAAACCTGAGGGTACTATGACCACCAGGTCCGCGAGCCCACGCCACCACTGCCTGACCTGTGTCCCACTTGTTTGTTTGTGCTTGTGTTCGTGTTGTTCTGTATGGGGCTTTTGTGTTGTACTGTCTGGGATGTTTGTGTTGTACTGTATGGAGCTTTTGTGTTGTACTGTCTAGGATGTTTGTGTTGTACTGTATGGGGCTTTTGTGTTGTACTGTCTAGGATGTTTGTGTTGTACTGTATGGAGCTTTTGTGTTGTACTGTCTAGGATGTTTGTGTTGTACTGTATGGAGCTTTTGTGTTGTACTGTCTAGGATGTTTGTGTTGTACTGTATGGAGCTTTTGTGTTGTACTGTCTAGGATGTTTGCCTTGTACTGTATAGGACGTTTGTGTTGTACTGTATGGGACGTTTGTGTTCTACTGTATAGGATGTCTGTGTTGTACTGTCTAGGATGTTTGTGTTGTACTGTATAGGACGTTTGTGTTGTACTGTATGGGACGTTTGTGTTCTACTGTATAGGATGTCTGTGTTGTACTGTCTAGGATGTTTGCCTTGTACTGTATAGGACGTTTGTGTTGTACTGCATAAGACGAGCTCACCTGGGTTTGACTTGTCTCTAGTAGATCTGCTTTTTTTGTTTTAGTTGTACTCCATTGGATGACTTAACGTGGGTTTGATTTGACTCTGATAGGTGCTGAAGTGAAGATAGTATGCACGAGCCAGGGATTTCCCTTCCGCGATCGCTAGTTTTGACCCCGTTTTAGCGAAATCATCGCTATGCAAAGGTTGTTTTGTTTATTTCTTGCCCTAAATTCACCTAGAAAGCTATAAAAAGCTATAAAACGCTGTCCCTGGAGGAGGTCTAACACCATAAAGCTAGACAAAACCCACTTTCAGACTTAACAAAAAAAACTGCCATGAGCAACCTTCCACCCAATTTTGTCGACCTGCCATTTGGTCCCCTGAACCAAGGCAGCATTCATGAGGCATGGGGGGTTGTACGTGACCACACCACATAATCAAGTGGCCACACCACAAAGTCAAGTGGCTACACCACATAATCAAGTGGCCTCACCACAAAATCAAGGCATAGTGCATGTGTACTCTTGTGTTTGCCTTTGTTTGCCTACCATTTGGTGCCCTGAACTACAGAGCAGCCTTCATGAGGTGAGATCTATTCGGTGCACCACATACCCAAGTGGCCACCCCACATAATCAAGTGGCCACACCACATTATCAAGACATGGTGCATGTGTACTCTTGATTTCACTTAAGCAGTGAAGGGCTGTAAAAATGACGCTCGTATACTCTTGTGCAAATATCTGTCTTACACATGGTGCATGTGTGCCTGAAGCACTGGACAGAGCACTGGACAGAGCACACATGCACCATGTCTTGATTTCACTTAAGCAGTGAAGGGCTGTACAAATGACGCTTGTATACTCTTGTGCAAATATCTGTTGGCCTGAAGCACTGGACAGCCTTCATGAGATGAGATCTATTCAGTGCACCACATACCCAAGTGGCCACACACGACAAAATCAAGTGGCCACACCACGCAATTGAGCGGCCACACCGCAAACTCAAGGTATGGTTCTTGTGTACTCATGCGTACATCTTTGCTGGCCTACCATTTGGTGCCCTGAACCACTGGGCAGCCTTCATGAGATGAGATCTATTCAGTGCACCACATACCCAAGTGGCCACACACGACAAAATCAAGTGGCCACACCACGCAATTGAGCGGCCACACCGCAAACTCAAGGTATGGTTCTTGTGTACTCATGCGTACATCTTTGCTGGCCTACCATTTGGTGCCCTGAACCACTGGGTAGCCTTCATGAGATGAGATCTATTCACTGCACCACATACCCAAGTGGCCACACACGACAAAATCAAGTGGCCACACCACGCAATTGAGCGGCCACACCGCAAAATCAAGATATGGTGCTTGTGTACTCATGCGTACATCTTTGCTGGCCTACCATTTGGTGCCCTGAACTACTGAGCAGCCTTCACGAGATGCAATCTATTCGGTGCACCACATACCCAAGTGGCCACACGACAAAGTCAAGTGGCCACACACGACCAAATCAAGACATGGTGCATGTGTGCTCTGTGTAAATCTGTATTCGCATACCATTTGGTGCCCTAAACCACTGGGCAGCCTTCATGCAATCTATTCGCTGCACCACATACCCAAGTGGCCACACAACAAATAAAGTAGCCACAGCACGCAATTAAGCGGGCACACCACGCAATCAAGGCAAGGTGCATGTGTACTCTTGTGTACATCTTTGTCGGCCTACCATTCGGTGCACCACGTACCAAGTGGCCACACCACATTAACAAGAGGCCACACAAAAAAATCAAGACAAGGAGCATGTGTGCTCTTGTGTAAATCTTTGTTGACCTACAATTTGGTGCCCTGAAGCACTGGGCAGCCTTCACGAGATGCAATCTATTCGGTGCACCACATACCCAAGTGGCCACACCACAAAATCAAGCGGCCACACCACAAAATCAGGGCATGGTGCAGGTGTACATCTTTGTTGGCCTACCATTTGGTGCCCTGAACCACTGGGCAGCCTTCATGTGATGAGAGGGGATCTTCTGTCTTGCCGTCAGGATGGATACTCCAGAATAGCAAGCCATCTCCCCGCCTTGGTTTGAACGCAACGTGTCCCTGGGCAGGCAAGGGGTAGCAGTGTGTGTGTGTGTGTGAGAGTGTGTGTGTGTGCATGTGTGTGTGTGAGAGAGAGTGTGTGAGTGAGTGTGTGTTTGAACGCAACGTGTCCCTGGGCAGGCAAGGGGTAGTAGTGCATGTGTGAGTGTGTGTGTGTTAATAGGAAGCCATCTTCCTGCCTAGGTTTGAACGCAACGTGTATCTGGGCAGGCAAGGGGTAGCAGTGTGTGTGTGGGTGGGTGCCTGTGTGAGTGTGTGTGAGAGTGTGTGGACAGCAAGCCATGTCCCCGTCTAGGTTTGAACGCAACATGTCCCTAGGCAGGCAAGGGGTTGGAGTGTGTGAGTGTGTGTGTGTGTGAGAGAGTGAGTGAGTATGTGTTTGAATGCAACGTGCCCCTGGGCAGGCAAGGGGTTGTAGTGTGTGTGTGTGTGTGTGAGTGTGTGTGTGAGAGAGTGTGTGTGTGGATAGCAAGCCATCTCCTTGCATAGGTTTGAACGCAACGTGATCCTGGGCAGGCAAGGGGTAGTAGTGTGTGTGTGTGTGAGTGTGTGTGTGAGTGTGTGTGTGAGTGTGTGTGTGAGTGTGTGAGTGAGTGTGTGTTTGAACGCAACGTGTCCCTGAGCAGGCAAGGGGTAGTAGTGTGTGTGTGAGTGTGTGTGTGAGTGTGTGTTTGAACGCAACGTGTCCCTGGGCAGGAAAGGGGTCGTAGTGTGTGTGTGTGTGAGTGTGTGTGTGTGTGTGTGTGTGTGTGAACGCAACGTGTTCCTGGGCAGGCAAGGGGTAGTAGTGTGTGTGTGTGTGTGTGAATAGCTAGCCATCTCCCTGCCTAGGTTTGAATGCAGCGTGTCCCTGGGAAGGCAAGAGGTAGTAGTGTGTGTGTGACTCAAGGAAGCCAGGCTGGCAATCTGGCTGGGTGCATGGTTGAAATCATATAGGAAGCCATCTCCCCGCCTAGATTTGGACGCAACGTGTTTCCTAAACCCTAAACCCTAAACCCTTAACGCTCACCTGCGCACACTCTGAGAACGACGTCCCGTACTTGGTTCCAGCCTCGGAATTTGCCCACCCTGACTTCTGGGATGGGAACGACGTCTCTCCCCCCTCTATTGGGTCGTGTAAGTAGATGAGGAGGGTGGCCATGCGTGGACTATCATCGTCAAGGGAGTCAGTGTGCTACAGCAAGTGGGAAGAGGGAATGTCAGGGTGTTCAAGGATCGATCACAGTGGGGAGAAGCAGTTTTTTTCTTTCAAATCTGAAAGTGGGTTTTCTACCTTAATAGTTTTAGGCCTCCTCCAGGGACAGCGTTTAAGTGCTTTAAGTAGCTTTTTACAGGCTTTTTGTAGCTTTTATGGCTTTTTAGAGGCCATTCAGGGCATACACAAATTTCGTGTTTACATTTGTATAGCGATAATTTTGCCAAAACGGGGTCCAAACTAGCAATCGCTATGTATAGCGGAAAAAAGCCCTGGGGAGAAGCAATGCCAGGGTGTTCAAGGAACAATCAGACATGACTACAATATGCCGGCTGGCTGCTCACACAGCCAGGGCAATGAAGTGCCAGTGTGTGCAAGGAAGTGGGGAGAAGCATTTTTGTCTTTCAAATCTGAAAGTGGTTTTTATCTAGCTTGATGTTTTTAGGCCTCCTCCAGGGACAGTGTTATAGTGCTTCTATAATTTTAATAGCTTTTATAGCTTTTTAGGGCCAATAAGGGCAAAAACAAAAAGACAAAAAAACATTTTTTTGCGAGAATTTCTCCAAAACGGGGACAAATCTAGCGATCGCTACATATAGCGGAAAAACGCCCTGGGGAGAAGGAATGCCAGGGTGTTCAAGGGACGATCAGACATGACCAGGGTAATTCAAAGCGCGCGCTTTTGCGCTTTTGAGCGCTGACTTTTAGACCCCCTCTGCGCTTTAAGCGCAGTTTTTTGCAACCCCTTGTGGGCGCTGCAAGCAATTTTTGCGCTTTTTGCACCACAAAGCGCAGTTTTTTTGTTTTCAAGTGCGCTAAAGCGCTGGCCAGATTGGCCATTTGAAGTACCCTGGACATGACCATGATATGCCAGCTAGCTGCACTCACAGTCAGGGCAATGGCTTGCCAGTGTGTGCAAGGAACAACCAGCCATCATGATTATGTGCCGCTGTGCTACACACAAGTGGGGGAAACTCAGCCTGTATGCATGTATGTTACAGTCCAGGGGTTGGCCAAATAGGCTGAAGGGACTTGCCCAACCGTATAGGAAGGGCTTAAAAAGAAAAAGCACTGATGAACTGAGCCCCAGAAGCCTGCTAGAATTTCCAATGTTTCCAACTTACCTCATGGTAGGACCCCCCCCCCCCCCCCCCCCAATCCACACACACCCATCCCAACTTTGATTCTGCCCCCTCCCCCTCCCACCCCCAACCGAACCCAACTTTCAATCTGCCTTCCCCCACCCCACCCCCACCCCCAACCCCAGCCCAACCCACCTTTCAATCTGCCCCAACTAACCTCATGGTAGTACTGCCCCTCTCCGTACCGCAGCACTTGCAAGTCCTCCTGATGGTGCACAGGCACTCGTAGAATATTGGCTACACGCCTCTCTATCGACTCTACCACTTTGTCCTGGAACCTGTTGTTGATGATGTGTAGGTGGTGGCTGGTCACTGTTGCAGCATACATGCAAGCCCCCCCACACACACGGTACACACACACACCTCTCAATCGACTCTACCACTTTGTCCTGGAACCTGATGTTGATAGGGATCGGCGTATCATATGATGATGGCCAAAGGTGAGTATGATATCATACAAATTGCATCATATGATATTTTATTGAAATGGCAACTTCAGCTTAGTCGGACTGCCGGCATCATATGATATCATACGATGTCATATTTCCGTTCCCCAGATGTTGATGATGTGGAGGTGGTGGCAGGTTGTTGAACTTTTTCTGTATATTTATGTTTTTTTTGTTTTTTTGTTTTTTTGTTGTTGTTGTTGTTGTTGTTGTTGTTGTTGTTGTTGTTGTTGTTGTTGTTTTTTGTCGTTGTTATTGCTGTTGTTGTTGTTGTTGTTGTTGTTGTTGTTGTTGTTTTTTGTTGTTGTTGTTGTTGCTGTTGTTGTTGTTGTTGTTGTTGTTGTTGTTGTTGTTGTTGTTGATATCGTTAATGCTGTTGGTGCTAATTGTGTTGTTGTTGCAGCAGAAATACCAGTGAGGGGATTTGCTTGCCCCCAGTCTTCTTTGTTAGGGCAACCCAAACATAACTTGTTCTTCTATTATTTATTTGTATTTTATTAACAATGACCAGGAAATGCGTGCTTTGGGTCTGCCTCCTCTGGCAGGACCCCCCCTGTAAAGTCACGGAAGTCACCTGTCAACCTTCTTCAACGAGATGGATTCAACCAAGGCGTCCCTTAGGAGCGGAGGAGGAGAGGCCCTAAACCCCAACCCAACCCAACCCAACCCAACCCACCTTTTAATCCGTCCCCCCCCCCCCCCCCCCCCCAGAACCCAACCCAACCCCCCAACCCAACCCAACCCTCATTCCACCCTTGGGCTACTCCCGCCCACCTCAACCCCTCAAACCCACTTCTCTGGCTTATGTTGCTTGAATTGAATTGACGGACTAGAGACTGTGTATCTATCAGGTACTTAATCGGTATAGCACTTTGTAACCAAAGTAGTGTGTGCCTGGTTACTTCCTGTTCATAGATAATCAACTGTAGCATCAACTCAGGGCCCCCGTCTGGCTTATGTTGCTTGAACTGAGGAGCTACAAACTGTGTATACGATATATATGGTGCTTACTTGGTGTAGCATTATGTAATGAATGTACAGCGTGTGCTAGTTCCTGGCCATTAACAATGACCAGTAATGCTTTGAGTATGTCTTCTCTGTCAGGACCTCCCCCCCCCCCCCCCCCCCCCCACACACACACACACACACACACACACACACACACACACACACATACACACACACACACACATACACACCATCTTTCAATCCCCCCCCCTCTCCTCCAACCCAACCCAACCCCAACCCCAACCCACCTTTCAAATTGCCCCCCCCCACCCTCCCACACCCACCCACCCTACCCCCCAACCCCAACCCCATCCCCCCCATGGGCCACACCCTTACACCCCAACCCCTCAAACCCACTTCTCTAGCTTATGCTGCTTGAATTGAGGGACTAGAGGCTACCCACCCCCACCCCCCCACCTGCTGTGCCTCCAACGCTGCACACACACACACACACAAATACCCCCCCACCCCCCCCCCCCCCACCTGCTGTGCCTCCCACGCTGCGCACACACACACACACACACACACACAAATACACACACACATCCCACCTGCCGTGCCTCCCACGCTGCCCCCCACCCCCCTCCCCCCCCCACCCCACCCCACCCCACCTCACACACCCCACCTGCCGCACCTCCCACGCTGCACACACACACACAAATACCCACCCCACCCCACCTGCCGTGCCTCCTACGCTGCACACACACACGCACACACACAAATACTCACCCCACCCCACCCCACCTGCCGCACCTCCCACGCTGCACACACACACTCACACACACACACACACACACACACACAAATATCCACCCCACCCCACCCCACCTGCCGCAACTCCCACGCTGCACACACACACACACTCACACACACACACACACACACACACACACACACACACACACACACACAAATGCACACCCCACCCCACCCCACCTGCCGTGCCTCCTACGCTTCACACACACACACAAATACCCTCCCCACCCCACCTGCCGTGCCTCCCACGCTGCACACACAAATACACACACACAAAAATACCCACCCCACCCCACCCCACGTGCCATACCTCCCACGCTGCACACACACACACACAAATACACACCCCACCAATACACCCCACCAATACACAACCCCACCCACCTGCCGTGCCTCCCACGCTGCAATGCAGCCTCTTACCTACTGAGGAATGTCCCATATGAGGTCCTGTAATCATCCACACCGCCTTCTGATTCATTCGTACCCTCCACTTCCGAGCGTTGCATTATGGGCCAGGCCAGGTCAATGAGGTGCTGTGCCTGTACAGCATGACCTGCCAATCATTTAGCATGACTAATAGAATGGATAGATAGATAGTGGATAGATAGCTACTAATAGATTGGATAGATAGATAGTGGCGCTGACGTTTGGACTGTGTCAGGGCGTTGCATTATGGGCCAGGCCAGGTCAAGTGCTGTGCCTGTGAAGCATGACCTGTCATTTATTTAGCATGCTTACTACAGTAAAATTGAATGGATATGAATTAGAAGTGCTGAATTATGGCCCCTCTCAGAGCGTTGCATTATGGGCCAGGCCAGGTCAATGAGGTGCTGTGCCTGTAAAGCATGACCTGCCAATTATTTAGCATGACTAATAGAATGGATAGATAGCTACTAATAGAATGGATAGATAGATAGATAGTGGTGCTGACGTTTGGCCCGTGCCAGGGCGTAGCACTAGGGGCCAGGCCAGGTCAATGAGGTGCTGTGCCTGTAAAGCATGACCTACCATTCATTCAGCATGACTAATACAGTACAATGGAAACATATTAGTGGTGCTGAAGTATGGCCCATGTCAGGGCGTAGCTCCAAGGGCCAGGCCAGGCCAATGAGGTGCTGTGCCTGTAAAGCATGACCTGCCAATCATTTAGCATGTCTAATAGAATGGATAGATAGTAGTGGCGCCGACATTCGGCCCTTGTCAGAGCGTAGCATTATGGATTTATGGGCCAGGCCAGGCCAATGAGGAGCCGTGCCTGTAAAGCATGACCTGCCAATCATTTAGCATGTCTAATAGAATGGATAGATAGTAGTGGCGCTGACATTCGGCCCTTGTCAGAGCGTAGCATTATGGATTTATGGGCCAGGCCAGGCCAATGAGGTACTGTGCCTGTAAAGCATGACCTGCCATTTATTATAGCATGTCTAATACTGTACAATGGATACAAATTATAAGTGCTGAAGTATGGCCCCACTCGGAGCGTTACAGTATGGGCCAGTCCAGGTCAATGAGGTGCTGTGCCTGTAAAGCATGACCTGCCAATCATTAAGCACATGTAATATAATGGATAGATATAAGTGGTGCATACGTTTAGCCCGTGTCAGGGTGTAGCGCTGTGGTCAAAGCTAGGTGCATGAGGTCTGCCAGTAGAGTGTGACGGACCAGTCATGCTGCATATAGATGATACTGTGGGATATACTAGCTTTTGCCCCATGCATACCGTGTGCTGAGGGTGGACACGTGCATGCATATGGAGTATTGATCTGCCCCATGCATATGGTGTGCAAACAGAGGAGCATGCTCATGCAGCCTACCTCGGAGTCGGAGATGATGTTGTGTAAAATACTAGCTCTTGGCTTCCAAGATATTTGCTCTATCCAAGGACCCTTCGTCGAGTCTGTATGATGCGGCTTGAAAGAATCCCCGCGCCAGCCTATCAGCCTTTCCTCAGCCTCTTCACTAAGGATTCCCAGGCTTGGCAGAGCTTGGAAGAGCAGACATAGGGCCAGGATGGCAAGATCAAATGCCCTCATAGGCTCAATCGTGGGTTATTGTCAAAAGACTGGCTCAAACTGACGGAAGGGCTGGCTGAATTGACGGGGGAGTGAAGATATGGAGGAAGTTCGGGTCGAGCTAGACGAGACGGAGGGGGCGAAAAAGTAACGAAATAGGCTTATCTGGGAGTCGCCTGCAGACCGAGTAATTTTTTGTTGAATTGGCTGGGGGAATAGATGCAAAGGAAGCGGAAGGTCGGGCTTGCATTGGTAAGGGTGGGGAAACTGCGGGGAAGTGCATGGAGAACTGTGGAGAAAGACAGCAGAGGTAGTGCCGTTGACGCCAAGTGGTGGCAACAGGCAATTGATTTGAAACGGTCGAGCCCAGTCGATGGCTTAGATTTATCGGAAGTAACAACGGAAATGTTCGTCTGGGATCGGGTGCACGAACGGTTTGGATCGGTTAGTTGGATCGGTCTGGCCGACGGTTTTCACGCAAGTTCCCAGGTCAGTTCCCGAGCCCAGCGTGGCAGAGTGGATCATTTTTCATACCTTGCTGAGTAAGCAAATCATGTCATTAAATCTGGGACCTAGCCATGCTAGTTGTGGCATGGATCAGTTATGGACACAAATTAAATTGCATGACGTTGCCATAAGCAAACTCATGTTGAGCCGTACATCGAGATGCTTCCACTTCTTCTTCGCAATCTAGCAAGCCAAAGCCAAAGGGTCTTCAGTTTCTTTCAGTTATTTATTCAGAGCATTGTGTAGCATTGCATTTTACGATGCGGTATATGTTCTCATATCTCTAGCTGTCTAGATAGTCCTCGGTCCTCACTGCATCCAACCATGCAATGGTGACTTGGTGACTTGGTTATTATAAATCCAATCCTCACTTCCTCAGCGGACCGTCTGCAAGTAGGATGAAGAACTTAAGAGTTAAGACCAAGAGTATCCGATACAAGAGACCTGCAAGTGAGAAAGTGACCATGATTTATTTTATTAATCTCTGTCTAGCCACTGAGCCAGCCTCGACTTCTTTTGCCTCAAGCATCCAACATGTCTCAATGTCTCTATACCGTAATTATTTCCCTCCCTTGCTCACACAAATTGTCACGCAGCCCGTAAGGTTGTCGGACAGGCGCCTAAGTTGCAGAACACCACATCCACATAAGTCTCAAGGAATTGCTGTACTGAACTAATATGATTAAAAAATGGCACTACAGGCTGGGGCAACGATCAATATATTAGGTTTGGGAATTGGGATGCTTTAAATTACTTCAGCAAAAACTTGAAGAGATGACTGGATTACTGGAAGGCTTTAGAAAAACGATAATTTAGTTTGCGCCCACCCAGGCACCCAGCATATTCTACCCAGGTGGATTTGATTCAGAAGTTGAGGAGGTCACCCAAAATGGGAGATCGGACCTTCACTACCATAACAGGCCATTTCAAGCCCTCACAGGCTGACATACCGACCCGCAGCAGTCGGAACGAGGGGCAGAATCGAGGGGCACTTTCTGACAATTTAACTTCAGGCAGTGCGATGGATGGCACAATTTGATGGCGATTGATCGATTCCCTGTCTTGATTTGTGCTCCGAGGAGCTCGCTGCAGTCACTTCCGTACCCTCGTGTACCCTCGCTTCGGGCAGCTTTCGCCACAAGGCATGGCAGAAGGTGAAACGACAAGATAAACTCCGGAAATTACTTCACGCTAGCTTTTGCTTTGCTTTTCACATAGACATTGGAAAGAAGAAATTACCGAACTTTCTCTGGCCCGAGCTCCCCCGAAGCTACCCCCCGCCCTTCGGCGTTTTTATGAAATATATTTGATAAGGTCTCAAAATTCGTCCTCTCACTGCCCCCGCAGCTTGTTCATGCCGACCTTCGTCCGGTGCCTTTGGTGTGCTAGTTAAAGCCAAGGCTTCTCCTCCGATTTTCGAACCTTCTGGACACGCTTCGAAGTTCGGACCTGTCGGGTTCAAAGACGAAATTCAGTACCGGGCAGGATCCGCTCAAAATTATTTTTCTTTCCCGTCTAATCCTGCTTCTCAATTCGACTGCTGTCCGAACTCAGTGAACGTTCCAGCCCTCCAGTGCTCTACTATTGACAGGGTAGCACACGCAGATAAGCTTCCCTCCGTTTCACCGGGCATTTAAAGCAAGCTTTTGCTTGCCCGAGTCGAACAGAGCGCTTTAAACCCAGTTCAAGCTTCCGCTGAAACTATAGACCGACAGATGATTCCCGCGCGCACGGTCCAAGTGCGACCCAAATCCGGAGCAACGGCCGTATTCCATAAATATCAAGACGACAGCAAATGTTTCCAGGTGATTGCGGGCCATAAATAGCTCCTGCTAAGTGTTACTGAAACTCCCTGCGGCCACACTGCTTATCGTGGCAGGGGAAGAATACGGGGAGAATACACGTCCGATCATGCAGCCACGTTGACTTCTTACTATATCTCACCTTGCTTGTTTCATATTTCGAGGGCTGACAATAACAATTTCCTCTCGTGCTCTGCTTTTCAGACGCGCCCTACCGAACTGGAAGAGCTCCACTTCTCTCAATCTCCGCAGAAGGAAACACAGGACCGAAACGAATCCCAGGGCTGGGTGGTGTACACATCTCCTGAGAAGCAGATTGAAGCAGCTGCTGGGTCTGAAAGAGGTGTAAATGTACAGCAGGGCATGCAGCAGCCTGTCAGTCAGGAGTTGCAGGTACACGCCCCAGTGCACGCTCCAGCAGCACAGCGACCACTGTGTGAGTTGTGGGCAACAGAGTTGGATTTGTTGGAATGCTGTGCTTTGTGTGTTGGGTGAGTGGATCTGGTGGTGCTGCTGCATGCATGGATGCATGCGTTTATGTGGCATGGTCTAACTGGTGAGTGGTGGTGGTGTGTGTGTGTATCTACACATGCATGTAGCATTCCAACACACACCCATTTCTGCATGTATGCCTGTCCACTATGTGCAGGTGCCACATACTTCTGGGTTGATACAGGACGACAGCAAAGCAGGAAAGAACATCCAAACTGCCATGCAACTTTGGCCCATCCACCTCCTTGTATTTCGTGCCACATGCCCGCACTCATGCATCTTCTGCCATGCAACATTGCTACATGTGTGGCCATGCAACTAAAACTACACAGAGTTGACTCATTTCCATGTTGTGGCCATGCATCTCAATACCACACAGAGTTGACTCATTTCCATGTTGTAGCCACGCAAATAAAAAACACACAGAGTTTACTCATTTCCATGTTGTGGCCATGCATCTCAAAAACACAGAGTTGACTCATTTCCATGTTGTGGCCATGCAACTCAAAACCACTCAGACCCACCTCCACGTGGCCATGTACCTTCTGCCATGCAACACAACCACCTCCGTGTGGCTGTGCGACTAGAACCATGCAGAGTGGGCCCACCTCCACGTGGCCTTGTACCTTCTGCCATGCAACATTACCACCTCCATGTGGCCGTGCAACATTACCACCTCCATGTAGCCATGTACCTTCTGCCATGCAACATTACCACCTCCATGTGGCCATGTACCTTATGCCATGCAACATTACCACCTCCATGTGGCCATGCAACTAAAACCATGCAGAGTCGACCCACCTCCACGTGACCATGTATCTTCTGCCCACAAAAATAACGCACCTGCTCGTAACTTGCACCACCCAACACTGCAGCCAGGGGGAGGCTAATGTCTATGTTTCGTCGTAGCAGCAGCCCCAGTAGAGCCTCCGCTTGTGGGCGCTCAACCTCACGAGGTGCCGTCTTCCCCCCAGGCTCTATGGATGCCATGCCTTCTGGCAGTACAGCACGAGAGGATTCAGTCCAAGGTATGGGGAAGTCAGCATACACTTAAGTAAACCCTAAACCCACCTAGACCATGAACCCTGAACCCTAGCCCCCCTAAACCCTAAACCTTTGAATCAAAACCTAAACCGCCAAAACCTAAATTCTAAACCCCTAAGCCCCCTAAACTTAAGTGGAGGCTAATTGAAGTGGAGTCTATTTTCCCCCCACCTCAGTCCAAGGCAGCTTAATGGATCCTGGTCATGCTGGCGGTCCTCCATCTCCAGGTTCAGAGGATGAACGCGTTCAGAAGCCAAACGGCAGCAGGAACTTCTTTGGGAGGTCCACTAGCGTGGGCCGTAATAGCAGCCGTCAGTTCTCTGGCGGCGAGGGAGGGGAGGCAGACCAGCGAGCAGGTCCCAAGCTAAAGCGTGGGAATAGCTTCACCAGAATGCTGAAGAAGGGGAAGAGCCTGCTAGACACGGCAGTGAGGGGGAATGGGCGGACTAGCGAGGATGGCCACATACTCGCTCGCTTCAAGGTGAGGGTGTGGCTCCGTGTTCCTAGACAACATGTCATGCAATTTGGTAGGGGTGAAAGTGGCTCCCACTCAATTTGAACTTGAACTTGGTAACATAGCTTCAGCCAGAAATTTGGCTGCTAGCCGTCTTCGGCAGTACATTTTTTAATAGGAAAAGGAACTTCAACAACTGTTAACCCTTCCCCTTCACTACCTTCTACCATCCTTAAGGGGAGTTGATTTCACCCGAAAATCGAATTTGACAAAAACTGGACAGTAGAAAGGGGTCGGCTGGTCAAATTGGGCCCTGAAACGAGAATTTGGGGCCCAAGGGAGGGTAGCCAGAAGCTTCTACCCTGCATCAGGGTACTTCCAAGCGCGCGCTGACGCGCTTACTATTTGAGCCCCACTGCGCATTTCGCGCAGTTTTTTGCACCCCCCCTGTGGATGCAGCAAGCAATTTTTGCGCTTTTTGCACTACAAAGCGCGTTTGTTTTGTTTTCAAGTGCGCTGAAGTGCTGGCCAATTTGGTCAATGGAAGTACCCTGTCCTACACAACCCTTCCCCTCCACCACCTTGTTCCATCCCTCAGGGAGGGCAACCAGAAGCTTCTACCCTGCATCACTAGGGAACGGTGGTATGACATCATATGATATCATATGATGCCAGCAGTCTGGCTAGGCTAAAGTTACCATTTAAATACAATATCATATGATGTAATTTGCATGATATTGTATGATATCATACTCTCCTTTGGCCCAAATCATATGATATGCCGATCCCTATGCATAACCCTTCCCCTCGACCACCTTCTTCCATCCCTCAGGGAGGGCAACCAGAAGCTTCTACCCTGCATCGCCCCGGCAGAAGCATGGACGAAGAACAACTCCCCGTGACAACAAGGGACCAGATGCAGTCCGAGATAGGCGATCTGACAGCTAGGGCTTTCAGCCGCAGTTACAATCGATTTGCTTCTGATGATGGCGGAGCCATCCAGAAGATCTCTGTGCTGACTCATGATGTCCACGACTCCAGTACGTCACCCTTGTACTGCCTAGGCCATGCTACTGTTGTAGTCCCCACCCCAACCCACCCCACCATCCATCAAGAGGGCCTCTGTGCTGACTAATGATGTCCACGACTCCAGTACGTCACCCTTGTACTGCCTAGGCCATGCTACTGTTGTAGTCCCCACCCCAACCCACCCCAACCCACCCCAACCCACCAAGAGAGCCTCTATGCTGACTAATGATGTCCACGACTCCAGTTCATCACCCTTGTCCTGCCTAGGCCATGCTACTGTTGTATTCCCCACCCCACCCCACGCCACCCCATCCCACCCCACCAAGAGAACCTCTGTGCTGACTAATGATGTCCACGACTCCAGAACGTCACCCTTGTACTGCCTACCCATGCTACCGTTGTATTCCACACCCCATCCCACCCCACCATCCATGAGGAGGGCCTCTGTGCTGGCTAACTCTGCTGGCTAACTAATGATGTCCACGTCTCCAGTATGTCACCCTTGTACTGCCCACCCATGCTACCGTACCATTCCCCACCCCATCCACCCCCACCCCACCCCACCCCTTCCCGCCAAGAGAGCCTTTGTGCTGACTAATGATGTCCACAACTGCAGCACGCCACCCTTGTACTGCCTACCCTTGCTACTTATCTATTCCCCACCCCACCCCACCCCATCCCACCCCATGAAGAGGGTCTCTGTGCTGACTAATGATGTCCACGACTCTAGTATGTCACCCTTGTACTGCCTACCCATGCTGCCTTTATATTCCACACAACAGCCCATCCCATCCCCACCCCACCCCACCCAACCCCACCTCATGAAGAGAGCCTCTGTATTGTCTAATTATGTTCACGACTCCAGTACGTCACCATTGCACCTCCTAGCCATGCTACTGTCGTAGTCCCCACTTCACCCCATCCAGAAGGTCTCAGTGCTGGCTAACTCTATCCACGTCTCCAGTGCGTCACCCTTGTACTGCCTACCCATGCTACCGTTCTATTCCCCACCCCATCCCATGAAGAGGGTCTCTGTGCTGACTAATGACGTCCACGACTCATGTACATCACCCTTGTACTGCCTACCCATGCCACTGTAGTATTCCCCACCCCTCCCCATCAAAAGGGCCTCCGTGCTGGCTAACTCCAACTGACCATATATGTTGCGAACTATGCCTTCTCCTTGAAGAAGACTGCCCCAGCATTGGTTGGTCATGCGACCATTATGTCCACAAATCCAGTACGTCACCCTTGTACTGCCTACCCATGCTACTGTTGTATTCCCCACCCCACCCCACCCCACCAAGAGAGCCTCTGTGCTGACTAAATCTGACCACGACTCAAGTACATCACCCTTGTACTGTCTACCCATGCTACCGTTCTATTCCCCACCCCCACCCCACCCTACCCCATCCACCCCACCCTACCCTACCCCACCCCACCCCGCCCCACCCTGCTCAATGAAGAGGGCCTCTGTGCCGTCTCATGATGTCCATGATTCCAGTACTTCAGCAGCAGCTACCCTTGTACTGCCTACCCATGCTGCCGCTGTATTCAAGGACTCCATTACGTCAGCAGCATCCAACCTCGAACTGCCTACGCATGCAACTGTTGTATTTCACGACACAGCCCACACCATCCCCCCTCACACCCAACCCTACACCCAACCCAACCCAACCCATCCAGGTGCTGCGGCCGCAATCTCTGCCCTAGGAATCCCAATGATCTGTGATCCCCAACACCACACCGCACTACTCACACCCCAACCCACCCCGACCCTCCTCCCCCTCCCCATCCCACTCCAACCGAACCCAGGCCACCCCAACCCAATACAGCCCAAACCAACCCAACCCAGCCCTCTCCAACCCATCCAACCCTCCCCCACCCCATCCCACTCCAACCCAACCCAACCCAACCCAACCCAACCCAACCCAACCCAACCCAACCCAACCCAACCCAACCCAACCCACATCATCCAGGTGCTGCAGCTGCAATCTACGCCATGGGTATCCCAATGGAGAACGTGATCAGCTGCAGCAGTGCAAGTGCAGACGCTGCAGCTCAGCCCCAATACTCTCGTAGCAGGTGATCAATGCTTTTTCTTTTTAGCCTCTCCTATCACGGTTAGGCAAGTCCCTTAAGCCTATTTGGCCTACTCCTGGACTCTAGCCTACATACTCATACACACATACATACATTCATACATACATACATACATACATACATACATACATACATACATATGTACATACGCGCATACATACATACATATGCATACGCGCATACATACATATGAACGTACATATATACATACATACATACATACATACATACACGCATACAGTTGGCAATCATGCTGAACATCTGGGATTTGCTTGCTCATTCATTTTGTTATTTGTATGCCTATATATGTTTTATATATATATGTTTTTTATATATATATATATATATATATATATATATATCGTTATATATATCGTTGTCCCACAGCGCTTCAAAACAAAATCATGTGGGAGCTAAAAGCCAGGTGCACACTTTTTTTCTTCAACAACGCGTCGCCACTCTGTCGCCACTCCACAGTTGCATGCTGCATTTCATTTCATCTTGCAGCACCTCACGAGCCACCTTTACCACAGGGCACTTTTTTTCTTTTCGGATAAGACTTTCCTGTTCTTTCGCCATTCCGTCGCTGCATGGCGACGCATGGGCCTGGCTATATAACTAGTCAGAAATGCCCCCCGGAACCCATGGGCTCTACGCTTAACGTGCTGCAGGGTTCGGGGAACAGCGCGTCGCACTGGGGTCGCACCGAGTTGCTCAATTTGCGACGCGTCGCACAGAAAATAGTGCCAGCTGCAGCCACTTCCTACCCAACAACCACTTCCCACCCATCATGCCCTAATTGACCACCCCCTGGAATGGACATCACTTTTGATTTTTGCAACGCTTCGCAAATTGAATGACTCGGTGCGACCCCAGTGCAACGCGCTGCCCCCAAACCTGGCTAGCGCGGAGCCTGGGGGGTCGGCCCTTTTCGCCCTAAACTCGCACACCTGAGGGTCGCACAGTGGTCGTTCCTGGGTCGCAGATTTGGCGACCGGTCGCACGGAAACAAGTCCTATGCAGCGTCGCAAGCGACGCGGAAAATTGGCGGAGTGTGATGGCAACGGAACGAAAGGTGGCAACGATGGAGCTGACCGAAGGGAGTTAGTTACGCGACCGTTGGCTGACGTGTCTTCAACGTGGCTTCAAGTCTTTCGGTCAAACGGACAAATGGGTCAACATGGGGGATCCCACCCCCTTGAAGAGGTGGCTCCGCCAAAAAAACTGGGTTTGGGGGGGTATTTCTGATTAGTTTAGCCAGACCCGTGCGTCGCCATGCAGAATGGCGACGTATCGCACAAATAAACAGTGTCCATACCCAACATCCACTTCCCACCCAACATATCCTGATTGGCCACCTACTGGACTGGACATGCATACAAATTTTACCTAGCACCGAATTGCATCCATAACTCAGCCAGATGTATGTATGTTCCAGTCCAGGGGTAGGCCAAATAGGCTGAAGAGACTTGCATATCCGTGACAGGAGAGGCTAAAAAGAAAAAAGCATTGATGAACTGAACCCCAAACAATTATTTTACCAATGTACATGCTTTGTGTCTGTATCAGGTTGATAAGCGCCCGAAATCCTAGTGCCATACAGGATTCATACAAAAAATCCGATACCCCTTGTGCCCCCCGTGCCAAGCCCCCCCCACCGTAACAAGTGGCGAGTTCATGGGTTCATACAAAAATCCGATGCCCCCCGTGCCCCCCCGTGCCAAGCCCCCCCCACCGTAACAAGTAGCGAGTTCATGGGTTCATACAAAAATCCGATGCCCCTTGTGCCCCCCCTGCCAAGCCCCCCCCACTGTAACAAGTGGCGAGTTCATGGGTTCATACAAAAATCCGATGCCCCTTGTGCCCCCCGTGCCAAGCCCCCCCCACCGTAACAAGTGGCGAGTTCATGGGTTCATACAAAAATCCGATGCCCCTTGTGCCCCCCCTGCCAAGCCCCCCCCACTGTAACAAGTGGCGAGTTCATGGGTTCATACAAAAATCCGATGCCCCCCGTGCCCCCCGTGCCAAGGCCCCCCCACCGTAATAAGTGGCGAGTTCATGGGTTCATACAAAAATCTGATGCTCCACGTGCAGTGCCCCCCCACCAAAATCCTTGCGCCAAACAGTGCTCACCCACCAAAATCCCCCCCCCACCAAAATCCGCGCCAAACAGTGCTCATACAACAATTCTCCTTAACTAGTTGAATCAATACAAGTTTCATAATACTAGCTCAATTCCAGATGGTCCCTTCACCAATTTCAATTTACCCATTCCCTCACAACGCACATTTCAATCGCCGCATTCCCTCACTTTGCAAGAATTAACTTGACGTGTAACAGGACGATCAGCGCCTCTTATTTACCAATGTACATGCTTTGTGTCTGTAGCAGGTCGATCAGCGCCCGAGGCACAGCGCCTAACCCAGAGGAGCCAGCAGCAGTCCCCCGCCACACCCTTAGACCAAGCTCAAGTGTGAGGACATTCAATCATAGACTCATGGAGCGTGGATCAGCTCCTCGTGTTAACCAATGTACATGCTTTGTGTCTATAGCAGGTCGATCAGCGCCCACGGCTCAGCGCCTAACCCAGAGGAGCCAGCGGCAGTCCCCCCCCACACCCTTAGACCAAGCTCAAGTGTGAGGACATTGGATAATAGAATCATGGAGCGTCGATCAGCTCCTCATGTTAACCAATGTACATGCTGTGTGTCTGTAGCAGATCGATCAGTGCCCGAGGTTCAGGGCCTAACCCAGAAGAGCCAGCAGGAGCCCCCCCACACACCCTTAGACCAAGCTCAAGTGTGAGGGCATTGGATCATAGACTCATGGATCCTGGTCTGTCAAAGGGGCGCTCCTATGATGCCCTGCCAAGCTTTCCAGCAGGCAAGTCCCTTATCACGTATAACAATGGGTTTACTAGGTGCATGTATACCAATGTATGTCAGTCTGTTGTTACAGTCAAGGGGTAGGCCAAATAGACTTATCACGTTTAACAGTTATGATGACATCCTGCGAAACGCTAAGCTCTCGGAACCAGGGCTTGGGTAAACCTCCAACATGTACGAACCTGCACAAAAATGCAGGAACTGGCCGTGTTCGGCATTTTCGTGAGGGTCCGGGCTTCGCTCTCTCTCTCTCTCTCTCTCTGCTCTCTCTCCTCCTCTCTTATCCTCTCCTCTCTCCTCCCTCACACACACAACGCCGTAACCAAACACGAGTATAAAACAACTTAGAGTGAACCAAGTGGTAGTTACTGCTTCTCTTTTTACTGAAGTTCGCTTTTGCCCCCTGGACCCCAGGTGTCCCGGGGCTGAAGCCCTAGGTTCCCCCCGTGTCTCTCCGCCGTCTGTCTGTCCGCTGTCTGTCCGTCTGTCCGACAGATGTCCAGGCGTTTGAACGATTCCGACCACCTCCGCACCCACAATTTGTGCTCATAGTTGGAGTGTGCATGACTAGAGTTGTCAGCATCGCAGCGGTCAAGATCCTTCGCAAAAGTTGTTCAATGTGTGTAGCTCTATTCGGCTACGAGTAGCTACTTTGTCCACAACTTTCGAAACTCCCTGCCGGTGACTACTAATGGGATTTTCCGTGTCGCTTGCGACACGCTCTTAGAACTTGTCTTTTTACTGACTGACTGACCCCAAGCCCCACCAAACAATTTAACATCGATGATGATGATTTTCTATGTTTCAAACATTCCCAATGGTCTCGAGACCAACCTCAATGGATAGGACTTTGAAAACCCTGTAAAATTAGCATAATTAGACACCATACCACTAAGTGGTGGCTGAGATAGTGGCTGTACAGTGGGTTCCTGAGCCGGGGGGGGAGAGGGGGGGGTCTGCAGAAGGGTGCCTTCAAACTTTTTTTGTGATGGGGTTTTTCACGTTTTCGCCCCCCCCTGCTAAAAAGCTATAAAACGCTGTCCCTGGAGGAGGCCCACAACCATAAAGCTAGAAAAAACCCACTTTCAAATTAGGAAAAAAATCCCTGGATATGTCGGTCCCTATCCATTACTTAGCGGATGTCCACGCTTCGTGTCTGTAGATGGTCCTAGGCTTCATCATTTGCAAGACAGGCTGAAAACACGGCAGTCTGCCAGTAATGAAGGGAGTTCTGCTACTCATGAAGAGAGGCTGGAGACACGACAGTCTGCACCTTATGTAGAGGGTCCTCGGCTTCATCAATTGCAAGATAGGCTGAGAACTCGGCAGTCTGCCACTAATGAAGAGAAGTCTGCTACACATGAAGAGAGGCTGAAGACACGGCAGTCTGCCCCTTTTGTAGAGGGTCCTCGGCTTCATCAATTGCAAGATAGGCTGAGAAGTCGGCAGTCTACCACTAGCGAAGAGAAGTCTGCTACACATGAAGAGAGGCTGAAAACACGGCAGTCAGCCACTCATTCCGAGAACGGAGCCCAGTGTGCAGAAGGTTCCCCGCATGGGACAGATGAAGCACGTCTCGTGCCACGTCCACCTGTACTGCCTCATCCACCAGGTAAGGAGCGGTACGGATCACTATGCACATTGCATTGCATCCACCAGTGTGCAGAAGGTTCCCCGCATGGGACAGATGAAGCCCGCCTCATGCTGCATTCACCTGTACTGCCTCATCCACCAGGTAAGGAGCGGTACGGATCACCATGTACATTGCATTGCATCCACCAGTGTGCAGAGGGTTCCCCACTTGGGACAGATGAAGCACGTCTCATGCCACATCCACCTGTACTGCCTCATCCACCAGGTAAGGAGCGGTACGGATCACTATGCACATTGCATTCCATGCACCATGTAAGGAGCGGTACGGATCACCGTGTACATTAAATTGCATCCACCAGTGTGCAGAGGGTTCCCCACAAGGGACAGATGAAGCTCGTCTCATGCCACATCCACCTGTACTGCCCCATCCACAAGTAATGAGCAGTGAGGATTACCATGTGCACATTTTTTGTAATTCCTAAATGGCGTTCCATTGTGTTTTGGGTGGGCTATCTTAGAGTCTTAGGGGTTTGCTTTAAGGGGATTTAAAAGCTGCTTAGGACCCCTAAGGCAACTAGGAGCACCATGGTGCTACGTAATGACACTGATTCATTTGCTTGATAAAACTCCTTGTGGCCGCAATGCTTCTTGTGCAGCTGCAGAGCGTCTTACATTGCTGTACCTTCCCCTTTTTGCACCTTACATCTGCCCCTTTCCCTTCTTGCCCCCCCCCCCCCCCCCTTATTTTCCCCCACCCTTACATCTTTCCCATTTTGCACCTTCCATCTACCCCTTCCCCTTCTTGCCCCTACCCCATTATTTACCCTCACCCGTACATCTTTCCCTTTTCGCACCTTTCATCTGCCCCTTCCCCTTCTTGCCCCCCCCCCCCCCCCCCCCCCCTTATTTCCCCTCACTCGTACATCTTTCCCTTTTTGCTCCTTTCATCTGCCCCTTCTTGTCCCTTACCCTTACATCTTTCCCTTCTGCCCCCATACACTTTCCCCTTTCCCTGCTTGCCCCTTGCCCCTTGTCCTTTACCCTTACACCTTTCCCTTCTTGACCCTCCCCCTTATGCTTTCCCTTCTTGCGCCTGATCCTTACTTATGCCCCTTACCCTTCTTGACCCTTACCCTTACATCTTTCCCTTCTTCCCCCTTTCATTTGCCCCTTCCCCTTCTTGACCCCTGCCCTTTCTTGTCCTTTACCCTTCCATTTTCCCCTCCTTGACCCTTCCCCTTCCGTCTTTCCCTTCTTGACCCTTCTCCTTATGCTTTCCCTTCTTGACCCTGATCCTTACTTATGCCCCTTACCCTTCTTGCCCCTTCCCCTTGCATCTTTCCCTTCTTGACCCTTACCCTTACATCTTTCCCTTCTTGACCCTTACCCTTACATCTTTCCCTTCTTGCCCCTTACCCTTACATCTTTCCCTTCTTGACCCTTACCCTTACATCTTTCCCTTCTTGTCCCTTACCCTTACATCTTTCCCTTCTTGACCCTTACCCTTACATCTTTCCCTTCTTGACCCTTACCCTTACATCTTTCCCTTCTTGACCCTTACCCTTACATCTTTCCCTTCTTGACCCTGATCCTAACATCTGCCCCTTCCCCTTCTTGCCCCTTACCTGCACATCTTTCCCATGTTTCCCCTTCACAGCAACAGAGCGTAGCGAGTCCAGCCGGGGCTCCATTTCCATGTTCAGGCACAACAGCAGTCGAGGCCGCAGCAGCTTCCCAGCAGCCTTCACTCCCGTCTCCATCGCCACAGCCAGTGTTGGAGACGTGATTGCGGCACGGGCAGAGCCCCCCCTGCGAGGGCCGAGGGGCATTCCACTGCCGCCGGGACCCAGGGTGCGAGAGGGATCCTGGGGAGGAGCTGGCAGCATTCTGGACAGGGCCCCAGTGTCCAAGCGTTGGAGTCATGCAGGAGATGGAAGCTTAGGAGCTGCAAATATGGAGGTAAGGAAGGCCACCAGATGTTGCGTAAACCCCACGCTTCGCTATGCGATGGCTAAGCAGCAATCCTGAAAGCAGGCTTGTATTGCCCAAGTAGCTACTCAATTTGGCCTACAGAAATCTGAAATTAATGAATGTTTACCATTATAATCTGGAAAATACCTTCTGTGTCTAAGCGTTGGAGACATGCGGGTGATGGAAGCTTAGGAGCTGCAAATATGGAGGTAAGGAAGGCCACCAGATTTTGCGTAAACCCCGCGCTTCGCCATGCAATGGCTACACAAGAATCTTGAAAGCAGGCTTGGGTCGCCCAAGTAGCTACTCAACTTGGCCTACATAAATCTGAAATTAATAAATGTTTACCATTATGATCTGGAAAATGCCTTCTGTGTCTAAGCGTTGGAGTCATGCAGGGGATGGAAGCATGGGAGCTGCAAATATGGAGGTAAGTAAGGCCACCAGATTTTGCGTAAACCCCGCGCTTCGCCATGCAATGGCTACACAAGAATCTTGAAAGCAGGCTTAGGTCGCCCAAGTAGCTACATAACTTGGCCTGCAGAAATCTTAAGTTAATAAATCACTGTTGACCATTATAATCTGGAAAATGCCTTCTGTGTCTAAGCGTTGGGGTCATGCAGGGGATGGAAGCATGGGAGCTGCAAATATGGAGGTTAGTAAGGCCACCAGATTTTGCGTAAACCCCGCGCTTTTCCATGCAATGGCTCAGCAACAATCCGGACAGCAGGCTTGAGTCGCTATCTCCATACATCATCTATACATCTCAATACATATACACACATGTCCATACACCTCAATACATCTACACACTTCAACATACACATACACGCATATACACACATCTCCATTGACCTCCATACACCTATACACATCTCAAAACCCTTGTGCATACATCAACATACATATACACACATCTTTATTCATCTCCATACATCTGCACAACTCTACATACATATAGACACCTCTCCACACACCTCCATGCATATTTACACATCTACACGCCCTTGTGCATACATCAACATGCATGTACACACAAGTACACACACCTCCATACATCTATACACATCTACACACCCTTGTGCATACATCAACATACATGTACACACAAGTACACACACCTCCATACATCTATACACATCTACACACCCTTGTGCATACGGTATATCAACGTATGTACCGTATACACACACACATCCCCATTCATGTCCACACATTTCCATTTATCTCCGTACATCTCCATACATCTTCACTCCTTACTGACACTACCCTGGGGTCAAACCACAGGCTACTCCACTGGACGTCGTAGTAGGCAGGCAGAATCATGGTTTGCTTAACTTGCCAAAGAATTTCGTCCCTGACGGCTACAGTGATGAAGAGATTGAGGGTCCATCTTTGAAGCTCTCCTGCCGGCGACATACGTACACTAGTGGAGGAGACTGATGGTTGTGATGAATGTATTTGGGGTCCTCCATTGATGCTGTCCTAATGGTGGCATACGTACACTAGTGGATGAGACTGGTGGTTGCTGTGATGAATAGATTGGGGGTCCTCAGTTGACACTCTCCTATTGGTGGCATACGTACACTAATGGAGGAGACTGATGGTTGCTGTGATGAATAGATTGGGGGTCCTCAGTTGACACTCTCCTATTGGTGGCATACGTACACTAATGGAGGAGACTGATGGTTGCTGTGATGAATAGATTGGGGGTCCTCAGTTGACACTCTCCTATTGGTGGCATACGTACACTAATGGAGGAGACTGATGGTTGCTGTGATGAATGTATTTGGGGTCCCCCGTTGATGCTCTCCTAATGGTGGCATACGTACACTAGTGGATGAGACTGATGGTTGCTGTGATGAATGGATTGAGTTTCCTTTGTTGATGCTCTGTTGTTGATATGATGTTCATGCTCTATTTTATATGGTGTGGAATAGTGGAGGAGTATGATGGCTACTGTGATGAATAGATTGAGGGTCCATCGTTGATGCTCTCCTAATCGTGGCATACGTGCACTAGTGGAGGAGACTGGTGGTTGCTGTGATGAATAGACTGGGGGTCCTCCTTTGACACTCTCCTCATGGTGGCATGCATACACTAGTCGAGGAGACTGGTGGTTGCTGTGATGAATGTATTTGGGGTCCTCCGTTGATGCTCTCCTAATGGTGGCATACGTACAATAGTGGATGAGACTGATGGTTGCTGTGATGAATAGATTGAGGGTCCACCGTTGACATTCTCATAATGGTGGCATACGCGCACTAGTGGAGGAGACTGATGGTTGCTGTGATGAATAGTTAGGGGGCTTACATTCGACGCTCTCATAATGGTGGTATACCTACACTAGTGGAGGAGACTGATGGTTGCTGTGATGAATAGACTGGGGGTCCACCGTTGCTGCTCCCCTAATGGTGGCTTACGTACATTAGTGGAGGGGACTGACGGCTATAGTGATGAAGAGATTGAATGTCCATCGTTGAAGCTCTCCTACCGGCAGAAAAAATATTACCAGCTTGGGGAAGCGGTGCTTGGTGGCATGGGGGGAACCTTCATGCACACAGGGTAGCAACTGCTGCAGGGTACTACAAAACGAGCGTGGTAACATGCTAGCACGTAAGCTTTTGGAGTACCATAGCGTAAGCCGGAGCTAGCTATAGTCACCGTAAGCTTTTGGAGCCCATCTACACGAATCGCGTAAAAAGAGCTCAGCCTGGAGACCAAAGTGATGCGCTAGGCACTGCCAGCAAAAGGTAATGATAATGCCTGGTGGGGCGTGGTGTTAAGGTCGTACGCGGGTGGGGAGCGCTCTCCTACCTCAACTGGACAAGCTACCATCGCGGTTGACAACGACCTGCAACGCCATTAGCGACTGAAGGGGGAGTCGAACCCCCGACTCTTCATCCTCAAGCGATCTGGTCTACCACTAGACCATTTTATATCACTGAAAGGGGCTACTGCCAGCAAGTACCTTGACGACCCCCATCTACGTTGTCACGTAATCCAAAATGGCAAAATGTAGTGCCCTGGGTAGTGCCCTGATACTAAGTTGGTGAAGTGGTGAAGTGAAATGTGAATTGGTGAAGTGAAAATGTAGTGCCCAGGGTAGTGCCCTGGGTAGTGCCCTGGTACTAACTTGGAGCAGCTGTGCTTAGAGGTGGCATGGAGGGAACTGTCATACTCACAGGTTAGCAACTGTTGCAGGGTACCAGAGTGCTTCCAAGCGTGCGCTTATGCGCGCTGGCGCGCTGCCTTTTTGAGCCTCACTGCGCGTTTCGCGCAATTTTTTTCTACCCCCTGTGGGTGCAGCAAGCATTTTTTCGCTTTTTGCACTACAATGCGCACTTTTTTTGTTATCAAGTGCCCTATAGCGCTGGTCAATTTGGTCAATGGAAGTAACCTGCAGGGTACTACATTTGGTCATTTTTTGTTGCTTCAAAGTCGGAACTGCCTCCTTTTGGTTAGCGCTTTTGACTCAACTGAAAGCGAAAATCTGTGCGCTGTGCCTAGAGTGGGTTTAAAAATCGCTTCAATCGTGCAGTCGGGCTCCAAAACCTTGCGCGCTAGCGCGTGTCATGTAGTACCCTAAACTGTTGTTGATTTGCCATTGTGGTGGGGTGGGTGTACTAGCTTGGGGAACTTATGCCTGGGGACTGGCATATCATATGATGTTGACCAAAGGTGAGTATGATATCATATGACATCATACAAACTGCATCATATGATATTGTATATAAATTGTAACTTTAGCCTAGTCAGACTGCTGGCATCATATGATAACATGATATCATACTGACGTTCCCTACTTATGCCTAGTTGTATCAAGGGGACATTCGCACACAGTGGGTGCCAACTGATGTGGCGGGATACAGTGGTGGGGGGAAGCTAGTACCCACAAAGCCAGTCCCCACAAGCCAGATCTCCTCGGGTTTAAGGTTGAGGGTATAGGAGATCTGGCTTGTGGAGACTGGCTTTGTGGGTACTAGCACACACACACACACCCCCCCCCCCCTCCCCCTCCGGATACAGTGGGATGGGTATACTATCTTTGGGAACTTACCGGTCTCTTCAGCTACTTATGGTCGTATACTTATGAATCCTGATTTCTTTGAAGGATAGAAATAACGTGTACATTTTATTTTAACAAATGCGATACGAATCGCACAATTAATGTTTCATCCCATGTGGGATGACGATTTAATTATAATTGTAGAAGAAAACTATCCCTGTAACACGAACTTAGAGCCCCGTCAGTAAAACGATGGTTTGGGTTCAGTTCATCAATGCTTTTGTTCAATACTCATTACCGGTAGCCCTTCCTGTCACGGTTGGGCTAGTCCCTTTGACCTATTTGGCTAACCCTGTACTGTGAGATGAATGAGTAGCATAATACTGATACACCATAATCCTGAGGATCAGTATATACGGTAATGTGGCCTTGAACTTGAACTTGGTTACATAGCTTCAGCGAGCAAGTTGGCTGCTCGCCGTCTTCGGCAGTAAAAAACAGATTTACCAGGGAAATGGAAACGTTAACCGATTGTTTGTTTTATTTTCCTATATGAACAATCAATAACAAAAACACCGGGCCCAGGAGTTCGTGCTATGCAGATAATTGAACGTGTCTTGAACTTGAACTTGGTTACTCTACGTGTCTTGTCACATGCGGTATATTGTAGTAGCCTGGCCGACCACCGACACAGACGACCGAACACCGACTCCCGACCAGCTACCACACACCGACTACCGACCAGCTGGCACCGACACTGCTACACACCACACATCACACATATCACATATCACATATACCGACTACCGACCACCTACCGATTCCGATTCCGATTAGTATATAAACCGAAGCCGAACTCCTGGAGTTCAGTCTATGCGCACTGAGTATACTTTGGTATATGGAGGATCACATCCTCCCTCCAGGACTAACTGGAGTTATTCAGTATTATTCCCGTCCACCGACGCCGACATCTACACACATCACAATAAATGTAACAAGATGTTTCCTTCATCTGAATGAGTCAGGGTCCATATCGGTAGAGTCATTGGAAACTACATCATGCTCGATTCATGATTTCTGACAAATAAATGTCCTCTAGACACAATCAAAGATACTTCCAACCTTAACAGTTATATATTGGTAGGATAGGATATGGCGATGCTCCATTCCTCGTTTCCTCGATGTAGGTTTTTGCTTCTGAATTTTCAATTCACACCCCTGATGTAATGGGTTTTTTTGCTGTGTGGGTGCTTTTTTCTTTTTGTTTAAAGCACAGAGTCTCATGCACCCTCGCGGTGTCAAGTAGACTTGTAATGTAATGTAATGTAATGTAATGTAATGTAATGTAATGTAATGTAATGTAATGTAATGTAATGTAATGTAATGTAATTGTTACATCTTCTGATATTTCCTCTGGAATTGAACAATTGATCTAAGAGGAAGCCCATGATAAAACCAATAATACATTGGTAGGATATCACCACCAACCTCATGCTAGAGTCTTTATCCAATCCTGGATTCCTGGATCAATTCTTGATATCTCAAAAAGCAATTTCCTATCTGCTGGGTATAAAGGACCTTCTAACATCAAATGCATTTCATCTTCTCCCACTCTTCTAGCATCAACCACCATCTCACAGCACGTGTAACTTCCACTGAAATCTTCCAAAAGTGAGACAACAGCTTCACACCAAGCAATAAATATATATAATATGGAATTTGTGCTGATAATAATGCTTGCTTGCTGCAATATTGCCTTTCTGTACCTGAGGATTTGTTGGAAGACTCCTTCCGGATCAATTGCCTGTCGATGGCAATGTAATGTTATTATGACAAAAGGTTCCCCTAGCTAGGTTCAGATTCAAAATTCAATTTGTGATATCGAAGGCGCTGTCTTGCTACGTATTTAGTACCATCCCTGTTATTCAATAAGATAGTATGAACATGTGGCGGTATACTGTATGGTCTTCACGTTCGTTGAGTGGCCCATCACGACCTGTGCTAGAACCGGTATCAGGGTAATTCAAAGCGCGCGCTTTTGCGCTTTTGGACGCTGACTTTTTGACCCCCCCTGCGCTTTAAGCGCAGTTCTTTGCAACCCCTTGTGGGCGCTGCAAGCAAATTTTGCGCTTTTTGCACTACAAAGCGCAGTTTTTTTGTTCTCAAGTGCGTTAAAGCGCTGGCCAATTTGGGCATTTGAAGTACCCTGGTACCGGTATCCTGCAAACAACCTTCGTTGGAATGGGCCAAATGGGCGTGTAGTATTTTATCTGGCTAGTGGCGGCGCTTTTGTGAGCTCGTCATGCTTCGAAATGTTCGAATCCTAGTACCAAGGTACACGCTGCAACTTGTTACGAAGACGAACTCCTTCCACCTATGCCCGTGTGTGTAGCGTAGCAGCTATTGGCAAGGACTTAGGATTCACTCGCTCTTATTCCGCTCTCTAGATGCTGCAAGATTTCTCTCCCTGCCTCTGCGGTGTGACTCCCACACCCTGTTGTTACGCTCTGGTGGCGGTGGCAGTTGGATGCGGTTCCTATGGTTCCGTTACGGTCCTACAGAGTAGCAGGCAGTGTTAGGCAGTGTGGCGAGGGAACGTTCGCCTGTCAGCTTTTGGTATCCTTATTAAACAAGCGCACAGACCTGCTCCAGCTGATGCCGAATAATGCTTTGAGGCGCGACCTGCGATGCGATTGATTCCCCTTCGTAGATCCCTCGCCGGGCCGCGGTAACCAGGGATATTTATGGGGATACCGTCTAAAGATTCGGTTTTTTCCCGTAAGATTCGCGTCGCGGGTCAATTAACGTCTCGAAGACTAAAAGCGGGACACGACAAAACCTCGTTAATCCCCATTGCCGAGAAATTCATCCTTATACGTCCCAAGCATCTCGTTTACGCTGCCCCACCTGACAGCATACTGCCCCCACACCCGCTCGATAACCACATTTCTTTCTCTGCCTTTCCCTACCAGACCCACCCCCGTCGCCGCCTGTGAAGTCCGAACTCCCTACGTGCACCGCTTCAGACGCCCTGGACCCATTAACAACCTATATTCGCTCCAATTGCACCACTCAAGTTCGATCTGACTATCCACACGCCGCTGTGTCAGTCCATCGTCAAAACCTGGCTGGCCTTGTCCCGCCCGCTCGTTTCCTGCGCCCCCTCGGATTCGGTCGTCCTCCCTCTCCGCAGAGGAACCAAATATCAAGCTTATTGCCAACCCTCAACCCTCTGCTTCTTTAGCACCAATTCTACAACGGCTGTAGAGAGAAAGGGTTGACGAACTTTCCAAATGTTGTCGAGGCTCCCGGCATCATGCCAGCCTGGATCCTGCCGGTCGGAACGGATTGGCAGCTTCCAGCTCATCCACCCTAGACAGGTCATCAGCCGAGACATGGATCTGAATAGGGACTCAGTCCCCTCTGTCCAATCTGTCCAGGTGGGCACCTGTTGCATTGTCACATTCCGAGCACGTAACTCCAACCTGACTTAACTAGTTGAGGATTGGTTTGTATCGTGATTGTTACTGCCAAAGACGGCAAGCATCAAAATTGCTGGCTGAAGCCCTGCAACCGAGTTAAAGTTTAACGTACTAGCCTTCCGAATATAGTGCCCAACTTGGGAACTCCTTCACACTGTTTCAACACATATAACTGCCACAATTGCATGTTGGACTCTGGAGTGTGCCCTTGTGATGTGTACATTTGTTTTGTCTTTTTTGTCAGTTTTTTTAGGTCCAGTTGGAAAGCAAAAGTTGCAATGCAAGCCTGATCTTAAGATTGTGTTTTAGCACGGTATAGAGCGGAGCACGTAGCATGGAGCCCCATGGGGGTTGGGAGGCAGCGCTTCACACTGGGGTGGCACCGAGTTGCTCAATTTGCGACGCGGCGCACACAAAAAATACAGCGGATGTGAATTCCACCAGGATTACACCAGGGTAATTTAAAGCGCGCGCTTTTGCGCTTTTGAGCGCTGACTTTTTGACCCCCTCTGCGCTTTAAGCGCAGTTTTTTGCAACTCCTTGCGGGCGCTGCAAGCAATTTTTGAGCTTTTTGCACAACAAAGCGCAGTTTTTTTGTTTTCAAGTGTGCTAAAGCGCTGGCCAATTTGGCCATTTGAAGTACCCTGGATTACATCCATATCTGAACAGCCTGCAAACGTCGAAATGCCTGAAAACTGACAGGACATGTTATCAATCCATTACTTGTACCGTGTACCGATCCTGCCGTGTGCTGTAAAAGTAATTTTGACATATATAGTAAAAATATATAGTAAAAATATATAGTAAAAATATAAATTTTTGACATATTTAGTAGAGCATTTTTTGATGTATATAGTAAAGTAATTTTTTGACATATATTAAAAAAACAGAATCTGTCCTGGAATAGATCACATATTTCATGAACTTCCCACCTACATCAACTTTATATATTCCATTCCTTACACACTGCAGCCCCTGGGCCAAGAGGTGCAGCTACTAACTGGTGACCGGTACCCAAACTTGACAACATCTAGCATCTTTGCTGCGGGTTTCGGAGCGACTGCTTATGATGTGTTTGCCCAATCCTCCAGTCACCTGCTGAGTGGAGTAGATGAGGTGCGTGTACTGTATAATCCTGTAGACGAGGTGCGCGTACTGTATAATCCTGCAGTCACATGCTGGTAATCCTGCAGTCACATGCTGGTAATCCTGCAGTCACATGCAGTCACCTGTGTACTGTATAATCCTGTAGATGAGGTACGTGTACTGCATAATCCTGCAGTCACCTGTGTACTGTATAATCCTTTAGATGAGGTACGTGTACTGCATAATCCTGCAGTCACCTGTGTACTGTATAATCCTGTAGATGAGGTACGTGTACTGCATAATCCTGCAGTCACCTGTGTACTGTATAATCCTGTAGATGAGGTACGTGTACTGCATAATCCTGCAGTCACCTGTGTACTGTATAATCCTGTAGACGAGGTGCGCGTACTGTATAATCCTGCAGTCACATGCTGGTAATCCTGCAGTCACATGCAGTCACCTGTGTACTGTATAATCCTGTGGATGAGGTACGTGTTCTGCATAATCCTGCAGTCACCTGTGTACTGTATAATCCTTTAGATGAGGTACGTGTACTGCATAATCCTGCAGTCACCTGTGTACTGTATAATCCTGTAGACGAGGTGCGCGTACTGTATAATCCTGCAGTCACATGCTGGTAATCCTGCAGTCACATGCAGTCACCTGTGTACTGTATAATCCTGTAGATGAGGTATGTGTACTGCATAATCCTGCAGTCACCTGTGTACTGTATAATCCTTTATATGAGGTACGTGTACTGCATAATCCTGCAGTCACCTGTGTACTGTATAATCCTGTAGACGAGGTACGTGTACTACACAACAGCCTCTTGCTACCACATCAATGAGCGCGAGTATCTCTTTTTGTTGCAGGCGGTTCACTCCTGTGCCTCCACACTACCTCCTGCACTCAGCACTGAGCACTTCCGCACTACCTCCTGCACTCAGCACTGAGCACGAATCTCTATTTTTGTTGCAGTCAGTCTACAGCTATGGCTCCACACTACCTACTGCCTCCCAGCCCTTCTATGCCATGTAAACATATTCTTCTCCAACCTGTTCATCTGACCAACCTTTTTGGCTTTGCTTGCATGATGAGATTTAGGTTTGGGGTCCAGCTCAGTGACAACAGCCTCTTGCTACCACAGCACTGACCACGAATATCATTCTGTTCACATCTAGGCCTCCGCACTGCCTCCTGCACTGAGCACTGAGCACCTCCGCACTACCTCCTGCACTGAGCACTGAGCACCTCCGCACTACCTCCTGCACTGAGCACTGAGCGCCCCCGCACTACCTCCTGCACTGAGCACTGAGCACCTCCGCACTACCTCCTGCACTGAGCACTGAGCACCCCCGCACTACCTCCTGCACTGAGCACTGAGCACCTCCGCACTACCTCCTGCACTGAGCACTGAGCACCTCCGCACTACCTCCTGCACTGAGCACTGAGCACCTCCGCACTACCTCCTGCACTGAGCACTGAGCACCTCCGCACTACCTTCAGCACTGAGCACTGAGCACGATTTGTTTGTCGTTGCAGGCGGTTCACACTTGTGCCTCCGCACTACCTCCTGCCTCCCAGCCCTTCTTCGACATGTTCCTCTCCAACCTTTTCATCTGGCCAACCTTTGTGGCGTGGCTTGCTTGCTCAGCCTCAGTTGCGGCTGGTGCAAGCGAGCAGAAAAGCAGCAAACCTGTGAATGCGATGATAGCAGCCTGGTTTACTAACATAATGCTGAATGGAGACATCCCAGGAGCACCAGGTCTGGTAGATGCACTCAAGGAAGTCTTTGGGCGGATACGCCCCAACCCCTCATACCACTGGTGAGTGCCCCTCAGCTGTTGTACTGCCCCTCATACCACTGGTGAATGCCCCTCAGCTGTTGTACTGCCCCTCATACCACTGGTGAGTGCCCCTCAGCTGTTGTACTGCTCCTCATACCACTGGTGCATGCCCCTCAGCTGTTGTACTGCCCCTCATACCACTGGTGAGTGCCCCTCAGCTGTTGTACTGCCCCTCATACCACTGGTGCGTGCCCCTCAGCTGTTGTACTGCCCCTCATATCACTGGTGCATGCCCCTCAGCTGTTGTACTGCCCTTCATACCGCTGGTGCGTGCCCCTCAGCTGTTGTACTGCTCCTCATATCACTGGTGCGTGCCCCTCAGCTGTTGTACTGCCCCTCATACCGCTGGTGCGTGCCCCTCAGCTGTTGTACTGCCCCTCATACCACTGGTGCATGCCCCTCAGCTGTTTTACTGCCCCTCATACCACTGGTGTGTGCCCCTCAGCTGTTTTACTGCCCCTCACACTACTGGTGCATGTCCCTCAGCTGTTATACTGCCCCTCATACCACTGGTGCGTGCCCCTCAGCTGTTGTACTGCCCCTCATACCTGGTGTGTGCCCCTCAGCTGTTGTACTGCCCCCCATACAACTGGTGTGTGCCCCTCAGCTGTTGCACTGCCCCTCATACCACTGGTGAGTGCGCCTCAGCTGTTGTACTGCCCCTCATACCACTGATGCATGCCCCTCAGCTGTTGTACTGACCTTAAACCACTGGTGCATGCCCCTCATACCACTGGTGCGTGCCCCTCATACTTACAAAATACTCTTCACGAATTAATGCCATACCAGGACCTTCCTTTTCCGAATTCACACATTGAAGGACTAAAAAACATGATTTGTACACAAAGTGCTTACATTTCAAATCAATACCGCAGACTTACAAAACACTCTTCCCGAATTCATGCCATGCCAGGACCTTATCCTTCCCCAGTCTGCCACCACCAATACCACCACCGCCACCAAACTCCCCACCCTTACTAACAATGCCACCACCACATTCACGCCATGCCAGGACCTTATCCTTCCCCAGTGGACACACCACAGACAGTGTCTTCCTTGTTTCCACGCTGGTCTTCGTTCTCCTACCTGTAGCACTCCAGTATGGCAGATGGCCGGTTGAAAGTGGGAGCCAAGAGGAGGAGTCACAAAGAAGGGGATTGCTGCAAAAGGCACAGGTGGGGACCACTTCATATTGGACTTGAAACCTGGGAAACTATAACTTGGGAACAACTTTATCTTGGACTTGAAATCGGTGAAAACTTTCAAATGGAAGCCACTTCATCTTGGGCTTGAAATTGGGGAAATTAAACTTGGGACCACATTATGTTGGACTTGTAATTGGGGAAATTAAACCTGGGACCACATTATGTTGGACTTGGAATTGGGGGAAACTTGAACTTGGGACCACCATATTGAACTTGAAATTGGGGGAAACGTTGAACATGGGGACCACTTTATCTTGGACTAGGACTTGGGGGAAAATTGAACTTGGGACCACGAAATGTTGGACTTGAGCTTGGGAGCAACTTTAACTTGGGAACAACTTCATCTTGGACTTGAAATTGGGGGAAATTTAACTTGGGGACAACTTAATGTTGGACTTGAAATTGGGGGAAAGTTTAATACGGGACAACTTTATTACGTCATCCCTTCATCCCTACATCAACAATACAGAAACAACGATAGCAGAAACAATGAAACCCCCTCCCACTCATCACCATCTGCTCTTTTGTGTTTCTCAGGGGTCGTGGATGTTGGTGGGTGCAGCTTGGGCCACCACAGCTGTCGGGCGAACGCTAGCAGATGCTCACTGGGTGACCGACACCATAGCTGGAGGTTGCTGCGCTCTTAGTGTTACCAGCCTACTCTCCTACTGGGTACTGGGTTACTTGTCAGATGATGGAGAACCAAAGACAGCTGGGACTGGGAGTGTTTACCTGCCCATCTTCCAACATGAGGAAGATGATTCTCGCTTTCCATGATTGAAGAGTCTGGGGGGCTGGGGGGCACCAGCAAACCGTATGATTTATTGCTCACTGTGGCCTACCCATCTTCCAACATGAGGAAGATGATTCTCGCTTTCCATGATAGAAGAGCCAGGGGGGGGGGGGGTCCACCAGCAAACTGTAGTATGTATCGATCACTGTGGCCTACCTAACTTCCAGTGAAAGGGAGATGATCCTCGCTTTCAACAATAGAAGAGCCTGTGGGGGCTAGGGGGCACCAGCAAACTGTATGATTTATTGCTCACTGTGGCCTACCTCCCTTCCAAAGAAAGGGAGATGATCCTCACACTCTATGATAGAAGAGCCTGGGGGCTAGGGGCCACCGGCAAACTGTATTCTGTATCGATCACTGTGGCTTCCTACCTACCTTCCAGTGAAAGGGAGATGATCCACACACTCCATGATAGAAGATCCTGGGGGGCTGGGGGCCACCAGCAAACTGTAGTATGTATCGCTCACTGTGGCCTACCCATCTTCCAACATGAGGAAGATGATTCTCGTTCTCCATGATTAAAGAGCCTGGGGGCTGGGGGCCGCCAGCAAACTGTATTATTTATCACTCACTGTGGCCTACCTCCCTTCCAGTGAAAGGGAGACAATCCTCGCTGTCTACGACAGAAGAGCCTGTGGGGGCTAGGGGCCACCGGCAAACTGAATGATTTATCGCTCACTGTGGCCTACCTACCTCCCTTCCAGTGAAAGGGAGATGATCCATACACTCCATGATAGAAGATCCTGGGGGGCTGGGGGCCACCAGCAAACTGTAGTATGTACCGCTCACTGTGGCCTACCTATCTTCCAGTGAAAGGGAGATGATCCTCGCTCTCCATGATTGAAGAGTCTGGGGGGCTAGGGGGCACCAGCAAACTGTATGATTTATTGCACACTGTGGCCTACCTACCTTCCAACAACAGGAAGATGATTCTCGCTCCCCATGATTGAAGAGTCTGGGGGGCTAGGGGCCACCAGCAAACTGTATGATTTATCGCTCACTGCGGCCTACCTACCTTTCAATGAAAGGGAGATGATCCTCTCACTCCATGATGGAAGAGCCTAGGGGATGGGGGCCACCGGCAAACTGTATTCTGTATCGATCACTGTGGCCTACCTATCTTCCAGTGAAAGGGAGATCATCCTCGCTTTCCACGATAAAGGAGCCTGGGGGCTAGGTGCCATAAGCAAACTGTATGCTTTATCGTTCACTGTGGCCTATTTACCTCCCTTCCAAAGAAAGGGAGATGATCATCACACTTTATGATAGAAGAGCCTGGGGGCTAGGGGCCACCAGCAAACTGTATGATGCATTGCACACTGTGGCCTACCTACCTTTCAATGAAAGGGTGATGATCCTCGCACTCAATGATGGAAGAGCCTAGGGGATGGGGTCCACCAGCAAAATATATTCTGTTCGATCACTGTGGCTTCCTACCTACCTTCCAGTGAAAGGGAGATGATCCACACACTCCATGATAGAAGATCCTGGGGGGCTGGGGGCCACCCGCAAACTGTAGTATGTATTGCTCACTGTGGCCTACCTACCTTCCGATAAAAAGGGAGATGATCCTTGCTGTCCAAGACAGAAGAGCCTGGGGGATGGGGGCCACCAGCACACTGTATTATTAGCCGCTCACCATGACCTGATAATGGTGCCACCCCCCTAGCTGGGCCTGAGGGCAAGCTGTATGATTGATTGCATACCATAATAACGCACCCTAAACTGAGAACGGTGGGGCCACCATGGCCATACCACACTTGGGCACTACAAGTAGTTAAGACTTCGTTTTTTTAGTTGTGAAAGATATTTCACCCCAGTAGGTGGGTCTTCAGACACAAACCAGCGACACCGAGGATTCATTTTGAATGGCGTTGCCTCTCCAACATAACAAGTTCGATGTAGCGTCGCCTGCGACGCTAAAAATTGGCGGAGAGTGATCGCGAGGGAGCGACAGGTGGCAACGGAAGCGAGTTAGTTACGAGGCCGTTGGCTGACGTGTCGGGCTTCATCACGGTCAGATGGATGGATGGATGGATGGATGGTCGGACAAATGGGTAACACTGGGGGCTCCCGCCCCCCAGAAGGGGGGGCTCCGCCAAAAAGTTGACGCACCTAGGCAGATTGTTTAACTACCTACCATCGTAAGGTAGATGTTACTCGCTTTCCACAAAAGAAGATCCTGGGGGGCTGAGGGCCTGGGGGCAAACTGTATTACTAATTGCCTGGCATGATACACCATAACCTGAGAATGGTGGGGGCACCATGGTCATGCCACACTATGGTACAAAGTGTGGACAAGATTGATTACCTACCTACCTCCCATCGCAAGGGAGATGTTCCTCACCTTCCACAATGGAAGAGCCTGGGAGTCTGGGGTCCACCGGCAAATTGTATTATTAATTGCCTGGCATGACACACCATAACCTGAGAATGGTGGGGGCACCATGGTCATGCCATACTACGGTACAAAGTGTGGACATGATTATTTACCTACCTACCAACCAACATGATGGAGATGATCCATGCTTTCCACGATAGACTAAGGACATGGGGGCTAGGGCCCACCAGCAAACCATATTATAAGTCGCTCGCTGTGACCTGAGAATGGTGCTATCAGCCTAGCTGAGGGCTATGGGCCACCAGCAAACCATATAAGTCGCTCACCATGATCTGAGTATGGTGTCATCACCTTAGCTGGGGGCTAGGGGCCACCCTATTCTTTAAATTGGTATTAGTGGAATTCTATTCTCAAATGGAGTCTTTCCAAATTCTTCGCCTGCAAACCGTACTACAAAGCGCACATAATGACCTGAGAATTGTGCCATCACCCTAGTTGGGTCTGCCTGGCTCTGAGTGTTACCAGCCTACTAACCCACTGGGTCCTGGGTTACTTTGTTTTTAATAGTCAGGTGATGAAGCCAAGACAGCTGGGAATGGGTTACTTTGTTTTACTAGTCCGGTCCTGGGTTACTTATTGTTTACTAGTCAAATGATGAAGCATCCAAGACAGCTGGCAATGGGTTACTTTTCCTGGGTTACTTTATTTTACTAGTCCGGTCCTGGATTACTTATTGTTTACTACTCAGATGATGAAGCATATAAAACAGCTGGGAATGTGTTAAGTAGTGTTAGTGTCATACCAAACTATGGTAGACAGTGTCGACAAGAGTGTTAACCTAGCTACCTTACAACATGATGATAAGGGAGATGATAGTTTTTCTTTTCAGCTATGAGCAGCAGCTTCTACTCAGCTCCGCGGGCTCTCTTTTCATCCAAACCTTAAGCACCCTCGGCACCTAGAAGCTGATATCGTCAGCTTTTCAGTGCTCCTGGAATCTTTGGGTTGGCCCAGTGGCAGTCTCAGGGAGCTGCCTAGAAGCTAGTGCTGGTAGCTGAAAAGAAAAACAGGGATGGAGATGATCCTCGCTTCCCACGATGCAAGAGCCTGGGGGCGAGGGGCCATCAGCAAACTGTATTATAACTTGCGTGGCATGACACGCCATAACCTGAGAATGGTGGGGCCATCATGGCTATACCATACTATGAAACAAATTGTCGACAAAATCCTCTGTGCCTTGGGCTAGCGCAGGGAGACCCATTCTTTGGGGGTGACAAGTCCTATGCAGCGCCGCTTGCGACGCGGAAAATTGGCGGAGTGTGTTGGCAACGGAACGAAAGGTGGAAACGATGGAGCTGACCGAAGCGAGCTACGTTGGATGACGTGTCAGGCTTCAAGTTTTTTTCTTTTCTTATCGGTCAAACGGACAAATGGGTAAACATGGGGGCTCCCGCCCCCTTGAAGAGAGGGCTCCGCCAAAAATCCTTTCATTCAAAGAATTGCATGCCATGACCTGAGAATGGCAAGGCCATCACCACACTGTACTAATCACATGGCAAGGCCATCACACATGGCGAGACCATCACCACACTGTACTAATCACATGGCAAGGCCATTACACATGGCAAGACCATCACCACACTGTACTAATCACATGGCAAGGCCATCACACATGGCAAGACCATCACCACACTGTACTAATCACATGGCAAGGCCATCACACATGGCGAGACCATCACCACACTGTACTAATCACATGGCAAGGCCATCACACATGGCAAGACCATCACCACACTGTACTAATCACATGGCAAGGCCATCACACATGGCAAGACCATCACCACACTGTACTATTCACATGGCAAGACCATCACCATACTGTACTAATCACATGGCAAGGCCATCACCACACTTTACTAATTCAGTATATCACTCTACGGTACAAGACTGGATGACTTGCAGCTTGACCAGATTGATAACACACTTCTGTCGCTGCATGGCGCCTCATGGGTTTGGCGCTGCCACATGAGCCCCGCAGGCTCCGCGCTACGCCATGCGATGACTATGCAATGACTAAACAACAATGCGATGACTATGCGACTGCGCCATGCGATGACAATGCGACAATCCTGAAATCAGGCTTGGTCAGATTGATAACACCCTTACAATAGAGGGTAAGTCACTCTACTTGCTCACACTTCCAATAGAAGGCAAGTCACTCTACTTGCTCACACTTCCAATAGAAGGCAAGTCACTCTACTTGCTCACACTTCCAATAGAAGGCAAGTCACTCTACTTGCTCACACTTCCAATAGAAGGCAACTCACACACACACACAGCGTAGACCAGAGCAAAACAAATCATTATGGTGAGCACCTTCCGGTACTTCACTAGATATTCTTATCATTCACCATATGCTATATGATAATAAGTGTTTCTTATTACCATTTAATCATGTATAGTAGGTATGTCCTATTATATAACACACTTAATGTGTATGCCTTATTAAAATGTATGTTATGAATGACTGGTACCGTATGTATACTATGACTGATTAATTCGTGTGTTATGACTGATTACTATGTATGACAGTATCACCAGTATAGCTAGCATTCACTTTATGTTTGAGGACACAATTACCGGTCCTTGTATTGCTTTCTCGCCCTACTAATTGACTTCTAAATGACTACAATCGCCCTACTAATGGTGTTGGACGGCTGCCAAAACAAGCCGCCAAACTGATCGAGCGCGTGCACTCTGTACACTAGGTCCAGACCCCCCTCCACCGAGCCAAACTGATTGAGATACATACAAACATACCGGCAGCAACTATGTTTGAATCATGGCTGTTCGTGACGGTTCTGTGCTGCTTTATTACTTATCATTTTTTTAACCACGTGCTGAAATGAGGAGTATTTTACTGCCGAAATCGGCGAGTAGCCAAATTGCTGGCTGGAGCCATGTAACCAAGTTCAAGGAAGAGGTGTAAATAATGTCAGGAAGGTGCTGTACACGTGACAGTAAACGGATACTGCTACCGTGCCTGATTTCATTATGTTGCTTTCCGGAGTATGGGACAGACGATTGGAAAGTAGCTTACAATTGTAATAAAATACGATTCGCGCAGGGTTTTGCAACCTCCTGTGGGCGCAGCAAGCAATTTTTGCGCTGTTTGCACCACAAAGCGCAGTTTTGTTTTTTTCAAGTGCGCTAAAGCGCTGGCCTATTTGGTCAATGGAAGTACCCTGCTGCACACGTAACAGTAAACGGATACTGCTACCGAGCCTGATTTCATTGCATTGCAATGTCATTGACAGGCTTTGCGCTCTGCTGGGTTCGGGGGGGCAGAGAACCGCGTAGAGGTCGCACCAAGTCGCTCAATTTGCAACATGTCGCACGCGACTGGAAAAAAACTGTGACCCAGGAGTGTTGTGTGAGTATACTTATATCGACCGATACTACTCATATTTTTACACCGCCCGCAGACTGTGATCAGCCTGCAGGCTGAAAGACCACGAAACAAAAACAATGACAATAACTGGCGATTAGCTGATTTCACCATGTTAAGCACACAAGCTAAAATTAGAAGAATGTATGTATGTATGTTACAGTTCAAGGGTAGGCCAAATAGGCTAAAGGGACTTGCCCAACCGTATAGGAAGGGCTTAAAAAGAACAAGCACTGGTGAACTGAGCCCCAAACAATCGTTTAACCGACGGGGGCCCTGTGTTCGTGCTACAGCGACAATTTCATTCTACAATATTAATAAATCATCATCTCAGCTGAGAAGAATAATTGTTACAAGGTTCTATACACCGGCAATTTGGTGTCTAACCGTCTGTGGAATGCATAACTTCCCCCCATGCGATAACCACGGAAACCAGGCTTTGTAAACAAGCTAAAAACCAGTAGGGAGGGCCATAATACAAGGCTTACACACTTATACTACGATGTTGTACATTTGGCACGTTGGTGGGCCTGATGAATATTTACCTACATCGTTTCAGCCTAACTAGCTACCCCTGGAGTGTGTATATAGGTATGTTACAGTCCAGGGGTAGGCCAAAAATGAAGAAGCGTACATGAAAAACCTGATGAGAGAAGAAGATGATCGTGAGTGCAAGCACCAACACTGGGCTAAGGGCGCCTGTCAGGATCATCGAAGCTGTGGAAGCCAACACAGATTGAAGCTGTCGAACGCAAGTCGAAGCAGTGGAAGCCAATCACAAACACAGGAGCAGATGCTTGGTAAGTTTCAGCGTATACTACGGCAATAATGTAGTGCCCCCCCACCCACCCCACCCCCCCCCCACCCATCCACTGGGCACACAAACACACACAAACACACACAAATATACACATACACGTACACAAGTCGCCTAGTTCCTTCGCTTCGGTGTGGGTCTGCTGCTAACCCCTACGGTCTCGTGCAACAGTTTTAACTCCCCTGAAGAGCCAAGTTCTGATTGAGTCCAATTGCCTGCGGTGTGGTGGTGTGTTGGTGGTGTTGGTGGTGTGTTGGTGTTGGTGTTTCGGTGTGGTGCTGGTAAATCCACTGGAGTTGGCTGAAAAAATATGTAACAAAATAATAATAATAATAATAATAATAATAATAATAAGATGAATACCATACGCGCCTTACGTATTGGCAAACGGTTTGGCAACCGGCCCTTAGCCAAATTGGATAAGGGATCCAGCTTGAGACCACTCCAGGTGGTTGGCCTTTACCAAGTTACGGTTACCATGGTACTCTGCAGTACGCCGGTTGATTGTTTTACCATGTACCGAGCTGTCTACTAAGCCCTAGCAAGTTAAATGTTCCTGATTTTAATTGCTACATGGATTTATTTTCAGCAAGCTTGGACAGACTACTTCGTGAACATGTACTTAACCTTTAACTAGGTTACATGGCTCCAGCCAGCAATTTGGCTGGCTGGAGCCAAGTACCGGTCTGTCTACTAAGCCCTGGCAAGTTAAATATTCCTGAATTGAACAGCTACATGGTTTATTTTCAGCAAGCTTGGGCAGACTCCTTCGTGGACATTTACTTGACATTGAACTTGGTTTCATGGCTCCAGCCAGCAATTTGGCTGGCTGGAGCCATGTACCGGTCTGTCTACCGTACTAAGCCCTAGCAAGTTTAATGCTCCTGATTTGAATTGTTAAATGGTTTTACAGAAAGCTTGGGTAGACTACTTGTTGAACATGTAACAAGGAAATGTAACAATAACATGTAAGCAAAAAGACTTTGCCAACTGGATTTCAGGTCTGAACTTGAGTCAGTCAAAGCCATGGACCCCTTTGCCAAGTTAGTTTTGCCATGCTTTTCTAAGACCCCCTTTTAGGGGGAAATGACATTTGCCAATACTTTATTTTGCCAATACTTAAGGCGCGTACGGTAATAATAATAATAATAATAATAATGATAATAATAATAATAATAATACTGTGATCCAATGATATAAAAAGGCAAAACAAAAGAGAGCAAGATTTCACCTGAGAAGGCATGCACGTCCACATGGCCATCATCGTATCCAAGGGCAAATGCAGGCAGTGACTCAGCACCCAGAGAGGTGACCTCAAACACGGAAGCAATGCTTGGCACCCCGCCATCGTTCCTCATGAAGGACTGGGAATGGACGGATCCAGACCTGTGGTTGAGTCAAGTTATTTAGTTTTTAAAACTGCCAAAGACGGCGAGCAGCCAAATTGCTGGCTGAAGATATGTAACCAAGTTAAAGTTAAAGTTAAAGTTATTAAGTGAAGGTGAGTTGAGATGGGTAGAGTGGACTAGAATACAATATCTATGTACCGTACTGACATGAACATTTAACGTTTCTAAACATTGAAGGTCTTTTTGAGGGGGTTTATTATAATTTGACCTTTTACATTTGATTTTTATTCCAGAGCAATAGAAGTTGACGTTGCACATTTGACGGTTTAAATTTGAATAAAACACATAAATGCAACTGAATTTTCATACTTCATACATTAATGCAACTGAATGTTCATACAACACGTTACACTGGTTCATGGCCTGTTCTAAATATAAAAATACAGCCTTGTGATAAGTTATCTGGTGGATGGGTGGGTGGGTCAAGCTGAGATCTCAGTGCAGACAGATGTTGCTCTGTAATAACATTAAGAACCGGTACTCAGGAGTATGGTGTAGGTAGTAGTGTTCATACTTTCCATACTGTATTTACTCTGACTGCAGAAGGGGGGCAGCCTGAAAGCTGTACCGTAGACCATGTACCATAAATAATATAAATATCAATGCCGGCAGCTTAGTAATTAGGGAACTAGGAATATATTTAGGGAATTCCCTAAATATATTTTAGGGAACTATATATTTTAGGGAACTAAATATTTTAGGGAACTTCCCTATTTATTTAGGGAATTTATTTAGTGAATAAATATCAATGCCGGCAGCATAGTAATTAGGGAACTAGGAATAGGTTCTAGTGTGTGCAAGTAGGACAGAGAGCTCTCTGCATTGAAGACGAACAACTATCTTGCTCAGCATAGCACTACCAGGTGCCTGTTATTTTAAGTAACTATTGT